>BTPG01000006.1:87537894-87551911 GCA_036245525.1 Semisulcospira habei | reverse complement strand
TGTTTTGTCAAGCGTGAACTGGAATATTATGTGTTAAACAGAGCTTGCGAGTTTTTCGGAAATCGACTCTGACAGTATTGAGAGACAATGAGGAGTAATTTTTTAATTATTTGGGGTGTGTAAAAAGTCATTAGTCTATTATAGATTGCACTGTCAGGATTTTGGTTTGATTTGAGAGAAACGACAGTGTGGACGTTAACGACCGTAATTAGTTAATTATTGGGGTTAATTAAGACAATGGGTAATCCGAAGTCTTTGGAAAGTACTTTCTATTATCTCTCTCTCTCTTTCCCCAATGCCGGGAGTGTACACCAAGTCGGATGTCTGGAACTTGTCTGTCGACACCTGTCAGTGACCTCATTAATTACCCTCCTGCTTCCGTCCCCCACCATGAACCCAAAATCCATTAAGTGATATGTACTGTAGGCATGCTAACCCTTATGCATGCAAGTGTGTTTCACTGGGAAAAGCAGCGTCTTTGTGTTATGGCTGTGGGAACTTTGTCAATTTCACAATAAATTCTCGTTTTCGTACATCAACAAATTCCCGTTCTCTTTATTTTCACCATGACCTGCTACACAAGTGCAAGTCGTAATGTTGTCATGTTTGGTATCAGTGTGTAGGTGAGAATTTCAACATTTGAACGATGTTGCTTCCACAACAGTCACTTTAGGCAGAGATGTGTTATGAATACAAATGTGTAGGTAGTTGTTATAGCGGCAGAGAGCCGCTCACGCCGTGTACCACTCAGTAGTGCGATATAAATAGAATGAGCGGGCGAGAGTGGATCTCGCGGCAGCCTTATCTCTCTGGCAGCTGGAAGCGAACTAAGTGTCGGCTATGGTAAAGGCGTGAAGGCCGGGGGATCCACAGCAGGGAGAGAGATGGAGAAAGCCTGGGAATGGCCAGCATACCAGTCCCGACGGAAGGCAATGTCCAGGCCGGCCGGCCAGCGACAATCGGAGAAAAACAAAGGCTCGCGTGACGTGGCAAGTTGAAGGTGAGCCGAGAAGGCATCTCGCAGCTCCTGAAAGCCGGGTGGCTAGGGAAGCGACTTGAATCTCTTGACCTGACGCTCTGCATCCATGAAGGCGGAGACCTTCCTCTTCAGGGTGGGGGGGGAGGCTGGGCAGGCGTCAGCTGGTAACGTCGCCGCGATGATCCTGGCCAAGAAGGTCTCCGCACGGGAGGAAGACGGAAGAGCCGAGGGGGCAGCGTCATCGAAGTCAGTGGGCGAGAGGGAGCGACTATCCTAGTCAAACAGGGCCGAGACCGAGTCCTCGGGCAGCAAACTAAGGGTCTCCTCCTCCAGGGGGCGGCGAGAAGGCGGGCGGGAGGCCGTGACAGCCGAAGGCCGAAGCGTAGGCAGGGAACCGTCTGGGAACCCGCGGGAAGCCCGGGGACGAGCAGGAAGCGACGACAGCGGCGGCGGACGATGCAGCGAACGCGAGTCGGAGCGAGGCAGGGTCCTGTCCGGCGAGCGAGAACGAAGTTGGTAACGTGGATGGCGAAAGGCCGGAGGGGGAGCGTGGCGAGGGGGGCCGACGAGGGGAGGAGGGCCGATGATGGTGGCGGTGAGGCGAACGCGTCGAACGGCGCAAGGGCGAGCACGAACGTGAAGAGGCGGGGCGGGGGGAGCGGCGACGATCCCGGTGGGAGGAACGATCTTTCTGACGGTGCTCGAGGGGCGAGCGCGAGTGTCTCGAACTAACTGTGGAACGGGAGGAGTCGGGGGCGCGACTGTGTCGCGCAGGCTGAGGCTGATGTCTCTGCTGGCCGGGCTCAGTGAGGCGGGCGCTGAGCCGGCATTCAGATCCTCCGGAAGGATCAGCGGGCTTATCGGGGAGAGACTTGTGAGGATGGCCGGTCAACGTGGGACGGCTCGGGGCACACTGCTGCAGGCCGGGCTCAGTGAGGCGGGCGCTTTGCCGGCAAACAGACCCTCCGGAAGGGTCAGCGGGCGTGGCAGCAGTGGCAGTCCTCTGGTCAGCTGACAAGGTAGACACCCGACGAGGATTCCGTTCCGTGAGGCCAGGGCGGGAGGAGTGGAAACCGGTGCCGGGCGTGAGGTAACTGGCTGTGGTCGCTCTCGCCGGTAAAAACTCCAGAGGTCCGACCATAGCATTTCAGTCCAGGCTGCACAGACATCACAAAGGTGGTCCGAGGAGCAGCCAGCACACGAAAGGCAGACCGCATGGTCATCCGTCGGCCACTGGAAGTCGCCACATTGGGAGCACGTAAGCAGCTGGGCTCTGCAACACACAAACGGCATGGCAAGGTCGGCAATGCAGGCAAGGGGCACCGAGCCAAACAAAGGCACTCCGGACACCGTGACAGCCCCCGCGTGAAACAGCGGCTACACTCTCCGAGGGCTAAAGGGCCTTTAAGCTGGACGAACGGAACGTGGGCGCCAGGGGGCCCTACGAAAAACCAGCGTCTAAGAGGCAAAAAGTCTACTCGTAAGCTAATGAGGTACAACAAAGGAGAGGGTAGGCGAAGTCCCGCGAGGAGACTCACAATGAAGGCTGTCTAAGGCGCCGGAATGTAAGCTCGACAGCTGGCGTAAATGCCGAAACAACAACGAAAAGGAAACCCCAAAAGGCAGCCGGCTCTCGGCCCGAGGGCCGGCTGGGGGTAGCTACCGCTACCTTACCTCCGAGACTAAGCGGGACCGTCACAGCACGGAGGAGCGCAGTGGAAACCCGGAACGGCGCAAGAAGCAGAAGCAGGCAGCGAGAAGGCAGGTCAGCGCTAGAAGCGGCGGCAGAGCACACGAGAGAAGTCAGCAACGAGCGTAGGCAAACACGAAGACCGGTCGAGGCAGAGCAGGAGCAAAGCCAGACATGTCTTCTCTGCACGAGCGAAGTAGCAAGACTGGCTGGTCTCATGACAGGAACCGGTAGGGCAGGAGCGGGAGACAACTCTCGACCCCTCTGGGGGTCCCCGAGTGCCTCCCGGGTTGTGTGGGAACACAACGGGTTCTTAGGCTAAAATTGAGCAAGTAGTAGACACTTCCACAAAGTCATGTCATCGGTAATGTTTTTGAGGAAACAAATATGGGTGCTTCTATAGATGTCATCATGAAAGCTGCGGGATGGACAAATGCCGCCACCTTCTCACGCTTTTACTGCTGGGTTCCGAGTGAGAAACCTAACTTAGGGCAGTTGGTGATGGACAGGTATCTGGCTAAGAAGTAGAGGTAAGGCTGACGGTCTTTTCAGCATGACTTAGCCTTTACGCTCATTACCACTGTTGCTCTCAAATCTCAAGTGCACTTAGTGACAGGATACAGGAAATGAGTAAGAATTGTTAGCAAAACAGCAAGACTTACCTGTAAGGTGAAGCTGATTGCAAATTCTTACGAATTTGTTGTAGACCGGAACTAGTGCACTTGCCCACCCCACATTGTGTTGAAGAGCACTGTGCTCTACCCAGCCCTTTCACTTTGTTGTAAGGTGCACTGGTTCCGGGGCTTTGTCAGTGGTAATGAGCTGTCTTTCAATACTGAGGGGATAGGCAGCGCGTGTTTCTCAAGTGCACTAGTTCCGCTCTACAACAAATTCATAAGAATTTGCAATCAGCTTCACCTTACGGGTAAGTCTCGCTGTATTGCTAACAAATTATCATGGTCCATCCATCTCCTGCAAGTGGCACACAGTCGTTAGGTGACACCTCCAAAATTAGTGAAGTGCAGCTTGGGGATAGGTGGGTTAAAAGATGATTGATCACACAACAATTATCCCATGACTGTGATATACACAGAATGTAAAAAAGGTCCTCTCACTTTCAGGTTTTTTTCTTCAGGGGTGTTTTCAACAATTGGCACCACCAGCTCCTCATCATATCTATAGTAAGTACCTGCAAATTAACAGATAGTTATAACAATAAATTGCATTAATATGGCACCTATCTCTGTTAAAAACAAACTCTAAGCACCATACAAATATAAAACAAACAAGTAACAAAAACAAATGATTAACGAAGGCCCGACATTGGCCTGAGGACATTCAAATGCAGGGGGTATCCAGTAAGACTGATGTACAGAGTACTATGCGGGGGGGGGGGGGGAAGGGGGGGGGGGGGGGGGGGGGCTATGAGGGCTATAATGTTCATTCATGCAAGGCCCTCATACTTAATGTGCACAGACCAACTACTAGTTAGACACAATATGAAAGACAAACAAGTTAGTTAGTTATTTGGGTTTAACGCCAAGCAGGCGAGCAAGGTCATCTCACGGTGAGACAAACAAACAAAAAAAGACTGCAAACAAGTGGACGCTGTTAGGGGGGCTTTACCTTGGCTACATTTCTTGATGCCTTTGATCATCTCCTGATGTGTGATGCGGAATTCTGTCCCCGGGTACAGCAGGGTAGCCATGACGGCTGCTTTGGAGTGGGTGTGAATCACGGCTCCCGCCCCTAAAAAGAAAACCACAAACATATCAATTTCTAATTGCTATGCTGTAAACTGAGTTCTATAAACCACTGTGATAGCTCTAGAACCTGCCAGAGTGCATCTCTTCTTGGAGCTACTGGACAGAATCATTTAATTAACCACCATCCCCCAACCCACCCCTGCAATCCCCTACCCAAAGTCATTTTAGAAATTATATGAACTACATTGTTACAATTATTAATCCGACCTTTTTTAAGGCTTCAGTTCACAAAAGCTTTTAATGGGCTTCAGTATACATACCTACTTAGACAGTGACTACCCTATTGTCCCACCAAATGCTTTCTTTCGTCTGTTCAAAGCGAAAAGAGGCCCAATGGAATATTTTGACCAATACGTGAAAAGATTGCTTCTAATAGGTGATGGTAGCTGACATCAAAACTATTCTATACGACCTTAGGTCATCTGAATGATTAGTAAACAATCAGAGAGAGACAAGATGGCAGACGAACCAATGAAGAAAAATATAAAGAATCGAGTCGAGCCGACTTTGACAGACTCGGTAATTGCGGAAGAGGAGAAAGAGGAAGAGAGACAAGATACCCCTAAATAGAATTGACATCGGACAAGGGAATAAGGACACATGGCAACGCGTAAAGCAAGAGCTTGGCTTGACCACCCACCTGGAATTTGTCACTTTCCTGCTGAATCGGTGAGTAATTTACGGTCTTTGTCGATCTTCCTATAGTTCCGCGAGCACTAATGATTTTCAGACATGATCTTCAGTAGAATTTATCTCTTACTGATTTTGCAAGATTTTAAACCTGTTTAATCACATAGTTACAAGGTAGTTATCACATTTTATACTGCAGAGATCTGAAAACTACGGCACATTGCTGGTTGTAACATGTTTTTGTCTGTGCCGGCTCTCATTCACTCGATTCAGAGAGATAGTGTTTCTGCTGCGAAGGTAAATTTGTCGTTTCTAATGATGCTTTACGTAGACCTCGACGTGTGAGACGTGAAATTGACTGCAGTGCAGAAAGTCGGTATAATCACCAATGTTCTGTTTCAATGATGGAAGACATTGCGTGTTTCCGAGGTATAAAGGATCGAAGGTCAAACTAGGCACCGGGGACGCATGACTGCTTTGAGAGCACAAACACGCAAGCCCTCGCTGCACTACTGTAAGCGGCACGATCATTACTAGTACAATACTATTAGCAGGTCGAGCAGAACCTGCATTGTGATTTTGAGAGCATAGCGAGTACAGAAGGTTTATTCTACTTTCTGGTGAAAAATTACTTCAAAGGGATCCCGGAGAACATCAGTACACATGTGCACTGACACGTGTGTACATCACATCAGTCACCTGCAATATTGTGATACACTGATATCTGGGTTCTGCCTTGTGACATAGGCTCATAAATATGCATATTAATTCAAAACAAGGCGGATGCAGATGATAAATTTGCGATTCGGGTACAAAAACAATACACCCTCCAAACAATGAATTTCGACATTTGGCATTGTGTTTACATCATAAAACTCTAAGATAGTACACAAAAGACCCATACACATACTCTCAGCAGTACCTGTTGCAGACAGTTTTCTGACTGTGATGAGATGCTTGATCCTGGGGAATATAACTTTAAATCCCCACCTCCATTTTCTTCCATCTCCCCGCCCCCCCCCCCCCCCCCCCCATTCCAATTTTTTACTGGCCTAAATTTATGACAGCTAATTAGTTTATTACATCCTGAGGATGACTAAAAATTATTTTTTCTCTAAAATGTATTTTTTTCGGAAAAATACTTACCAATGACATTACTAACTCATCAATTTTAGCCCCAAAACTTACTGTGTCCCTCATCCTAGGGGAGGCAATCACTGGGGTGCCATAACCCGGACACCCTGAGTGGCCTCCCGTACTACCATATCCGGCAGCGCACTCACCCTTTCCCGCCAGTGACTGAGCCTTAGCACCACTGCAGCAAGCGGGGTGGGAGGGAGGGACCTCTGAGTAATGTCATCGGTAAGTATTTTCCTAAAAAATACATTTTAGAGAAAAATTTATTTATTTTCTCAAAATCATTACCAATGACATTACTAATCGGAGGAATTGCGAATAGGAGGAGGGTGCCGCTAGTTTGGAACCCCACCCAAAGCCCGCGAAGTGAGCGGACTATCGAGGCCTCTCCCTACGCGCCCACTCCCGACAATTTTAGCTAGGCGTACCTATGGCGCCTGAGGCGCCGGGAGGGAGTGTTGCGCCGCCAAGATGTCCCTCACAAAGCCAAGATTGGTGCGTTGGCCGGATAGGTCTCTTAGGTAGAAGCGGGCGAAGGTAGACTCAGCCCGCCAACCCACGGCTGCCACAATGTCCCTCACTGCACAGTTTCGGTCAAAAGTGATATTCGCTGCCACTGCTCGGACTTCATGAGCCCGGATGTGCATCGTTTTTGCTTGTTCTGGGGCGAGCTCTTTGTACGCCGAATGAATCACCCAACGTATCCAGGAAGAGAAAGTTTGTGCCGAAATGTCTCGTCTGCCCGGAGCCAAGGGCAGGAAAAAACGCCCTTAGTGGCTTAGTTCTGCGCAGATACACTTTAAGGACCCTGACAGGGTCCTGTAGGCATGAGTCCCGTGGCAGATCCGTCGCCCTGAGAGGTTGGACTGTTACGACTTGTGGGGCGGACGTAGGAACGCGGTTCTTAGCCAAGAAGGCAGGGTCCGTCAGCAGCTGAATCGATCCATCGGTCCTGCGTTGTAGACAGGCGGGACGTACCGAAAAGGCACGGATTTCACTAACCAACGAGTCTGTGGCAAGTGCAAGGAGGAAACAGGTGTTCCTGGTAAGATCTCCCAACCGTGCTAAAGGTAGAGGCTCGAATCTCTTAGAGTTGAGCCAGGTGAGCACCCAAGACAGATCCCAGCGTGGAACCAACGAGCGTGAGGCCGGGCGTTGCAGATCAAGGTGGGACATCAGATCTGCCAAGTCTTTGCACGCGCCTGGATCTGGCCGTCCCAGGTGTCTGTACCTGTCTGCCACCATCGCCAGATGGTGATGGGAGCCAAATTCTGCCTGAAGAAAAGCCACAGGAAGAACTCGGCCAACTGGGGGATGGTTAGGTCTGTGGGGGAAAGTCGCTCCGCGGCGCACAAGGACAGGAGAACGCACCACTTTCCTTCGTAGACATTACGAGTTGAGACCCTTCTGGCTGCAGAGATTGCTTCGACTGCAGCACCCGAAAAGCCTCTAGCTGCGAGGGCTTGACGGACAATCTCCAAGCATGTAGCATCAGTCATTCTGGGCACGGGTGGAACAGGTGCTGCCTTGGCTGCTTGAGCATCGTACTCGGAGTGGGAAGTAGCAGAGGAGGGTCCGTCGCGAGGGCCAAGAGATCGGTGGTCCAGCTCTTGGACCAGCTGAATGGGGCGACTAGAATCAGTATCGTATTGCTGTCCCTGAGTTTCTGAATGATCTTTGGTACCAGCACTGTGGGAGGAAAAGCGTAGGCCCGGAGTCCTTCCCACGGATGGCCCAGGCTAGTGGATCCAGAACGGGGGAGACGAACAGAGGAAGCTAGTTGTTCCATCTCGTGGCGAAAAGATCGATCATCAGTGTCTCCCAACGCGCGTAGAGTAGCTGAAAGATATCTGGCCGAAGAGACCACTCCATGTGTAACATCTGGCCCTGACGAGAGAGAGCGACTGCTAGAACGCTAAGGTGTCCCGGAATGTGTCGCACCCGAAGGGCAATACCCCGGTCCCTGCACCACAGGAAGACTTGATACACGAGAATGCAGAGGGAGGGAGCGTGCGTTCCCCCTTGGTTCATAGCCTACCTATGACTGTTGAGTTGTCGGAGAGCACCAGCACCTTGTTTTGCACTAGTCGATCTTCCCAAGCGATGAGAGCTAGCCACACCGCTTTCATCTCCAGCCAGTTGATGTGTCTGCCTGTGTCTACTTCTGTCCAACTGCCCGAGGTCGTGGCAAACTGCGGTAGCAGTTGGGCCCCCCAGCCTGAGTTGCTCACGTCCATGCAGATAGAAAGTTGAGGAGGAGGGGAGAAGAGGGGAATCCCAGACGCCAGCCAGATACTGTCCGCCCAACACTGCGGATGAGACTGTACTAAATCCATCACCGGGACCAAGGTCGCTAGATCACCCGAGGAGGGGCGCCAGTGAAGGAGCAGATGAAGCTGAATCGGCCGTGCATAAAGTCTGCCTAGAGGAAGAAGATCAGCTGCCGCGCTTAGCAGGCCTAACAGACGAAGCCAGGCCCTGGCTGGTAGAGCTTCCGCGCGTAGAGCTCCAAGTGAAGCTTCCATTACAGTCTGAATCCTTCCCAGCGGCAGTCTTACTCGATTGAGGTCGGTCAAGAATTCCATACCCAGGTGGACAAACCGTCGCGATGGTACCAAATCGGACTTGCCTCCGTTGACTAGGAATCCTAGGTAACGAAGTAGTGCCAGCAGGGCATCTCTGTCGGTTTCCAAAATGCACGCCATATGGTTCCTTAACAGCAAGTCATCCAGGTAATTGGATGTCGGACTGGAAGCTGCTTGTTAGAACCTTGCCATCATGCCGTCCACAATCCTGGTGAAAAGCCAAGGGCTGAGGTTCAGTCCAAAAGGTAGAGCCCAAAACTGGTAAACAATCCCGCGAAAGGCGAAGCGTAGGTAACGCCGCGATGCCGGATGGATGGGAACGTGCAGATACGCGTCCGCTAGGTCGAGGCTCACTGCGAAGTCCTGAGGACGCACCGCCACCCTCAGAGCTCTGGCTGTCTCCATCTTGAAGTGCGGTGCCACAATGAATTTGTTCAGAGCCGAAAGGTTGATGATCGGCCTCCATTTCCCACTTGGTTCGGGACAAGGAAGAGACGTCTGTAGAATGCCAGGTAGTAGGAGCGCAGAACCACCTCTGTGGCCTCCTTCTGTAACAGGGCCACCACTTCGCCCTGCAACGCTGTCGCCCTGTCTCATTCTGTCGGTACTCACGTCCAAAGGGGGGAGTGTCTCAGTGAAGAGCTAGCCTCCCGCCAACCGGAGACCCAGCAGGAATCGGCGGGAGGACCGGGGGACAGGTCAGCGAGCCTGGCCACGCCCTCGCTGCGGAGAGCCTCTGGACCAGGTAGTGGAAGGTGCGGGGAAGGCACGCGAATGCGCCGGGAGGAAAAAGGCTCCGCCTCGGCCTCAGGAAGATCGGGAGGAGGGGGGTCTAACGAACCGTAGGGCACGACCTACGGCTCTGCGGGCTGACTGAAAGCGTGCAGCGACCACTCTAGCTGGAGCCGGCCAAAGATCCTTGGAGGTCTCCTGTAACGTCTGCCAAGTAGGTCCGAACAGCAGACTGCCCCCCAAGGGCGCCTGCCACAGTTGAGACTTCACCAAGCTGGTAGAGAAGGGCACCGTCTCAGGAGCTCGTCCCATCGCAACAGGTCGCAGTTGGAAGCCGCCGCCATGGCGTTGACCGAAGAATGGAAGGCCGCCCTGTTCGCCGCCACCAGCACCGAGTGGATCTCTCTTAGGGGAGCTGAAGCCTCAAGGTCCCAGGTGTTCTCCATCCTCCTGACCACCGACTGCATTGCCATCTCCAGGAAACCGGTGCACGCCAGGGAATTCCGTACCAAGGAAGCCGCCTTGTCCAGTCCTACTGACAGGGAATGCTGGGGAAGTCCTGCCTGAACGAAGGCATCCTTGTCCACCATTGGGAGAGTACAGGCAAACGCCTGGGAGTGACCCGCATACCACTGTTGACGAAAGGTAAGGTCGATCCCCTCCTGCCATCATCTGTCCAAGAAGAAGCCCTGATCCCCAAATCCGTAAGTGCGAAGATGTGCTGAAAACGCCTCCGCGAGGTCCCGGAAACCTGCCAGTTGGGGTAGAGATTTGATGCACTTGGCCTGCCGAGGAGTGTCAACACCATCGCCGCAGCCTTCCTCTTCAACGGCAGAGATGGAGGGCAGTGTTCTGGCGGAAGAAAGGCAGTGATGAGGTGAGCCGCTTCATCCAAACTCGACGAGTAGAACACATCGGCGCCACGTCAACAGAGATGTTGGAGATAGGAGAATACCGTCCAGGTGAAGTCGGTGCGTCGTCGTCGTTGACTCCCAGCACTGACACCGAGTCCTCCGGATGAAGATTGCCGCGCGCCGCGAAACAGAAGCAGTAGTAGGTCTGAGCGCCGATCGGAATGAAGTCCCCACTCAACGTCTGTAACCATGGTCTGCAAAACGTCGAGGAGAGCTGCTTCGGTCACGCAGGAAAGTCGTCTCCATCCACCGGCTGTCCCCCAAGTGGTCCCTCCGCTGTTGTCGAACCTGCATCTCCTGAGTAGAGCGGCGGCTGCCAAACTGATCCGAGGATTTGCTGCACCTAGCTGGAAACTCTGAAGCCCGTTGCTGCGGCGAAGTCCGATGGCGCGAGATGCCTGAACTTGTCCTTCGATCCGACGATGAAGAACGAGAAGACGAAACATCAACACGATTGCGGTCTCCGACACGTGTAGACTCCACACGCTGTGACTGCTCCTTCGATCGTGAAGATCGAACACTTTGGAATGGCTGTGCTTCGGGGGTCCGCCGTCTAATAGGTCTCTCAATATGACAGCTCAAAGTACTGACCACACTCGTCCCCTCCCAAAGGAGGCTATCATCGCCAGTGGCGCCACTCCCTATCTTGGGACCCCAAAGTCTTACTCTGTGGCTTATCGTGTCGGCGTCTTGATATCCGATCCCCCTCCGAGAGAGGTCCCACAGGTGTGACCCTGTCCAGGCGCTGGTCCAGCCTACGGCAGTAGGGCGCTCTCAACTCCGAGGGGGGAGGGGGGGGGGGGGGTCCCCCGCGTCTGCTGCCTGGGTTCTCCGATTGCCAGGAGGGCGTCCATGAGACCCAATGTAATCCCTGCGGGGGGACTGAGCTCTCAAAGGCCTTACTTGTAAATTATAGGGTGGCGAACCCCTACCTGGCCTATTCCCTTTTCTGTCGGTCGAAAGGTGCAAATGAGCTCTTGGTGCTGTACGAGATGGCGAATCCCGTCGGCTGCTATAAAGCTCAAGCGTCTGTGAAGGACGAGGCAGCTCTGCACGAGGCACCGGTGGGGCAGCAGGACCCTCTTTTGCGCCGACAAGCACACGATGTCTGATATGGCATTTCTCTGCTTAACATTCAATGCTGCCAACGCTCCCTTGCGTGCCGGCCTTTCTCTCCTGTAAAAGGCCCATAGTTGAGACCAAAGCTCTTCCTTCCACATAGTGCATAGAGCGCACGGTCGACTGGGGGAACAGCCTGAGCAGGGTAGACAGACATCATGTACATGACTAGGCCACTGGAATTCGCCACACAGGGTGCAGGTCCTCACCTGAGCACTGTAACATAAGACAGACAAAGGCCTTGCGAGTGCTTGGAGCCTCAAGGAGGGTCCGAGTTCCCGCGTACATACAAACTCAGAAAATTCGGAAAATGCCGTCGCCCGGTCAAACGCCAGCTGAGGCAGTAACCGAAACTTGACCTGTCCATGTCCTTGAACACAGAAACCACACAAGCACAGAAAAAATATCCTCTTTCTTTCTTTTCTTTCTTTATCTTTTTCCTTCCTCTCATATTACCAAGAATCACAGCAAAAAGTAGAGCTCACACAGTCCAAAGTCGGAGCACAAGGTGCACACGACCGGCCTAACTGAGCCCAGCGAAGTCACTGGCGGGAAAGGGTGAGTGCGCCGCTGGATACGGTAGTACGGGATGCCACTCGGGGTGTCCGGGTTATAGCACCCCAGTGATTGCCTCCCCTAGGACGAGGGACACAGTAAGTTTTGGGGCTAAAATTGATGAGTTAAGCGAAGGTTCCAATTAGTAATGTCATCGGTAATGATTTTGAGAAAATAAATATAGATTTGTTGCAATATGCTTTGAGGTCTGTATCACAGTACATCAACCATGATAGTTCAAGGGTAGGGTCAGAATAACTTGGTGCCAAGCTATTTTGACACCATCCTAGAACTATCATGGTCATAACCTGTCATAGCAGCATGTCAGGGCTTTATGGGTTAGTACACACCTCGCATGGTGTAGGCATTCATGAAAAGTGGTGTACACTGGCTTTTCTTCAATTTTTTCTTGGGAGGCGGTCCATCAAGATCTTCATCGTTTATGGTCTGAACAAACAGATCCTCCGGCTCAATTCGCTCCTTCTGAACCCCTGAAGGCGCAATGAAGATCTCATCTCTAAAAACAAAGTTCAGTCACAATTCCAATAAGCAAAAGGAACTCTGACAGACGTCACCAGCAGTTTGCTTATGCAGAAATGTGCAAGGACCAACTGCAGCCAATGCTGGTAAGAGGCTGTGCATGGACTGGCCCAAGGGTCTCTTGGATACTGTGATCCCGATGTCAGTATTCCCAGTAAACAAAAGACTTTCGGGTTGACGTCGGCTGCAGTGGGCCCACACACAGACATGCATGGTCTCACTGCGGCCGACGTCCGCTTGAGGACCTTTGCTTACTGGGTTGTTAGTACAAAATTCCTCTGACAGATTGCAAAAATTGTGCAGCCACTAGTGTGTGTTGGTCTGTGAGCTGGAACCTAACGGGTATAGGACGTAAGATCTAAATTCACACATCTAGTTGTCCCAGCATGTAAGCTCCAAAATAACAGATGAAGTACATCCATAATCACACACTTCAAACATTATCTTCAAGATAAAAATATTTAGCGGTATAAACAGAAAATCAGTAGCTGAACTACTTGTTATAAAAGCATGACACTCTATTCTTTAGCTTGGAGCCCACAAGTCTGTGAACCCAAACACAATACATGTACAAACAATAACTCATTTGAGACACACCACATCCGGATGCATGGCATGGGGAGTGGGGGGGGGCCAGTTGGGAGGGGGGGGGGGGCGGGGTCATGATGCCAGTGGTCTATGCCTCTTACTGAGACCAATTTGTATCCATGTTTCTTGGATGGTTGTGGCTAGTGGTCATTGAATAAACAAAGATTCTAGAAACAGTAATGTGTGTACAGCGGCAGGGAAGGTGTTAAGTTAAAGATATTCTTCCATTTTCACCAGAACTCACCCAAGCTTGATGCTTATGCCTCCACCAGTACCTGTGACCCAACCCAGATCGTAAAATCCACGACATAGCTCTGGGATAAGATTTCTAGGATGCTCCTGCATAAAACCATGCACAATTGTAAACACTTTCACCCTCTAGATACCACAGCGGGAGATGGAAATATAACCACAATAGTTCCAGGATAGCGCTATAGATCTGCTTGGCACCTAGGAAGGTGCCAACTGATCTATATAAAAGCGCTACCCTGGAACTGTCTAGTATTGCTGATCATGATCTATCTCCCACAGCTGGAATGTGTACAATCTATGTCTTGCTAGACACCTCTCATAATGATCATGAGGAAGGCATGTACACTAATTAAGCTTATTTGGCACTATGTCCTTGAGCAATGTCTCCTGCATAATTATTTTCAAACTTAAACCAGCGTTATAGTGTCAATGCAATAGACTTCAATTTGCTGCGCCTAATACCTCTCAATTCGACCAGAACCCTACTATGTGTAAATGTTTATTTAAAATCAATTCCAGATGCTGCATCG
>BTPG01000006.1:87435394-87532894 GCA_036245525.1 Semisulcospira habei | reverse complement strand
GCAGTGGAAGAAGACTACTAATTTTGAAAAGGCAACACCTAGGCAATTTTGTGGTACAATTATTCTTTACTTTTAACAAAGGCATCGCCCAAAGCCAAAAAATGCACTCAATCAGAGTAGCTCCAAGGGACATAATTTTTCAATAAATTCTGAGAATGCTGTGCTAATGCCATGGAAATCCAGGCTGGTAAGCTTGCATTGTGTCATCAGGACATCAGCTGTCCTTTTGTGACTGCATCGCTTATTAGATCTTTTAAGCCTTCCACTGAACACCTACTACATAAGGTAATAGGGACTACCCCCAGGCGCCCCGCAACCCACTGGAGAATATCCAGTCCTACCCCCGAGAGGGGAGGCTAGTGCATGAATATTCCCAAACAGATCTTGGACCTGCTGGATAGATTTAAGATTTTTGCCGCCTACGACCGGTTTCGACCCAAGGTGGGTCTCATCAGGTAGGCATACGGCGTAACCCGAAATTGCAAACAACGCATGTACCAGATGCCGCCTCCAGAATTTGACTGGTAGCAACCACTAGTCTAGCGTGGCTTGCATCCCTAAAGCTTTATGGGGTGTTGCAGTGGAAGAAGACTGACTAATTTTGAAAAGGCAACACCTAGGCAATTTTGTGGTACAATTATTCTTTACTTTTAACAAAGGCGTCGCCCAAAGCCAAAAAATGCACTCAATCAGAGTAGCTCCAAGGGACATAATTTTTCAATAAATTCTGAGAATGCTGTGCTAATGCCATGCAAATCCAGGCTGGTAAGCTTGCATTGTGTCATCAGGACATCAGCTGTCCTTTTGTGACTGCATCGCTTATTAGATCTTTTAAGCCTTCCACTGAACACCTACTACATAAGGTAATAGGGACTACCCCCAGGCGCCCCGCAACCCACTGGAGAATATCCAGTCCTACCCCCGAGAGGGGAGGCTAGTGCATGAATATTCCCAAACAGATCTTGGACCTGCTGGATAGATTTAAGATTTTTGCCGCCTACGACCGGTTTCGACCCAAGGTGGGTCTCATCAGGTAGGCATACGGCGTAACCCGAAATTGCAAACAACGCATGTACCAGATGCCGCCTCCAGAATTTGACTGGTAGCAACCACTAGTCTAGCGTGGCTTGCATCCCTAAAGCTTTATGGGGTGTTGCAGTGGAAGAAGACTACTAATTTTGAAAAGGCAACACCTAGGCAATTTTGTGGTACAATTATTCTTTACTTTTAACAAAGGCGTCGCCCAAAGCCAAAAAATGCACTCAATCAGCGTAGCTCCAAGGGACATAATTTTTCAATAAATTCTGAGAATGCTGTGCTAATGCCATGGAAATCCAGGCTGGTAAGCTTGCATTGTGTCATCAGGACATCAGCTGTCCTTTTGTGACTGCATCGCTTATTAGATCTTTTAAGCCTTCCACTGAACACCTACTACATAAGGTAATAGGGACTACCCCCAGGCGCCCCGCAACCCACTGGAGAATATCCAGTCCTACCCCCGAGAGGGGAGGCTAGTGCATGAATATTCCCAAACAGATCTTGGACCTGCTGGATAGATTTAAGATTTTTGCCGCCTACGACCGGTTTCGACCCAAGGTGGGTCTCATCAGGTAGGCATACGGCGTAACCCGAAATTGCAAACAACGCATGTACCAGATGCCGCCTCCAGAATTTGACTGGTAGCAACCACTAGTCTAGCGTGGCTTGCATCCCTAAAGCTTTATGGGGTGTTGCAGTGGAAGAAGACTGACTAATTTTGAAAAGGCAACACCTAGGCAATTTTGTGGTACAATTATTCTTTACTTTTAACAAAGGCGTCGCCCAAAGCCAAAAAATGCACTCAATCAGAGTAGCTCCAAGGGACATAATTTTTCAATAAATTCTGAGAATGCTGTGCTAATGCCATGCAAATCCAGGCTGGTAAGCTTGCATTGTGTCATCAGGACATCAGCTGTCCTTTTGTGACTGCATCGCTTATTAGATCTTTTAAGCCTTCCACTGAACACCTACTACATAAGGTAATAGGGACTACCCCCAGGCGCCCCGCAACCCACTGGAGAATATCCAGTCTTACCCCCGAGAGGGGAGGCTAGTGCATGAATATTCCCAAACAGATCTTGGACCTGCTGGATAGATTTAAGATTTTTGCCGCCTACGACCGGTTTCGACCCAAGGTGGGTCTCATCAGGTAGGCATACGGCGTAACCCGAAATTGCAAACAACGCATGTACCAGATGCCGCCTCCAGAATTTGACTGGTAGCAACCACTAGTCTAGCGTGGCTTGCATCCCTAAAGCTTTATGGGGTGTTGCAGTGGAAGAAGACTGACTAATTTTGAAAAGGCAACACCTAGGCAATTTTGTGGTACAATTATTCTTTACTTTTAACAAAGGCGTCGCCCAAAGCCAAAAAATGCACTCAATCAGAGTAGCTCCAAGGGACATAATTTTTCAATAAATTCTGAGAATGCTGTGCTAATGCCATGGAAATCCAGGCTGGTAAGCTTGCATTGTGTCATCAGGACATCAGCTGTCCTTTTGTGACTGCATCGCTTATTAGATCTTTTAAGCCTTCCACTGAACACCTACTACATAAGGTAATAGGGACTACCCCCAGGCGCCCCGCAACCCACTGGAGAATATCCAGTCCTACCCCCGAGAGGGGAGGCTAGTGCATGAATATTCCCAAACAGATCTTGGACCTGCTGGATAGATTTAAGATTTTTGCCGCCTACGACCGGTTTCGACCCAAGGTGGGTCTCATCAGGTAGGCATACGGCGTAACCCGAAATTGCAAACAACGCATGTACCAGATGCCGCCTCCAGAATTTGACTGGTAGCAACCACTAGTCTAGCGTGGCTTGCATCCCTAAAGCTTATTATGTCCCTTGGAGCTACTCTATCTGTATATCCCAGTCTTGCCGACCGTTGGGGCACCACTGATGACTTGGCAACCAGCTCCCTCCATTCCTCTCTGTTCTCTGCCATTCTTAGCGTATCACCCAGCCTCAGTCCTGTCCACTCTCAGATATTGTCCTCCCATCTTTTCCTCTGTCTTCCTCTCCTTCATCCTCCTTGCACAGTGCCTTTCAGGATTGTTTTGGCAAGCCCTGCTGAACGCGTGACATGCCCATACCACTTCAGTTTGCGTTTTTTCACAATGGCTAATAGGTCT
The DNA here is from genome assembly GCA_036245525.1 of Semisulcospira habei. NCBI lineage: Eukaryota > Metazoa > Mollusca > Gastropoda > Semisulcospiridae > Semisulcospira > Semisulcospira habei. The sequence continues at coordinate 87,529,720 of BTPG01000006.1, read as the reverse complement.
TCCCTTGCGCTGGGACCATATGGCGTTGAGGCGCGTCCCCTGGGTGGTGGATAGGGGGTCCCTCGTGAGAGGGGTGCACCGAATGAAATAAGGTGCCGTGAACCAACATGGTCTAAGGGAAGGTGACCCCGACAGAAAACCCCTGGTCCTCCTAGTAAGGGGGTTGGGCGTGGGGCTAGCTTCCCCACCCTGCAAAAAAGAAAATAGCTACAAAAACGCCGACGAAAAGACTAACAGTGGCAAGCCTATTGCAGACTGAGCAGACCAACTCGACAGATGGGCCGAGTATTTTGAAGAGTTACTGAACAGACCTAGCCCACCCGACCCTCCCGACATGCAGCCGGCAGAGACCGACCTACCCATCAGCTGTGACAGACCCAGCCGGGAAGAGATCAGAAGAGCAGTGGCATTTTTGAAGAATGGCAAAGCGGCAGGGCCAGATGGCATCCCAGCAGAGTCTCTGAAAGCAGACCTAGAGACAACGGTGGAGATGCTGTACCCACTGTTTGGAAAGATCTGGGAAGAGGAGGTGATGCCGGCTGACTGGAAGGAGGGGTACCTAATCAAGCTTCCCAAGAAAGGCGACCTCAGCAAGTGTTCCAACTACAGAGGAATCACCTTGCTGTCAGTACCAGGAAAGGTCTTCAACAGGATCATCCTAGAGAGAATGAAGAGCTCCGTGGACCCCCAGCTGAGAGACCAGCAAGCAGGATTCAGGAAGAACCGATCATGTACAGACCAGATCGCCACTCTCCGCATCATCGTGGAACAGTCTCTGGAGTGGAGCTCCCCGCTGTACGTCAACTTTGTGGATTATGAGAAAGCATTTGACAGCGTGGACCGAGAGACTCTGTGGAAACTCCTACGACACTACGGTGTACCCACAAAGCTCGTCCGCCTGATCAAGAGCAGCTACGATGGCATGACATGTCGCGTGATCCACGAAGGGCAGTTCACCAGGGAGCTCCAGGTCAGAACTGGTGTCAGGCAGGGGTGTCTGCTGTCTCCGTTCCTCTTCCTACTGGCCATAGACTGGGTCATGAAGAGGACCACAGAGCACAGACGAAGTGGAATACAGTGGACACTGGGGACACAGCTTGACGACCTCGATTTTGCAGACGACTTGGCATTACTGTCCCACACTCATCAACAAATGCAGGACAAGACCACGAGGCTTGCTGACATCTCGTCCCAAGTGGGCCTCACCATTCACAAACAGAAAACAAGGACAATGAGGCTGAACACAACCAGGGAAGAACCAGTCTTGCTTGCTGGCACCCCGTTGGAGGAGGTGGAGTCCTTCACCTATCTCGGGAGCATCATAGACAAAAAAGGCGGCACTGATGCAGATGTCAGAGCACGAATCGGTAAAGCCAGAGCAACCTTTCTCCAGTTAAAAAAAAGTGTGGAGTTCCAGAGAGCTGTCACAACACACCAAAGTCCGGATTTTCAACTCCAATGTAAAAACAGTTCTCCTATATGGAGCAGAGACTTGGAGATTGACAAAAACCACAGTCAACAGAGTACAAACCTTCATGAACAGTTGCCTTAGAAGAATTTTGAAAATCCACTGGCCAGAGAAGATCAGCAACGTCAGACTCTGGGAGAGAACAGAGCAGATAACAGCAGAGAATGAAATTGGGCGAAGAAGATGGGGATGGATCGGTCACAGCCTGAGAAAGCCAGCTTCCAGTATCACTAGGCAGGCATTGTCATGGAACCCCCAGGGAAAGAGGAAAAGAGGTAGGCCGAGAAACTCCTGGCGTCGAGACCTCCAAGCAGACATCAAGAGACTGGGAACCACCTGGAGTAGAATCGAAGGAGAAGCACAGGACAGGAGTTGCTGGAGGTCTCTCGTCGACGGCCTATACCCGGGTAGGGGTGACAGGCATAAGTAAGTAAGTAATAGGTCTTCATAAGACCCGATGGCTTGCCTGATTCTGCTTCCCACTTCCTCGTTCGTGATGTGATCTCTGTATGAAATGCCAAGCAGCCTTCGAAAACATCTCATTTCAGTGGCTTGTATCCTCCTTTCAAGGTCTGCTGTGAGGGTCCATGATTCGCAGGCATACAAGAACACTGAGATGACTAAGGAGCGCATCAGTCTGATCTTGGAGCAGAGCGTGATGTTTCTGTCCTTCCATATGGTCTTCAATCTTGTCAGTGCTGTTGTTGTCTGCACAATCCTGTGTATCCTCCTTTCAAGGTCTGCTGTGAGGGTCCACGATTCGCAGGCATACAAGAACACTGAGATGACTAAGGAGCGCATCAGTCTGATCTTGGAGCAGAGCGTGATGTTTCTGTCCTTCCATATGGTCTTCAATCTTGTCAGTGCTGTTGTTGTCTGCACAATCCTGGACAGTATTTCTGGTTTTGATCCCTCATCTGTCACAATGGCTCCTAAGTATTTAAATTTATTAACTGTTTCTAGTTTTTGGCTTCCAATCATGATGTCAGCGCCAATGCCACTGGTGTTATTGTCATCAGTTTGGTCTTCTCTGCACTGATTTCCATCCCATACGCAATGGCTGTGCTGTCCAGCTTTTCCACCAGCTGAGCTAGCTCCTTCTCTATTCCTGCAAGGCCATCAATGTCGTCCACAAAGCGCAAGTTCATGATTGTTCTGTCTCAAATACTGACAGTTCCTTCATGATCTTTCAGAGCGTCTGTCATGATTCTTTTCAGGAAGATGTTGAAAAGAGTAGGTGAGAGCAAGCAGCCTTGTCTGACTCCAACTGTAGTCCTAAACCAGTTTCCTATTTTGCCGTTAAAGCAGACTGCGCTAGTGGCCTTGTTGTAAAGGTTTGCTATGACTTTGATCAGGTTGGCATTTATGTTGTATAGCTTCATGGTGGACCAAAGGGCTGCATGCCACACCCTGTCAAACGTTTTCTTAAAATCCACAGAGACATGATAGAGGTCTTGCTGGTGCTGGAGGTACCTCTCACATAGAACTCTCAGGTTGAAGATCTGCTCAATTGTGCTGCGCCCTGGTCTGAAGCCTGCCCGTTCCTCAGCTATGATTTTCTCTGCCTGTGGCTTCAGCCTGTTTAGTAGGATCTTTAACATGACTTTGCTTGGGTGGCATATAAGACTGATCGTGCGATAATTTTGGCATTGATGTAAGTTGCCTTTTTGGGGGAGAGTTATTATAAATGATTGGGTCCATGGTGTGGGCCAATCACCCCCTGACTGCCAGATCTTATTGCAGATTGTTAGTAAGGTGCTTATCATGTCTTCTCACCTTCTTGGACTAGTTCGGCAGGGATGTTGTCTGCTCCTGCTGTCTTCCCTATTTTCAGCGACTTCACTGCAGCCTCTACTTCTTCTCGGAGGATGGGATAGTGCCATTGTTGGTCACAGGTGGGTTGACAAGTATGCCTGGGTCCCCTGCAGCTCGGTAGTTGTACAAATCTGAGCAGTACTCTGTCCATCTCTTCAGTATGTCTTGGTCTTCCGTAAGACAGTTCCCTTCACTATCTTGAATGATCGAGGAGCGTCCTTATTTTACACTGGTCAGGTCTTTCACCAGCTGGTATGCTTTTTTGCTATTATTTTTGTTCAGATTTTCTTCTACGTGTTTACACTGTTCTTCAATCCACTTATTCTTTGCCTTTTTCAAGCTTTTCTTGATATCCTGGTTAATTTCCCTGTATTGTTTAACCCCTTCTACCTCTGATTTCTTTTTCTTTAATTCTCGACGCTTGTCACATAGAACAAAGATGTCAGCTGTAACCCAAGGTTTCTTTGCTTGTCGGTGTTTGCCAAGGATCTCACTGGCTGTTTGGGTTACAGCAGTGTTAAATGTGTCGATCAATGTGTCCACATCCGTGTCTTCTGCACCTAGAAGTAGCAGTGGCGCGAAGTTTTCTCCTCTCTTTGCCTGGAAGGCTTCTGCTACCTCTGGGTCTTTAAGTTTCTCGAGGTCAAACTTGATTCTGGTGGGACCCTGCTTGTTGACCTTCTTTAGGCGGAGTCGGAAGGTCATCATCACTAAGTCATGGTCGCTTCCAATGTCTGCTCCTGGAAAACTTCTTGTCTTGGCAATGTTCGTTTGGAAGCATCTCTTCACCATGATGTAGTCAATTTGGTTATGATCCTCTCCGCTCGGGCTGTGCCATGTCCACCTTCTAGATGCTTTGTGTGGGCCAAACGTGTTCATCAGCTTTAGATCATTTGAGCTGGCAAATTCCAGAAGCCTTAAGCCTCTGACGTTGGTCTCTGCATTGCAGTAGCGTCCGCCACACACTTACTGTAATAGGTCGGTGTGTTCTAGTCAGTCAAATGTATTTATTTGTTTTATGTTCACATTTGTTGTTTTTACGTCTGTTTTTAAAATTTCCACTACAAACAAATTCCCATCTTGGGACAATAAAGGTATTCGTATCGTATCGTATCTTATGTGCACATTAAAACAAATTTTAATTGTATTTATTTAGTATTATTTATTATTTTTATTACTGCATTTATTTTGTATTATTTATTTTTATTATATTTTTTATTATTTATTTATTATTATTATTATTATTATTATTATTATTATTTATTTCTTTTATTTATTTTTATTTTATTTATTTATTTATTTATTTTATTTTATTTATTTATTTTTTTTTTTTTTTTGGGGGGGGGGGGGGGGTCCGGGTGGGAGGGGAGGGGAGGTTGGGGTGGGGTGGGTGGAGGATGGGGGTGTGCATTAGGCAAGGAAGTTGTGATATTCTGAGTCTGATAAAATTGTTCTTTCAGGGAGACAATAAATAAATAAATAAATAGGTTAATGTATTAATAAATTAATACTAGCTAATGTGAAATAAAATACATTAAATTAAATTAAAAACTTGTAAATGTTTTTAAAATAAAAATAAATAAGAATAATAATGTAAAATAAATTTTGAATGTAATGACTTCAGTAGAAAATAAAGAAGAGTAAATGATAGCAAGTTAAAAAAAATATATAATACATAAATATGTACATAATTAAAGTCATAAAGACACAAATAGACAGATACACATTCGTCTCACTAGCTAAGTAGATAAATTATTACTGAATAGTCGGTAACTAACGGACGTTTTTCCCCAAATATGCCAAAGGTCGCGGTGGAATGATCTGCCAGAGGCACGTGCCGGGTGGACAGATGGCAGGGGGACGCGTGCCGTCTCAGTCCACTGCGGTGGTCAGTGTTTATACACAGGCAGTTCAGTGGGGAAAAGGCTGCTGGTGAGACATATAGTAGCTTGTCATATGTGACCCGGGTCACGTATGCTGTATAGACGATGACAGAATCCCAAAGGACATCAGTTAAATGGTCAGCTGGCTACTGGCAAAAGAGCTACCAGGCATTCCGGCCCACCTTCTCTCCGCCGCAGCACAGACAGGTGGGATCAGTCAAAGAGCGTGCCAAGGACAGACTATGATAGTGCCAGAAGAAGGAGGCCGGCAATGCGGAAGAACGGCCTGAAAGTCAGCGAGGACAAGCTCCGACAGAATGCGCCAAACGTGCCTACTAGTGCTATCGACACGTAGTGCCAGCGATCTTATAGCTATCGACATTTAGTGCTAATGAACCAGCCCGCATTTCAAGTCAGTAGTGATACTCTGAACCGAGTTTTCGTGATAAATATTGTAAGTGATAAACACTTTTGTATCCCGACTTCCTCCTGTTGGTGTTACTGGTCACACTACCCTTTACGCCGTGAGATAATTTCAAAGCTTTAACACTACACTACTATAATAAACAAGAATTACACGTAAACAAGCAGACACCCTGTTCCGGTGAAGAGCATTACCAACACGTTTTGTTACATGGCAAGTGATTTGATAATTTTGTTCAAATGTCCAATCGAATTTGTCCTATCAAATAGACACGGCGCGCCAAACCTCCTGTCTCGCGAGAAGAGGAAAAGAGGTCTTTATCATTGGTCGGTTATGTCGATGCCTCGAAATTTGAAGACGATTGAGGACTTAGTTTATAATATTTCCTACGAGTAGCTGAAAAGAAAGGATGGCCCGTGATAAGGTAGGTAATAACGTTTAGTTTTCACGGAAAAGCACAACGGCATATTTTGGTCAATGTGCGAAATGTCCCGGCTGGTCTACCGCAAGTGCAATTCCACTCAGTTTTCCTCTCAACGATCATGTTGTGTATTACATGTGAATGCCTGTGGGTGTAAACACAATGAAAAGCATCTCGCACATTAAAAAAAAAATGTATTTGCAAAAAAGGAACATGTTGAAATGGTTCAATGTGTATCAGAGCTCACATCGTTAAAATAATGTACTGTATTGCCAAGGCTTCAGCCTGCTTTTAAGCACAAAATGGGGAAGAACGGAATAGACTAATGAGTTTAGAATCAGGAACTGAGGAAGACCGTCTCCCCAAAAGTCGCTTCCCATTTTTCCTCTGATATTATCTTTCACCTCTGATGAGAAAAAGTGTGGGTCGCTTTCTGCTATTGCAACTGTGTTACATTATCTCTCAAACAAAGTGGGCACTCATTGACTGTGTTTATGGAATGGAAGGGAGTCATTCACTCATTGACACAATGTCAAAATTACTGGATTACACCGATTAGTGGATATTTATATAAAGATGACGTGTTGGGACAGAATTCTCATGTGTCAAAATGAACTATAGCTAGACCTCTATGTAGTGTTTTTGTAAGCATCTGTTGTTGTTTTTTTGTTGTTTTTTTTTTTTAAAGTTTGAACAGTTAATGGCAGAAGTTGGCTTTTATTTTAAGCTTCAGATTATTGATTTATTCTCATTTTCTATATTACACTGTTCCATTAAATTTATAATGCTGTCATCATTCAGTCAGCTCTTTAGCTCTAAAACTCTGAGTTCAATAAATTCCAGCACCTGATTATGCACAATGTGTCCAGGCTATGGCCATGTGTAGTCTACACCAAATCTACAGTCATACATTCAACAGTGCGTTTGGTTCTCTTTTAAGTGGCATCTTATGAACCCATTTAGCCCCAACGCACTACATCAGGTGCCAAGCTAATCTGGCACTACCCTTGAATTATCATGGTTGACTCATCTCTTGCAACCAGTATGTAGGTGTCAGCTGACACCTCCAAAATTGGTGCAAAGGTGGCCGTGGGGTTAAATAGGTTAAATCTTTTGCAGGTGATACTCAACTCCATGACTCATGTTTACCTGATCAGATTATGGACACAATTGAGAGCCTTAAGGAGTGTGTCTCGGAGACTAAGATGTGGATGACAATTACAGTTGAATGACGGAAAAACTGAGGCCATGATCATTGCTTCCCCGAGGTTGACAAAGACGCTGACACTCCCCCAGTCATTACAAATCTGTGGTGCCACTGTCCCCTTTTCCCCTCATGTAAAAAAATCTGGGTGTCACACTTGATAGTAGCCTGTCCATGCGCCTTTGTGAACGTTTGCAGATCCGCCTATACTGAACTGCAACGTATTGCTTCAGTCCACCACTATCTGACACCTGAAGCAACTAAAGTACTTGTCTGCACTTTTGTTTTGTCTAAATTAGACTATTGCAATGCTCTTTTGGCTGGCTGTTCCCAGTGTCTGGCAATCTCCAGAAAATTCAAAACTCAGATGCTAGGTTGATTCTTAGAGTCCCTGGATCAGATCATATCACACCCCATCTGTCTGCTCTTCACTGGTTACCTGTAACAGCTAGGATTCAGTACACAATTTCATGCATGATTCACAGTTGTATTACCTGTTCCTGCCCACACTACCTTGCCTCTCTTCTCCAGCTGTATACGCCCTCAAGACAGAATTTGTGCTCCGCTGCCGACTCTCAAGTTTTACGTATCCCTCTTGTCAAAACAAAGTCGAACGGTGAGATGTCATTCAGGTACCAGATCCCAGTTGTTTGGAATGACCTCCCACGCGAACTGAGATACGTGGATTCGAGAGAGGCATTCAAGCGAGCCCTAAAGACGCATATTTTTTCTGTCTGCTACAAATGACTTTGTCACATACCTGTCTTGTTAAAGTCATCTCTATGTTAGAAGTAGTGTGTGCATGTGTACGTGAATGCGAGTATGAGTCCATAAGCGTAGCACTTTTGAATGGTGACTTTATAGCTTGTTTACAGATTGTGTTGTATTTTGTTTTTGTACTTTTTGTAAATTGCGTTTTTGTAATTAGTTATTTTTTGTACAGTTAGTTTTTGTTAAGCGCCTAGAGCTCTAATCTGAGATTAGGCGCTATACAAGTACTCATTATTATTAAAACTGAAATGAAATTTAATGTGCAATACTGCAATGGGTGAATCAGGTTGCTTTTGTTGTTTTTTGCAGCATTTCTGTCAGTTTAACAGTTGCTGCAGATTTCTTTGTAATTTTGGAACTAGTTTACCAAAATGATCCCAAACTTGGGTTAACCTACTGAAGGCTTTCCGCTAGGATTTAATATCGTCTGTCATCAAGATGGACAGCAAGACCAAAAAATTAATCCCAGGTGCTTTACAGTCCATTGTGTTTTTGAAAGCTGGGATGTGACAGGACATTCCTTTTTTCTCAAGATGTGTCTGTCCCGGTGACAGAGACTTCAATTTCTTTTTGTCCCTGTCAAAATTTGTTGGTCAAATACAGAGAATTTCCCGTTAACCGAAAGCCTGCTACTTGTATCACCTAATAAAAGTCGAGCAAAGTGTTTACAATTAGAAGGAAAGCTGTTTGGAAACACATACACTGTATACAAGTTATTTTTTATGAACCCTTGGGGTGCTGGTAGCATTTTTTGTGGCAATGATTACTGCAGGAATCATCGCGACAAAAACTGCTTCTGACATAAAAGGTTAAACAAATAAGAAGTGGTCGATTTTTTGTCTGTAGGTTTGACAAAAGGTAGCCCTTGGCTGGAGCATGTCAGCCCCTGGTTCATCAGGCAGTCAGTCATGCATGCCTTCCAAAAGAGGAGTGTCATCTGGCACAAGTGGCATAGCTGCCCATGCTACCCATTTTCCCACACCAGGAGATACCATGATGTCTGCACAGTCACATGCATCGTCACGAAGGTCACTGACTCCAAAAGTGAAAACAGACTCGGGCGGCATACCTGAAACATACATTGAGGTATTAATTGTCAATCCTTCAGCGAATTTTCATCCCGTTACTAACCAAAAATGCGTGCCAATAACATCCAGAGCCTCAACTGAAGAAAACACTCACTCCAGCCATGCACTTCGTCAGAATTTGGTGAACATTTCTAATAACCATGACAGTGGCATTTCTACCTCAGTTGTCTTTGATGAAAACGGACAGGCGTCTTTTCTGTTTCCAAATCAAAGTTCCTCTCAAGTGCCTGCAGTTAACAGGGGATGTGTGCTTAGTAACACCACCCAAAAGACAAACCTTCTCTTTCCTTCTGACTGTACTGCCCATGGAAACGAAAGTAGTCCAAGCACAGTCGAGTCCATCAGAGACGCGAGCAGTCTGCTGGCCAACAAAACTGCCTATGGTACTGTTGCTTCCACACATTTACCGATGTCAAAACCTGTGGGGCAGCAAACTCCAGCGGACAAGCGAACACCGTTGCAGCCTATGATCATCAACCGTGTCTCTGTACCTGTCAGTCAACCAGCTGCAGTTGTCCACTCAAGGCAGATGGCAAACCCACCTCGGATCACATCATACGATGCACCCTCTGGTCTGTTTGCTGAAGCTTCCCCACTGGTTGCATCTTTTGCTGGCGCTTCCCCTTTGGCTGCGTCGACACCTGTGCCTCGACTATCTCGCGCAGTCAAAACATCTGTAAAGGCTGCTGCCAGCCAGACACCTGACTCGGGCATCTCTGTGTCAGACCTTTTGACTCCATCTTCCACCCCTCACAAAGCCAGTGTGTTTGATGATGCCCCTGCCACCTGTAGCAGCTGGGCAAACTCTGAGGATTCCAACCAGCTCGTTTTGGACCTGGAGGCCAATTCACAAAATGGGGAGGAAAATTCTCAAGGTACAGTGCTGTTTGACTTTACCCATTTAGCCCCAATGCCCTGCACTGCAGCAGGAGATAGATTAATCATGATAATTCAAGGGTAGTGCCAGATGAGCTCGCCTTTCAGGTGCCAAGCTCATCTGGCACTACCCTTGAATTATCATGATCAATCCATCTCCTACAACTGGTACATAGTCGGTAGACAACCCCTACAAAAATTTGGAAATGAAGCCATGGGGTTAAGAGGGTTAACTGAATTTTCATGGGTGACAGTCTTCAGTCTTGGAGACTGATTCAGCTATTTAAAACAAAATTCAGCTATTTCGCACTGTCACCCATGAATGTAGGGCATGTTACGCTGATTTTAGCTCCTATGTACACACACTGACACAAAATTAGTCCATTTGGCTGCTATTGATATCAATCAGAAGCTAAAACTCTTTACAGATCTATGTCCCATTCATGCCAAAAAATGTTGTGTGGTGTTGGAGTGCACTTCTTTGACACAGTTTTGGGCATTGTTCTCAGATTGTTTTCTCTCTAGTCTAAAACTCGTAAACATGATTATTAAATTCAGTCATTGATATCAGCAACTTTCTAACATACATGTACTATCATTTTCTAACAGCTGTAGTTGATATTTGCTCATTGTGTAATGAACACTGATCAGTAATAACTGGTCAACCTTAAAAGTTACAATTACTGGAGACCAGCACAGGTACTACCAATACCCAAAAGCATAATTCCCACGCCCATTTGTTGCTGCAGCCTCTGAATGTTTTTGTGACACTAACTTACTAACATTTTCAGAATGCGAGAGTGTTCTGGATACTTCTCTATCCAATATGCACTGGCTGGGGAACTACGCCCTCCGTCCCAAGCCAGCCACACAACACCAAGTGGTGGCCACAGCTCAGCTTTATCCATCCTCTGCCACTCCTGTCACTGTTGGCGGACGCTATGACTCGCACCCACACAACCGATGCAGGCTTAAGTTCTACGATCCCAATGAGATTCGCGAGGTTTGTCATCTGATTACCGGCTCACATAACTAAACAATATCCAAATGAGAAGGGTCACGCAGTGTAGTATGTGTTTTAACGTGGGTGACCCTTCTAATTTGATGCCCCTTATGAAAGGTGAAGAGACACAAAAGGTGGGCAAATGTACCATGGTGGTAGACAATTGGCTTTACTAGCCTTCTTTTGTCAAGGAGGATACCATTGTGAAATTGTCTGTTTTTTCTTGTTAAGATAAGTTCTTATTACTTTAGCCAACTTTTCAAACATGCTCAGGGATGCAACTAGACATTTCTGCAGGTGGGTAAAAAATATCCTGGGTTTGCCAATATGAATAGGACATAATCTCTGACATATATGGAAATTTAATACTGACAAGCAAAGAAATATGACATAATCAGTGTTTCTGATGACTAATGATGTCACATTTCATTTACTGGTCAGTAGAGTAGGTACACATAAGATAATATTTTGTGAGTGGTCACTGCATGCATTGCAGACTTGGGATGCTAATGTGCTACGTAAACTATGAAATCCAAGACAACAAAAAAGTGATTGGACATCGGCAGCTTCGAAGCACTTATAATAGGACATTTGACTTACTGACATAACATTAATCGGATATTTGAGCCCTGCAATCGGACTATGACCAGTGTACGACGCCTATTTGCATCCCTGCATGCCTGGCACAAAAATAGTTTTTTTGATGATAGATAATACTAATTTGATTGACAACTGGTAAAGAATTAGAAAGGTCAACATGTATGAGAAATGCACCTAAGACATGTTGAGAAAGCGTAGGAATTTGCAGGTACTGTTGGCAGCTCTGTAATTATATGAAGACACTTGGGTCACCTGTAAAGGTCAAGAAAGGTTATAATTATAGAGAAATTATGCTGAACGGGCTTTGTAATAAATAAAATGATCATCATTTCATACCCCATCAGATGCACAATGAGTATGGAGTTGAACGCCGACCACCCTACTCGTACATGAACCTCATACAGATGGCGCTGTCCACCAAGCGACCAATGAGCATGAAGCTGAAAGAGATCTGCCGCTGGATCGAGGATCACTTCCCCTTCTACAAGCGCCATGCCAAGCCAGGGTGGAGGGTCAGTTGAGTGTTACTACTTAACCCTTTGGGTTTCGGTAGCGATTTTAGTCGCGACGATTCCTGCAAGAATCATCGCGACTAAAACCGCAACCGACACCCAAAGGATTAAAGTTAAACCCTACACCGAGAAGAACATGTCAGCATGATCCAACTCAAAGAGACATAGGTTTTGTAGTTTTGTCCAAAAGATTCTGCTGGCACATTCAATGCATCAGTCAGGTGGGAGTATAGCCCACGTGCAAGTCACTTGCTTGTTCTCTTTTAGTTTTACAGTTTCAGTTTGACATGTTGTGTCATGCACATGCACTAGCCAGTGAGGAGATAAGTACAAGTCAGACAAAACGATTATATAAACGAAGTCAGAAACATGCTTAAAAAATAAAATTACAATTTATTAATATTTTGCAACTTCCCATCATGAAAATATAAGTAACAAATTGTGTACTTGCTTGTATGCATGTCTATGAATGATGTAACCCAAAATATTAATGAATTGTAATGTAACTGTCTTTTCTAAGCATGATTCTTTCTTTGTGGGGATGTTCTCCTGCATTTTACACACTTGGCAGCCACCTTTTTGATCTTGATTTCCTAAGTCAGGCTAAGCCAGAAAGATCTAGGCTGTATGGTCCAGAAATCAGTGAACAGCACACGTTTAGTTACTTTGTGTGAGTCCTTGTTGACAAATTGCTGTGATCATTTTTCATCAGCGATGCCTGTAGTGTTTTGTGCGTCTTCCCCACAGAATTCCATACGACACAACCTTTCGCTGTACCCCTGCTTCGCCAAGGATGAAAAGAGCAAGAAAAATGGGGGCTACTGGACCTTGAGACTGGACCGCCTGGAGTCTGATGACACCTTCACACGCGGTTTGGGAGGTCTGTATATGTTCCATGATGACCCCTTCACTGACAGTGGATGCAGGTTTTGTTTTGAAATAATTGTAAATTTGGCGTCAAAGATCTCCAGTATGCAGAGTGGTTTCAGCAAGAGGTATAGGTCCCCATGGGCCCGCACAACTGCAGGGTGTCGCAAGCCCATGCAGTTGTGGGGCTCTGGAAGACTGATGCCTCTTGCGGCTGGATGGTGATCATTTTTGTTTCTTTGCAATGAAGGGGTTAACTGTTATAACTGTAATACTGAAAGACTGAAAACTGGTTCTACAAAATATATTTGTTTTCTCAAAACACATTACCGATGGTATTACAGTTAGGAAAAGTCCCTTAGCTAGCATAATTTTAGCCAAAATTTGGTTGTGTCCGTATAAGGGAGTGTTGGCAGGAGTGGGGCGCCATAGACCAAGCCATAACCCGAATAGCCTCCCCTTATTCCCATCCGGTACGAGATTACCCGGCATACCCCAGTTTTGTTCTTAGTTAGCACTGTGGAAGGTTGTGTCTGTATCGCGCTCTACATTGTTCTTCGACCGGTCGACTGACGACCTTTGCTTTCTGTTCGTTCGTTGGAACTTTTGGAGCTTTTAGAGTCGAGTCTGGGATTTCTAGTGCTCACGCCTGTGACGGTTCACTCTTTCGTTGGCCATTGGGGACTTAGCCGACTGGGAGATTGCTGTCGGGACTGCGAGCACGCGGCCTTGCCTGACGCTGGTTCGACCCTTCGTACCTGCCCGGTCGTACCTGTGCGGCGGGATTTGTTTCCTCAAAAACATTACCGATGCCATTACTACATGGATCAACCTATAGCTAGCGTAATTTTAGCCCAAAAACTTACGATGTGTACCCTTAGAGCCAGGGGAGGCCACCAAGGGTACCATGGTCTAGTACCCGGGTAGCCTCCCTTACCCCGCCGACAGGTGAGCGCCAGCTCACTACCAATCCAACCAGTTCTTTCCTTTAGCTTGCAGCGTGCAGACGTGTCTGCTTAGCCCTCTGCTTCTAACTTGGCTATGTAGTGGTCGGCTTGCTTAGCCTTCTGTCTTGCTACCTAGCCTGTGCCTTGGAGCTTCTGCTTTGTGTGCCCTTCGGAAAAGAGATTAGAAGAGAGAAAGGATCGTTCGTAGTCTCTGCGCTGTGACTTTCAGAGACGGAATAGACTTGGTGTGAGCGAGAGAACCGGTTCAGTGCGCTTCATTCCCGGCCGGTGCTTTACCATGCCTTGGAACTTTCTGGCCGTCTGTGTACCGTCGGCTGTGTTGGTGCAAGAGCACTTAGACTTTGACAGTGCACTTCGTTCCCGGCCTGTGCTTTCGCCTTGCCTTGGAACTTTCTGGCCTTGTGTGTACCGTCGGCTGTGTGTGGTTCAAGTGTTCTTGGACTTGCAGTGAGATTCGTTCACGGCCGGTGTTCGCCTTGCCTTGGACCTCTGACCTTGGGTGTACCGGCGGCTGTGTATGGTTCAAGTGTACTTGGACCTTCGACAGTGAGCTTCGTTCCCGGCCTGTGCTTCGCTTTGCCTTGGAACTTCGGTCCTTGTGTGTACCGACGGCTGTGTTGGTTCAAGCGTTGGCCTTCAACGGTGAACTCTGTTCCGGCGGGTGCTTCGCTTGCCTTGGAACTTCTGACCTTGTGTGTGCCGTCGGCTGTGTTGGGTCAGATTTAGTCCTTCGTCAGTACCTTCGACTTCGTTCGTGTGGCTTCGTTCCCGGTCTGCGCGTCGCCCGCTGTGGCTTAAGAAGTGGGTGTCACGGGTGCTTCTTGCGGCGCCGCCGGAAGATAGGTCCCTGGGCCGTGGGGCTGGCCTTCGTCCCGCCTGGGAGCGCTGTCCTGCTTCGGTTCAGCGGCTTGAGAGTTACGTCGGCTTCGCCGGTCAAGTTCGCCAGTGGTGCGCCCGGGACCTTCGTCGCGGACCCAGCCTTCCTCTTCTGGATGCTTCTGGGCCTCTACCGCGTGGGCGTTTCTTCTTCAACTACAGGTGCTACCTTCCCCTGTCCCTTGCGAGATGTCCAGGTAAGGTCTCAATTTTTGCCAGCGCCGCGCCTCTGGCGGCATGCGCCGGCATCCTTGCTTTTTCGTTGTTTTTTGGGAAAGCGATATGGCTCTAAACAGGATAGTGGGGAAGGGTGGAAGTGTGCGCGATTTTTCAGGGGACCGCGGTGAGATGGCCTTAGTCGCCTGCTCGGCGTTATACCCTTATAACTAACTAGTTCGGGGAACGTGGCCCTCTCCTAGGACCAGTCGCTTCGTTGTTTTTCACTAGGTTGCAGTGCTCAAGCCCGCATCTGCACACCATCTGGCGCCTGGCAGTGGCCGAGTTACAAGCATGCGATCTACCTCCCCGGCGCTGGCTACGCTTCGGGACCCTCCCGTGATGTCTGCGCTCTGGGTAGAGGACCTTGGCACTCCCAGTGGCGGAGCCTACGGCGTGGCAGTCCGCCCGCCCCCGCAAGCATGCTTCGGCCCCAGATTCAGCAGGAACACACTTCGCTGCCGTTGGGGGACGGCAGAGAAGGCTCCCCCCTTGCGCACCCACTCTCTCGAGTCAGGTCCGCAGCGAGTCCGCTCGCCCCGCTCTGCGGAAAACAACCCCAACTTTCTACGTTGGGGGACGCCTTGATCCCCCCTTGCGCACCAGCTCGCTCGAGCCAGGTCCGCAGCGAGCTAGCTCGCCCCGCCTTGCGGAACCCAAGCCTCACAAGACCTCTGGCAGAACTGAACGCTGCTTCCCTCTGCTTGCAACTCCGGGTTCGCGACCGCCTGGACTCGGCGCCTCGCCCCTCGCCTGCGGACGCCCCCCTGGTTTCGGCGTCCTACAGCCCGGACCCGCAGCCCTGCGTCTTCGGTTCTCGCCTTCTCTTCGCTCGTCGCTTCAGCTTCGCGGATGTCGCCCTCCTCGTCGGTCTCCCGTGCTGCTCGCCTCCGGCGTCGTCCCTTCCCCCCCCCCCCGTCCCCGGCTCCCTTTCCCCTCCCTCCCCGCTCCCCTCCCCCTTCACGCCCTCGGCCACGGGTTCCACCTTCCTTCGTACGGACGCTCCTCTCGTCGGTCTTGCCTTCCGCGCCTGCTCAGGCCGCTCGCCCTGGTCTTGCCTCGTCTGACAGCGGCTTCCGCCTCTCCAGCTCCTGGTGCGTCGGCCTCCTGCTCTGCCCATCGATGTGGATCGCTGCCTTCGACTCGCTCCGGCGGATTCTGACTCGGCTCCCCCCGTTCTACCTCCGGGTGTTCTCTTCTACGTCCTTGACCCTGCGTCCAGGACGCCCAGGACGGAGACTCTTCCCTCGCTCGACGCACTGCACCTCTACTGTCTCGCGTCTTCTCAAGCCGACGCCTTCCCCGTCGCCCGCTTGGACGTTGTTCTCCCCCCTAGAGGTTCGTCCCTGCCACGCCCCCGAGGTTCAAGGGTTCGGGTCTCCTTCTCCGCCTCTGCGACAGGATCCAGGCTCCGACGCGGGTTCTTCGTCGCCGTCACTCGCCGGTCGGTGGATGGGACATCGCCTTCCGCGCAGCTGGACGCCGGACATGCACAGGCCTTGCTTCTGCCTTGCCGCAGTGGTTCCTGCCGATCAGCAGCAGCTGGTGGATTCGTGCCTCGCGCCGTTGCTTCCTCCCTGTCGGATTCGGACGACGTTCCCCTCCACGACGCTCTCGCCTGTGCTGGATCCCTCGACTTGACCAAGCGAGCACTCGTCTACCTGGAGCTGGCTCTTCTCCTTCTCGCCGCTGTTCGGGCCCCTCCTTGCTCTGGCTGTGGAGAGGAAGTATCGCCTCCTAGCGGCGTGTCAACACTTGGGTCTTCGATGCGCCGACGCCGCGCCTACTGTGCTCGTCGTCCCCCCCTACCTCCTGCTGGACCTACGGAGACAGCTGCGACAGGCTCCGCTCGACATCCCCTCCTTCGGTCCTGGCAGTTGGTGAAGGATGCGTTGAGATTCTTCGTCGGCCCGCTTCACCTCCTCCCGCTTCCAGCCACCCGGATCGCCGGACCCGATGGACACCCGCCCTTCCAGAGTCGCTGACCTTTTCTGCGCGTCTTTGCCGCCCACCGCGCCCGCCCACCCCCCGACTCCGCCTCTGCCCCCTGCCTGGCCTGGCACAGCCACTGGCGGTACCCGACCTCGCCTTCAGCTTGGCACGAGTTCCTAGCGGCGCCTCCCTCCTTCGAGACTGCTGAGCCTTCGCGCCGAGGTCCCTCCCTTGAGCTTCCCTGTCTGCCGGGATTTAGCGGGCGCCCACACTCTCGTTCCAGTGCTTCCAGTTCCAGACGCTTCTGCGCTTAACTTCGACGGTGTCCCGACCGTTCCGCCGTCGCCCGCAGCCTCCGCTGGGTCTTCGGCCGTCTCTTGGTCGGCGTCTGCAAAGCCACGGCCACGCGGACTTCGTCGAGCCTTCCTCGAACTTGTCGACGATCTGCTCCGGCGTCTCCGGTCGGCTCCCTCCCGGGAACAGCTACGAGACGCCTCCTGGACTCCTCGACACCTGCGGCTTCGTAGTCTTAGGCACCTTGGTTCTCGCTCTGTCCCGCCGCTTCGCTCGCCGTGGTTGGAGTTCCTGACGGATCTCGTCGAGTGTGACTCCCGGAACTGAGGACCCAGAAGTTGGCGAACCTGGCGCGTCTTGGTGCACCGCAGGAGACAGTCTCCGCCAGACACTGGTTGCAGCTCTGGCCTAGTGAGCACCGCTGCGGATCTCCTTCCCCTTGGTCGGTTCTGGTTGCATCCGCTTCCCCTTCACCTACTCCTTCGCTGGCGCCCTCAACCGGAGACATCGAGGCTCCCTTCGGCGGTCCCTGCCAGTCTTGCGCCTGGAGTCCCTCTCCTCGCCTTTCCCCCCAGTTGTCCCTTGCGTTGACGCCAGTCGTTACGGCTGGGGTGCGCTCCTGCTGCCGACGTGCCACGGCTTCCGGCAGCTGCCTTCCGGTCCTTGCGGTCAAGCCTTCAACTGGTTGGAGTTTCAGGCGATTCGGCTGCTCTCCTCCCTTGGAGACCGACTTCGGACATCAGGACCTGATCGTCGTTCCGACTAGTCCTCTGGCATGTCCTACGTTCGGAAGCAGGATGGGACCTGCTCCCCTTCCTCTGCCTTCTTCTTACCGGTGCCGCCGTGGGTGCAGGGTCGCCGCATCTCTCCCGAGCGAGATACTTCATGGCCACCTGCTTGTCCTTGCGGGCTTCCCCTCCCGGAACGGTCTCCGTCTCCGCGCCAAGTGAGGAGTAAGAGGAAGAGACGCTTCGCCCGGTCGTCACCCGGATGTTCTGCGCCACGTGGGAGCCCCCCTCCCCCCTCTTCGTTCTTCGCGACAGGGTGGGACCTTCAGCTCCCCCCTCCTCGTCTCAACCGTCCCGAAACCCCTAGCCTGGGCGGCCGTTGCGCTACCCCTCTCTGGGACGGCCTCTGCGCTTCCACTTACCCTCCCTCAGTCCTTGTCCCCAAGGTGCTTCTCTAGCGCAGGGATGCTACGCGATCCGGTTGCTGGGAGCGCCGTTCTGCTGGACCAGACCCTGCGCTCCTGATCCTGGCCACGGGCCCCTCACTCCGGCTTCCTGCTCCTCGCACGATGCTCTAGCTACCGCGCCAGGCGCTCTCCTTCCGTGCTCTGGGAGACTCCTGCTACACGCTTGGAGTTTGGATGGCAAGCCCTCGCCGCTGGAATTCTCGAGTGAGGCAGTGACAGCTATCGCTTCAGGCCGTGGATCCTCGACCCTGCGTGTCTAAGAGGAAAGGTGGAGAGTTCTGGGACCTTGGTGCGTCCTCCGTTGCCTCTCCACTACCGATCTGGCTTCCCGCCGCTGGCGGAGTTCTTCCTGGCTTCGCCGAACAGCACTTGACACCAATCACCTCAGGGGTTACCTCTATGATCGCCGACGCTTACCGGCGCCAGGGCCGAGCGGAACACCTTGCCCCTCGTCGGCACACAGTGACCTGCCCTCCGCTCCCTGATCCCGCGCTGGGATTTACCCTGGTTACTCTTCTGGATGAACGCTAGCGTACGAGCCGCTTCCCCTAGCAAGCCTGGCCGACGCTACACGAAGACTGGCTTCTCCTCACCGTAGCCACACCCTCCAGATTGAGCGAGCTGCCCGCGCCTTCCGCGCCCCCGCCTGACTGCAGTGCAGGTCGGATGACCCCGTGCAGCTACTATCGGACTCGGCCTTCCTGGCCCTGAACCAGTCCCCGCTGACAGCCCCACAGGTGATCACTGTCCGATCGCTTACGCCGATCGACCCCTACGAGGAAGTCAGACAACACGTCCCGATGGGAGCCTTACGTGTGTACCTACGCCGTACCAAGCCGCTACGCCAGGGACGCACCCGCCTCCTTTGTTTTCTCTGTCCCCAGGTAGACAGTCATCTCAGCCCAGACGATCTTCCTGGCTAGTGGGTGATGTGCTCCGCCTACCAGGACCTCTGCCCCGACGCTGTCTAACGGCTACTCTTCCGGGCCCACGAGGTCAGAGCCATGGCTGCTAGCGTCACGTATGCCCGCTACTGCGCTGTCCGAGACAGTCTGGCTGCCATAGGCTGGCGGACCGAGTCGACCTTCACCCGGTTCTACCTCCGTCACCTGGTTGGCCAGCGAGACAACCTGGCCCTGGTGGGGGACATCGCGGCGGCGCAACACTCCCTCCCGGCACCTTCGGTGCCGTTGGTAATCCTTTAGCTAAAATTATCGGGAGCTTGCGCCGGGGAGGACGGGGCTGGCTAGCTCAGTCAGTCACTGAGTTACGCGGCACCCTCCTCCTCTTCGCCATTCTCCATGTAGTAATGGCATCGGTAATGTTTTTGAGGAAACAAATTAAATTTTTCTCTAAAATGTATTTTTTCGAAAAATACTTACCGATGCCATTACTCGGATGACCCTCCCACCTGCCCCGCTAGCCGCTCCTCAGTCAAATGAAAGAACTGGTTGGATTGGTAGTGAGCTGGCGCTCACCTGTCGGCGGGGTAAGGGAGGCTACCCGGGTACTAGACCATGGTACCCTTGGTGGCCTCCCCTGGCTCTAAGGGTACACATCATAAGTTTTTGGGCTAAAATTACGCTAGCTATAGGTTGATCCATGTAGTAATGGCATCGGTAAGTATTTTTCGAAAAAATACATTTTAGAGAAAAATTTAATTTTTCGGCCTTCTGCCGGTGGTTTCTGCTTCGCTGGAGAGATGTGGGTTTGCTCCTTGTTCCGCCATGGCCAGGTAATATCTCGGTGAATGCCCTCGGCCGGCGCTCTGGGATGGGGATGAGCACCGAGCGTAGGCACGCGCTGTGCACTCGTTTGAGTTCAGTTGTGTTCGATTATGTTCGATTCACCCTCGCGCGCGGTTTATTATTGCGTGACCTCAGAGGCCACACTCGCTCGTTTTTCATTGTAACCTCTTGTTGCAGTTACCAGGTTCGTACCTGCACGTTGTGTGGGGACTTTCAGTGGCTCTCTGACGGGCATGCAGTTTGCCTGCCTTGTTCGGGATGCGAGTCGACCCATACCGGTGTTGTGGGCGCCCCATAGCTGAAAGAAAGATGGTTGCAGCTGTGGGGATTTTACCGCCGCGAGCGTCCGACTCCTTTCAGAGACCGTCTGACAGAGCCGGCCCAGAGTCACTAGGTGGGAACCAAGACAGTGGCAGTGACCTAGACGTCCCGGGCCAGTAAGCTTGTAAGTCGCAACTATCACGAAGGGCCCTCCTAAGGTTCCCCTTACCGTGGCGACCAAGATACCATATCCTGAGCACTTGCCAGCGGGAGGGATCACTGACAACCCCCTTCTTGGGATGGCTAAGACCAATTTACTTCTGCCGGGCTGGCGTCGGCAACCGTACCTACGCCGCTTCAGTCCCAGTCCAGGCGACAGATCGTAGACATGACATGCAGAAGCGACCACGTTCTGGGATTCGCACGGTGAGCCATGAGACTTGCCCATGACGTCACAGGCCAGTATAGCTACAGGCGCTAACTAACACGGAGGGCCCTCCTAAGGTTCCCCTTACCGTGACGAACGGAGAGGCACGAGACGGACCCACTGACGGCGGGTCCTGCCCCTGGAGACGACCGCTCGGCTTCTCGGTCTCAGGTCAGTGACGAGTGTGTATGTGAGAGCATATATTGCGCGGTAGGGTGCAAGATTTGTGTATGTTAGTATGTCATTGTACGGCACCTAGAGCCTTTCTTTCAAGCTAGGCGTTTTAACCCTTTTGCCACCACAAGTGTTAAATGTTGCATTCCCAGCGTCGCAGCTGTTTTGCCAGACCGCTGGGGCGCAACACATCTTTTGTTTCCTCAAAACACATTACCGATGACATGACTAACTGGAAATAGTCTACTTGCTTACCAATTTTAGCCTAAGACCCAAAGGGTCCCCCCCAGGAGGCTCTCGGGGATCCCTGACAGGGACGAGAGAGCTTTCGGGGATCCCTAACAGGGACGAGAGTAGCCTCCCCTGCCCATCCGGTCAGGCGCCAGGTGGTGTCTCCTTTAGCCAGTTGTCTACTTCGCTGTTAGCGTTCGGACGCTTTTACCTGAGCCTCTGACCCTTGGAAAGACTGTGTACGGTTCGACCGTCCCTTGCCGGCCTGCCTTCGCCTTGCCTCTCGTCTACTGCTTCTGGCGTGGCCTCCGTCTTCTCTGCTAGCCCTCGTCTGTGCCTCGTGCTCTTGGCTGGCCCTGGAACCTTCTCGGCTCCCGTCGTCGTCTCCCTGCCATTCCGCCATGGACAGGTAATGTCTCGGCCGTTTCCGACGTCTCGCCTGGCTGGGTCGGACGTCGGGCTTCGCTCGAGCTACTGTTGGTTTCTCTCCGCATTTCACGGTGAGTTTCGAGTGTTTCTTGATTTCAACGCTTTATATGGCGGGGTTCGTTACCCGCCCCCGGTTGCCTTTCATGTTTGGGTATGGGCTGCAGTTATCTAGTGCGCCTCTCCCCAGTACGTCGACCTCCAGTGACCTACTGTCTGGTACTTTGTGCTTCGTCACTCTGCCGTTCCGCCATGGAAAGGTGGAGTATCGGCCACTTCCTACGTCTCGCCTGGCTGGGCCGGACGTCGGGTTTCGCTCGAGCTACTGTTGCTTGTCTTTGCATTCACTGTCAGTTTCGCGTGTCTCTTAATTTTCGAAGCTTTAAATGGCGGGGTTTGTTACCCGCCGCCGGTCGCCTTTCATGTTTGGGTTTGGGTTGCAGTTGCCAAGTGCGCCTCTTCCCAGTTCGGCGACTTCCAGTGACCTAGTGTCCGGTGCTTTGTGCTTCGTCACTCTGCAGTTCCGCCATGTAAAGGTAAAGTCTTGACCGCTACCTACGTCTCCCCCGGCGGGGCCGGACGTCGTGCTTGGCTCGGACTTCTGTTTGTTTTCTCTCCGCATTTAACGGTGAGTTTTGCTCGTTAATTCGGAGCTTTATCTGGCGGCGTTAGTTGCCCGCCGCCCGTCACCTTTCATGTATGGGTATGTGTTGCAGTACCAAGTGCGTTGCTGCCCAGGACGGCGGCTTCCTGTGGCCTGGTGTCCGCCATACTGTCGACCGGGTGCCACCTGCTCCTCTGTCATCGGCTGCGCTGGCTGCCCTGCTTGACTGGAGGTTCTTGGTCTCTACTCCGGTGTTCCACCGCCGAGCGACCCGCGACTTCCGCCTCCTTGGGACCTTCCGCGGCACGGCGGAATTGTTCCAGCTGCCCTCGGACATGGGATAGCCACTCCTCTCGTCCCTGGTAAGTTGTAGCTTATTCGTAGACGCGTTAAGCCCGCTGACTCCTCCGGCGAGTCGCCAAGCTGGCTACGTGCCCCCCTCCCGTAAAAAGGAGCCCCGGGCACCGTGACCATGTCGCCTTAGTTCACGCGTCGGCCCCTCGGCCAAACCTCAAGCCCGCTGACTCCTCCGGCGAGTCGCCAAGCCGGCTACGTGCCCCCCTCCTTGAGCCCCGGGCACCGCGACCTTGGTCGCTAATTAGTTACGCGTCGGCCTTTGGCCCTTCTTCTAAGCCCGCTGACTCCTCCGGCGAGTCGCCTAGCTGGCTACGTGCCCCCCTCCTTGAGCCCCGGGCACCGCGACCTTGTCGCCTGTTACATACACAAAAAAAAAAAAAAAAAAGAAGAAGTTGACGCTTGGCCTCGCGGCCCCTCTTGAGCCCGCTGACTCCTCCGGCGAGTCGCCAAGCCGGCTACGTGCCCCCCTCCATGAGCCCCGGGCACCGCGACCTTGTCGCTAATTAGCTTAAGCACCGGCCTTCGGCCCATCTAAGCCCGCTGACACCTCCGGCGAGTCGCCTAGCTGGCTACGTGCCCCCCTCCTTGAGCCCCGGGCACCGCGACTTTGTCGCTAACTAGTCTACGCGTCGGCCTTCGGACCTGCTCAGCCCGCTGACTCCTCCGGCGAGTCACCAAGCCGGCTACGTGCCCCCCTCCTTGAGCCTCGGGCACTGCGACCTTGTCGCCTATTGTTGACGCGTTGGCCTCACGGCCCCTCCTAAGCCTGCGGACTCCTCCGGCGAATCGCCGAGCCGCTTTGTGCCCCCACCTTGAGCCCTGGGCACCGCGACCTGGTCGCCAATTAGTTCACGCGTCGGCCTTCGGCCCCAGCTTAAGTCCGTGTGCCCCCCTCCTTGAGCCGGGCACCGCGACCTTGTCTCCTTCGTTCTCACTTCGGCACTTCGACCTCAGTCTCTGGGCCCGCTGACTCCTACGGCGAGTCGCCTAGCCGCTTGTGCCCCCTCCTTGAGCCCCGGGCACCGCGACCCTTATCGCCTGTTGGTACCCTACGCGGCTTATTGCCCCTCCTTCCAACCCGCTGACTCCGCCGTCGAGTCCCCAGCCAGCTACGTGCCCCCTACTTGAGCTTCGCGCACTGCGTCTGGATCGGCCTTCTTGTACCTCGGGACTTCGGGCCGTTTCCCCTGGCGCCTACAGCCTTCCACGTTTCACCGGTTCTCGTCTGTTCACCGAAGTGAAGCTACGTCGCGCTGTTAGCGCTTGGTTGGGTGCCCCTAGGGGTACACCCAGTGCAGTGGGGATCGACTTCCTCGCCCTCGTCGCCTGGATAGTTGCGGCGCCCGACGGTCGTCGCCCGCCCCTCGACTCCCTCCGGGGTCCCTGTCGACCTTTGCCTGGTGCGGCGCTGTCGTTCTCCTCGGGATATCCTCTTCCCCGCTCCCTGCACCCTTCGCCTCCGGCGTCTCCCCGACCCTCTCCGGGGGATGACTCGGCGTCCTGCGTTCGTCTCTGGCCTGCTGGCGTCTTAGCCTTCGGCTCCCCGGTTCGCTGGCCTCTCGCTCCCTTCGTGCTCGCGGCCTCCGGTGGTTCCGCCGGCGCCCGTGCTTGCGGCAACCCTTCCCAGCTCTAGCGGATCTTCCGCGTGGCTTCGAACCCTCCGCCCCTTGCCTTCCTTCGTTCGTGGCGGCCTGGCTCCTTCTTGACCATCTCCCCTGATGCGACGTCGCAGCTCTACCGTGCTCCTGTGGGTACCCGCGCCCGTCGGCCCTGCCTGGCAGTCTCTGAAGGAACCCTTCTAGGCCTGTGGGCCCAACGCCACCCTTGTGGATTGGGTTCCCGCCCTTTCGGACCAAGGCCCTCGCCCTTCGCGCGCAGGTCTCCGCTCTTCTTTGGGAAGTTGCGATGCTGCTCATCGCTCGGCACGGCTCCCCCGCCTCGGACCCTTTGCGTCGCCTTCAGCCCTTGGTTGTCGCCGCCAGCCTGGACCTACCCGTTGCTTCTACGCGTCCCCATGCCTCCCGCCCCCGCCTTTGTCTTCGCTTGCCGTCGACGGGACCGTTTCCAGCTCGGCCTCCTTGGTGTGGTCTCCCCTCAGCCCTGGGTCCTTGCGTGGATCGTGGATGCCTTGGTTGCCCGGGACCTTCGATCTTCCGCCAGCCATTCTCCTCCTTGGTCGACCTGCTTCTGCGGTATCAGTCAGTGGTTCCTCCTCGTAGGGCAGGGATGCTCTCCTCCTCCGGTTGCTCGCCTGGTCGCCCTGGTCAGCGCCTACGGTCCGACCTCTCGCCCTCGCCGTCTGTTCACCTGGGAATGGTTTTGGTGACCGACCGCAACTTGGTGCGTCTTCACGAGCCTCGGATCCAGTCCTTGCCGTTCTAGCCCGTGGGTAGCTGCGGGCGCGGCGGTCCCCACCTGACTGCGGCTCCAGCTCCTCCTCCTCCTGACGAGTGCGGCGGCTGATCTCCTTCCCTCGGTCTTCTGTACTCCGCCTCTGGAGGCTGTCCTCCGGCGATCTCTCTACCCTGGTGCCGATCTCCCCTGTGCTGCGCCACATCGGCTTCGCTGGACGGACATTCTTAGCTCGGCTCCCGGATTCCCCCTGACCTCGCCACTGCCCCTCTCTCTCTGCGTCGTTGCTGGTCTCGGCGGTTAAGGCGCTCTCCTTCTCCCGAATTCCACTCGTCGGCCGTCCGCTGGCCCGCGAACCTGACTTCGCGGCACGTCACCCGCTGGGACTGGTTGCAGTGGGCAGGCCCTCTGCGCTTGGCGATACGATCTTTGGACACAGGACCTCCTCGTCCTTCCGACAACCCCTCTTCGTGGCTTGCCTTCAGACGCAGGAGGAACCCGCTCTCCCGACTTCTGCTTCCTCCTCTATCGCCCCTTCGCTGGTGCGCGGACAGCGACTTCTCCCTCCCAGACCGCCGCAGTCCAGGTCACCTGTTCGTACTGGCAGACTACCTCTTGCGACGGAGGCATCCTTCGCAGGTTCTGCGCTCGTTGGGAGACTCCCCCCTTGTTCTCCTCGCCTCGAAGTGGAGCCTCCGGCTTCCCTCTTCATCTCCCCGTTCCCGACCTCTGGCCTGGGCAGTCGATGCGCTTGATCCCTTGGGACGGACTGGTCCTTACACCTACCCTCCGGCGGTCCTGGTCCTCAAGTCCTGCTCAGCCTCCGGGGATGCAACGCAGTCCTTCTCCTGGTAGCCGTTCTCCCGGACCGGATCATGGACTAACGACCTTCTCAGTCTCGCCACGGGCTCACCCTCCCTCTTCCCACCCCCCGCACGATGCTCGAGCAGCGCCGACAGCCGCTCTTCCACCCCTGCCCCGAGCGACTTCTCCTACACGCCTGGCGATTGTGCGGCAAGCTCTCTCTGCTGGAGGCTTCTCGAGTGCGACAGCGGACGCTATCGCTTCAGCCCGCAGTCCTACCAGACGTGTCTACGAGGGAAAGTGGCGTGCTTCGTGCCTGGCGCTCTGACCCCGCCGCCTCTCCACCGTCGGCCTGACGTCTCCTCAGCTCGTGGACTTCTTCTCTGGCTCGTCCAAGACCAAGGTTGGCTCCCCTCTGGGGCAGCTGCTACCCCTCTTGATCGCCGACGCCTACTGTCACCTCGGCCGTCCCGACCCAGCACCTGCAAGGACCTGCCCGACCTTATGGCGCGTTCGGCATGCAGCGTCCGGTCTTCCTCTCCCTTGGCCCGTGCTGGGACCTCCCTGGTCCTCCCCTGACTGACTTCGGACCGTTCAACCGCGCCATCTGGCCCGCTTCGCTGACGTGACTCGGAGGCCTGCTTCCTGATGGCCCTCGCCACGGCGCCCCGCGTCAGCGAGCTCCACACGCTCTCGTCTCGCCCCGCCGGCCTGCAGTTCCGAGTGGATGGCTCCGTGCAGCTACTCCCAGATCCTTCCTTCTCGCTCAGCCTAGGTCTCCCTTGACAGCGCCTCCGGCCCTCGCCGCTTGGCCGCTTACACGACCCGGTTCCTCGGGGCACTTCGCAGCAAGATCCGGGACAGGCACTTCGTATCTACCTGCTCCAAGTCCGTGCGGAGGGGACGGTCTCGTCGCTTGCCGCCGACCGCTGGCAGAACCGGCTTCTCAGCCCAAACGTTCTCCTCCTCGCTCCGCTGGGTATTCCGGTCCGCCTATCGCGACCTCTCCCCACAGGGAGCCGAGGCACTGAAGATCCGCGCCCATGGAACGCGCACTAGGGCCGCACGTCTCGCCTTCGCCGCGCCGGTGTGGTTAAGGACACTGTGGCGGTGGTGGGGTGGCGGGACGGATCTACCATTGCCGCTTCTACTCCCGCGCCCTGACAGTCCAGCGCGACAACCTTACGCTGGTGGGCAAATTGTGCGGCGCAACACTCCCTCCAGGCGCCCTCGGCGCTTAGGCGGCACTTCGCTAAAATTGTCGGGAGTGGGTGATCAGGAGTGACGGGCCGTCTTCGTCCCTGAAGAGGTTTCTAAAAGGGATTGTGCGGCACCCTCCTCCTCTTTGCCATTCTTCCAGTTAGTCATGTCATCGGTAATGTGTTTTGAGGAAACAAATTAATTTTTCTCTAAAATGTATTTTTTCGAAAAATACTTACCGATGACATGACTCGGAGGTCCCTCCCTCCTCCCCGCTTGCCGCTGGTAACTCCGTAGACAACTGGCTAAAGGAGACACCACCTGGCGCCTGACCGGATGGGCAGGGGAGGCTACTCTCGTCCCTGTTAGGGATCCCCGAAAGCTCTCTCGTCCCTGTCAGGGATCCCCGAGAGCCTCCTGGGGGGGACCCTTTGGGTCTTAGGCTAAAATTGGTAAGCAAGTAGACTATTTCCAGTTAGTCATGTCATCGGTAAGTATTTTTCGAAAAAATACATTTTAGAGAAAAATTAATATCTTTAAAAAGCTATATCTCTTGAACCACTGAACCGTTTTACTTTATTTTTAAAGAAAATGGAGATGAGAAAACAATTGGTACACTGACACTCAAAATTATTATTATTACTATTATTATTGGGCGCCCTCGCCCGGACTATTCACGCGTTGGCGCCAGCTCCCGACACGGGTCAGACCGGCACTAACTGCTGCATGCGGCGACCACAAGTGCTACAGGGCCGCTGCTCTTCCCACGCCAAGATCCCAGGTCGGTGATGATGGGCCACACCCTCTCGCCCCGATCGTGGAGACGAGAGCCCGCTCCAGACGCAGTGCTGACAATTCGCCTGACTTCATACGCGTGTGCTCACTACACAGAGACCCAGGGATACGAGAGAAGCAGGCGACGACGTCCCAGTGCATTGGGTCGCTACGCGATGGGAAGACTGGCGCCCCGAAGCTTCTTCGTCGCTGTTCGAGTTCGTGGGACCGGCCTCCGAGACTACGCTGTTCCTTCCAAGTGCTGTGTCCACCTTCGTCTGACTGCCACCGCAGGTTTCCCCTTTCTTCGGAGCAGTTAGACGTCTCTTTCTCCCGTGTGCGGGACAGACGACTCCGTCAGCTTGGCTCCAAAAGATGTAGTTCACCGTTGCTGGGCGATAATGGCTCCTCCACTTCGCTACGCTTGCAGTGTCGTGATGTGTTGGATTCGCCGCCAACTACGTGGAGCCAAAGGATGGAGACTCTTCGGGCCTTGGACGAAGCAGGTCCCCTCATCGCGTCCAAGCATTTCAAGTCTCTTCCTCAACCGTTCGGGTTCTGGGTCCTTGTCGCCGTCTCCTGTCTCCCGCTTCAGGGTGCCTTGGGAGACACTGGTTGCTTCGACTACATGATCCTACTCCTCTTCCGCAGTTCTCTGGCCTCAGCGGGGTTCCTGGACCTGGTGACGCGGGCCATCCTCCATCGCGTTGTGGAAGCATGGAATCCTACCATCTCACCGCGGTGGCCGACTTCCTCGCCTTGGCCGTTCCGGCTTCCGGGACGCTCTCCGCACCGCTGTCAACGCTTGGCTGCGACTGCAGACCGCGTTCTGATGCTTCGAGTTACCGCCTTGTACACTTGCTCGCTGCCGACCAAGTTAAAGAATCAGCTACGCAGGACTCTGCCCGGTGAAGAACTCCCTTGGACCCCTCTGGCAGGCCGTCAAGGAGGCTTACGAAGACGGGTGGCACAGCCGCTTCGCGCTGCTGACAGCGCTGGACGTAGCAGTCTTTCAGGGACACTGATGCAGGATGTGCCGGCATTCAGCGCAGACCTTTGGAAGGGATTGGCAGGGACCACTCTTCCGCGGAGGCGCAGTTCTTCTTCTGCGCCGGAACTACTTGGCTGGCAGCCGAGGGACGGAGGCGACGTTTCTGTGACGCCGACGGCACGGTCCCGAGAACGACAGTGGCAGCCTCCTTCCAGCGTGCAGCAGATGACTAGCAAGTAAGCAGTCTACCTTCGTAGATGTCAGCGCGGCATGAGGACTGGTCCGACCGACCTCACTGTGTGGGCCGACGTCAGTCTACATCGTGTTAGCTGATGCAGTTCAGCTTCAGGGCCTAGCGGGGGCGGTTCGCGTGGCTGCCTGGAGACAACTTGGAGTTCTGGTGTTCTGTGGCGCCTGTCCGGAGCAGATGGACTCTCTCTCAACCGCCCGTTGTGCAGATACACGCTCGGCAGTGGATGACAGCGTGCGGGTGCAGGCAGGGCGCAGTCAGGGGTCTGACGAGGATGGAACAAGAGTCTCCCTGTTCAGCTTCTCGCGGGGGTGAACGAGGTTCTGCGATGCGACAGAGGGCGTTGTGGATCCATGCAACCTGGGGCGTGAGTGCCGGGGTTTAGACATGGCGACAGTCCATGAGCCAAGCATAAGTCCATCCGAAGGTGAAGAAGAAGTTGAAGAAGATGACTGGGCGACGGGAGATCCGGCGGGCGAGTCCCCAAGGAGAATCACCGAAGCGATACAGGCTGAGGGCGTCGGGGTCGTTGGGCGGGAACCGCCTGTCCCTCGGCGCAAAGGAAGAAGGTGACCCCCGCGGACTCCGGGAGCGAGGGCGAGCCGACCGGGAGAGCAAGGGGGGGGGGGGGGGGAACGAATAGGCGCTGTGGTGGGGGGAGTATATCTAGGGCTCGCTGGTCACGCTCGGACGGATCAGAGCGTGGGGGGGCCATGACTGTGTCTCGCCGGCCCCGCTCAGACGCAGGGTGGTGGGGGGGGGGGGGGGGGGGGGGGGGAGAATGACCGAGTCTCACTGGTCCCGATCGGACGAATCGGACCGGGAGGGGGACGAATGTAAGGCTCGCCGGCCCTGCTCGGACGAATCGGAGCGGGGGGGGTGGGGGGGGGGGGGTGAGGAGCGGGAGCATATCTAGGGCTTGCTGGCCACACTCGGACGGATCAGAGCATGGGGGAGGGGGGTGACTGAGTCTCGCCGGCTCCGCTCGGACGCAGCGGAGGGGGGGGGGGGGGAGATGACCGAGTCTTGCTGGTCCCGATCGGATGAATCGGACTGGGAGGGGGACGAATGTAAGGCTCGCCGGCCCCACTCGGACGAATCGGAGCTGAGGGGAAGGGGGGGTGCATATCTAGGGTTCGCCGGCCACACTCGGATAGATCAGAGCGGGGGGGGGGGGGGGGGGGGGGGGGGGGGGTGACCGAGTCTCGCCAGGCTCCACTCGGATGGGGGGGTGGGGATGACCGAGTCTCGCTGGTCCCGATCGGATGAATCGGAGCGGGAGGGGAATGAATGTAAGGCTTGCCGGCCCTGCTTGGATGAATCGGAGGAGGGGGGGGGGGGGCATGTTTAGGGCTCGCCGGCCACACTTGGATAGATCGGAGCATGGGGGGAGTGTGACCGAGTCTTGGACGAAATGGGGGGGGGTGGGGGGGGGAAGGGGGGACGTAAGTAAGGCTCGCCGGCTCCGCTCGGACGAATTGGCAGGTGGGGGGGGGGGGGGAGCATATCTAGGGCTCGCTGCCCCCGCCCGGACGAATCGGGGTGGGGGGGAGGGAGCAACTCCAAGGCTCGCCTGCCCTGCTCTGCTCGGAAGACTCGGAGCTGGAGGGGGGGGGGGGGACTGGAGCGTCTCTGAAGCTCGCCAGCCCTGCTCGGACGCCTCAGAGCTGGGGGGGGAGGGGGGGAGAGTTACTAAAGCTCGCACAGAAGAAACGGACTTACCTGAGGGCGGCAAGGCCCGAACGACGGAACGCAGGGGAGCCCGACAAGCCAACGACATCTGAGCTGGCGCGCTGCAGAGGTCCCGTCGATGAAGGGATCACAGGGGGAGGCTGCTGGGGCCGGGAAGGATGCTCCTGCCGGTAGAAATCCCAGAGCTGAGATCAGCACTCTTCCCTCCAAGTGGCGCAAACGTCACACGTCGTCTGGAAGCACAGCCTGAGCACAGGAGGCACACCTCATGGGCGTCCGAGGGCCACTGAATGTCCTCACAGCGAAGGCAGGTCTTCATCCGCGCACTGACCATAACACCAAAAAGGCCAGATGAAAGTCACTGCACATGTCGGAATGCACACGTTATCCCATCGAAGCACACTAGACGGTGCCAACATAAGAGTCCAAGTTAGGAACCACAAAGTTCAAGAACGAAGCAGGACCATACACAGCTGCAAAAACGCAGAAGGCCGAAACACAACCGAACACAATCGAGCTAAGGGTAAAACTGGCGGGCTTCCGCCCAGCACGTGACCGGATAGGGAGGGAAGGGGAGGCCACACGGGGCTCCTAGGCATGGATCGCCGGTGACTTTCTCCCCAGTTGTGCAAGGGACACAACAAATGCTTAGGCTGAAATCAGTAGGCTAAAGGGTATCTTCCATATATAGTAATGCCATCGGTAAGGGTTTTGAGAAAACAAACCGCTACCATTAGTCAAAGGGTTAATGTGTTGAAGAAAGGTTTTATTTTTTTCCTTACAGTCATGTGCTCCAGTCTTGCTGCAGCCGGCTCTGTGTCCACTATGTCTCAAACAACATCTGCCAACACAAGCCATGTTGGACCCACACAGGCTGGTGGTAAAAAATCAGGTAAAGGCAATCGTACATGTGGATAATTTTGACTTGATGATAGAAAACTATCGGCGAAAATCCTATCTGCTCGATAGTTTTTCACCACACACGGCGATAGCTCTCCACAAGCTGCGTGTGCGCTATTTCCTTATGTGGAAAATCTCGCGAAACTTTTGAAACCTTGAGACAAGATGTGTGCGTACATGAAAGACGAAGACTTGAGAAAAATTCAAAGAAACCACAATTATCCTTGCGATAAAGAAGCAGAAATGAGTCTGGACGAGAGAGTGGCTACTTTGATGTCTGGTTTTGAGAGCGATGCTTGTGCAAGAGATGTGTGCGAAAGATCTATGCAGCTACAACACAGTAAAGTTCTCAGTTGAGCGCTGACGGCAAGATACCATCACGGATACGTGACACATAGGGCTCTGCTGATTGGTTGTTTGCAGATAGGCGAGCTGGCTAGGATAGGAAAAATAGAAGCAGGTTCTATTTGGACTATCGGGTGGATAGAAAATTATCGGCGAGCTAGCGAGACCTAGCGACAAACTATCGAGTGGGCGGAGAGGACAGGATAGTCCCATTTCTAGCCTCGTGTACGGGCACCTTAGGTTTTTGGGCTCATGGGCAATAGCACATGTGATTTGCGAGTCTTTTTGTTGAGCCATCCATCGTTCATCTATTGTTCACAGTAAACTTTAATGTTGGCAGTTGTGTGCATTTTAAGCATACTAAATACTGCATAATAGGTGCATGTAGCGTTTTCCAGAGAAATGCTGTAGTTGACTATTACATGGTATCTGACAGACTTTATAGATTAGACCTTATGCATGTTAACCATTTTGACTGTCAGTAGCGGTTTAGTTGCGATGATTTCTGCAGGGTTAATCTTATTGATGACCATCACATTCACTCATTCAATATCATGGACCAACACTTAACCAACCTTTTTTTCAAAATAGGTCTGCCTGTCATCTTACCGCGACCAGCTGCCCGTCAGGCATTCATCCTCGTGCCTGTGGATCAGGTTCCTGCCCCAGCACTTTGTTCAGGTCACACCCCCATGGTCTTCATCCCTAACTCTGCTGCCTCCATACCCGTCTCCAGGCCGGCCGTCGGCAGTGCTACCATCAGAACACCTGTGCCCAAATTGCCACTCCCACCCCCGCCCCAGCTGACCAGAGCACCCATTCCTAAACTGCCTCTGCCACCTTGCCCAAAAACAACATTGGCATCTGCACAGAAAAAGGCAGCACCATCTGCCAAGCAGAGGACATTGGCCACCAAAACCCAGCACTCAAAGAAAGGTTTGAAAAATGTGCGGACGAGAAGAAGGGTGGGCGAGCAAGACAGCTTGAATTCTGAAGAGGAGGGTGCGAACCTCGTCCAGCAGGCTTGGCTGCAGGCTAGTAGAGCTGCTGAATGTGAGACAGATGTGACAGACGATGCACTGGACTGCAATTCATTGTCACAGCCTTTTAACCCTATTGTGCATGAAGTCACTGGTATTAGCCACCATGTGCATGCATCCACCAGTGCTGTAAACAGCACTGGTTCCTACATGCGCAAGGGGGCCAGTGGAGATCCAGAACACCAGCTTTGGGTACAGTGTAGAACAGGGCCTTCAGATGCAGAAGGTGAGGGTACAGCGGACGACTTACCTGTCCTGGAAAACTTTGTCCCTACGGCAGCAAGTTCATCCAAGAGGCAGGTTAGCGGAGAGAGATGTGACAGAAACACTGGCTCAGAAACGGTAAGGTTGGCTTCTCTACCCCCAATCCTCACCAAGAGAGTCAAGTCAGACGGATCAAGCCTTTCACAGCCCAGCCTGTTCGCAGAGCAGATGATGATGACTGATGTTTCGGACTTTCAGCCGCGCTCCAGAGGCCCCAACCGTCGAAAACAGGTGTACCCCAAACAGAAAAGTACATCGGAGAGACTAATGGATGGTGGGGACGGAGAGATTGTGATTACTTGTACTCCCACTACCTCCGCCTTCACTGGTGGAGGTCAGCAGGGCAGTTTTGTTAACCCCCTTGTGCATGCAGACACCAGGGCTATAAACAGCACCAGTGGCTGCATGCACAAGGGGGTTAATGAAACTGGCATGTGCAACTGCATTAGCAAGGGGGTAAATCTTTCGCCTCTGGCCCAAGATTGTTGTGATGCTGAGGATGAAGTGGAAGAGCCTGTCTTTCATCAGGAGCTTGTTGTCTCCGCTCCCACCCACACTGTGTCCCCTACCACATTCCAGGCCTCATCCCCCACCAGCACATCTGCCCCCAGCACCTCCACACCTATACGCAGTCTGCGTGTCTCGGCTGACTATCTGCCCTCCCCCATCTCAGGCTTTACGCCCCAGCAGATGAGCCCCTGTCACCTGAACAACAGTTTCCTCGACAACTTGGACGATATCTTTGTGTCGCCCACCAACTGTACCAAGAGTGCCAGCGTACCAACCAAAGCGTCCCCCTCTAACACGGTGCTGCATCACCACAGTCGTCTCATGGCCAGCATGGCTCAAGACCCCTCGAGTGCACACAATGGTAACCACCTGCCGGAGCTGAAAACCCCACCGTGCACTCAAAAAGGAGAGGATGGAGGACTGAGGAATTTAAAGCACCACCAGGGAGAGAGGAAAGCTGCATCCAGCAGGGCAGGAGAGACAACCACCAAAAAGAGCCTGGAGTTTCCGCTGATCGAGATCCCCGTGGACATGCGCCTTTTGGAAGATATGGAGATCCCCTCCTTCAGTTTCAGCGGATCATTCAACCCCAGTCCACCATATGACATGCCTAGTTCCTCCAACTCACAGGGCGGGCAGGGGCAGAACACCGATGGAGACCATAACCTGATACATTTTAACTTTGACATATCACCATCACATGCTCAGTCGCGGCTTACTGCTCCGGTGAGCGCCCCTGCAAGCTACACTCAATCGGACAGCAAGGACGTGCTCTTACACAGCAGTTGTGTGTCTCTGGCAACCTCACAGACGGAAGCTAGCTCTGTCCAATTCGCCCACTCCCAGCAACGGAGCACAGATAATGTATACCATTACCAGAATATTTATCCAAAGTCAGAGTCACACAATGCAACGGCAGCATCTAGTCCTCCGCTGTTTTTGCAGTCGCACTACCAGACTACTGTAGGTCATTCTCAGACCTGTAACTTGCCTCAAGAATCTAACTCGAACGTGAGTCGCCTAATCTCGGTGAGATTATGTGATTCTAGTCCTCCAGTGACTGCAGATAAGATGAGATCTCTGTCTTATCTGCAGCCAACGGCTGCAGATAAGACAGCAGTCTCATCTTATCTGCAGTCACAGGAAGCGCCAACCCCCTACCAAGACTGCCGCACCCCAGCAGACCCTCCGGAATCTCAGACAGGGGTCAGTCGTATGCTGTTCCCTCAGGCCCATGGTGCGGACACTGCCTCCAGCTATCATAAAGAGGAGCACATTTTCCAGGACATTCTGGACAGCTGGCGCACAGCTCAGTCTCAATCAGCACCACACACATACATGCATTGGGTTCACAACTTAGGCGGTGACGTCAAGGACTACTCATCGACTGTTGATGGCGAGTCTGAGCATAAACCTCACAGTGTGCACAGCCATATACTGGAGAGCCACATAAATCACTCTGAGGCAATGGGGCATTTGGATGTGCTACCCAATTTTCTGCACTCTGTACCTCCACAGTCTACCTCAGAAACTAACACTCCGGGATCCTTTTTGGCATCTAGCAATCATTTTCAGCCTCAGTACTTCAGGCACAGACAGACACAAGAGACTGTGATGGGTTCACAGCAGGAGCAGTGTCTTTTCGACAGCCTTTTCCAGACTTGATTAAAGGTCAGGCAAGACGTGACCACTTGTACCTCAGCCCCGTTGTGCGTGCAGCCACCTGTAATGTCAACGGTACCAGTGGCTACACGCATGAGGGGGTAAAAAGAGGACGCCCTCTGTCAGCAGAGCAGCTGAACCTAAGGCCAGTTGCATGAGGGAGCTTAGTCCTGCGCCAGCCACTATGCAAGGTGCTCTGCTATAGTGGAGCCCCTTTCTCAGTGACTGGTGCAGGACTCGGCTCACTCATACAACTGGCCTCTGATCTCAAGCAGTGAGAACCCTCCGTAAAGCATGGGGATATGATCTCAGCCAGCAAAAGGCACAGATTCTCATGAGCTCCTGCGGCTGCAGGGGCTCATGAGAATCTGTGTCGTTTGCAGAAGAAAGAAGCATTACTGTCTAGAGTGTAAAGATTATTTTTATACACATTTTGCGTTTTTAACCCAACAGTTGATTGGCTCATCAAGGCAGCAACAAGTTTGAAATTGCACAGGACGGACGGTAAATGACTTGGTCCTCTCATGCATGCATCCACCAGTACTGTGAATATTACTGATGGTTGTACGCAGAAGAGGATTATGACTTCATTCCCTAATACACAGTTGACTCGCATGAACAGTCTGTGTGAAAGCACAACTCCAGTAATTTTGGTATAGTAAGTGTGCTAAGGACATTTCAGTGAAATTGTTGTCTGAAAGTCATGAATTTAACATGAAGTTTGTTTTTGTCTGGAGCAACCCCAGCAGCAAAACATCTTCGGGCCACAACAGCCGCAGTGGGCCTGCACACAGCTGTGTGTGGACCCACTGCAGCCATTGTGGGCCTGAGGACCTTTGCTTACTGGGAAAAAGTCTCCACCTGCTGAATAACTGACTTTACAAGCTGTACCATGGATTTTTCTATAGAACACTCCATAGACTATTTTTGCACTCATTTCGTAAATTTATTGTATTAGTGTAAATTTTGTTTTCTTGGGGTATATAATTATATGTATAACATACTCAAGGGTAGCACCAGTGTTCCTGATAATGTGTAGCTCTGTGTCTGCAACTCAAACACACAGACATCCCAGTGTGCAAAGGCAATCGGGCTGATATCGGCACTATGGCCTTTTGCGCATAAGGATGGTGATCTGAGTAATTTTCAGAGAGTTTTACTGATGCACAAATGCATCACGTTAAGCTGTTCTGATGTAAAAAAAAAAATGTTTCTGTTGTACGCAGTTCTCGCTTCTTATGAGTACTTTGTAACTCTCAAACACTTCATCTGAGAGCAGGCTGATTGTCAGGAAAAAATCCTGCATGGAACACAGAACTAGTACTAGCAAACTTAAACCATTTTCTAATAATCAAAGTAGGGTGATGTATTATGTGATTCAGTCAACAGTTGATCACAAATGATCTTAACGTGTTGTGCTTGTAAAGGTGTATCATCTATATGTGGTATCCCAAGTACTTCACAAGAAATCCAGATTATTTATTTAAAAATCTTGATATTGACAGACTATGTTCCAGGCAGCACTCAAACGAGTGAATTCTGGCAGCTTTCACTTTTTTCGTACCTGACATTTGCTTATATTGTGTGTAGATCCTTATTTCATTTCACTAGTTCTGTTAAATGCTACAATTCTTTCCCATTTTCATTTAAAACTGAGAAATAAATGTGGACTTGTTTTGATGACAATTGCCTTTGTTCAGCTTACATTTGTACTGTACAATTTTTCGTTGGAGCCCCAGCAGCAGTCAGTTTTGTTCAGTCCCCCACCCAGGTCTTCTCTGAGGGACTTCGTTGTGGCTAACTACTTTTTAGTTCCCAGTTAGGTAGTTACTGGTAACTACATTTCAGCACAAAAGCCTGTTTTTTTTTTTAAAAACTTCTCCCTACTGTCTGCGCTGCTTGTAGTCCTTGATGTTGGATGTGTGTTGCTAAATGGTCTGCTGCACCTAAGAGAGGATATGTTGTGTGTTTGATAAGCTATGTGTTTGCAAGTAGTGTACTTTTTATATATCATTTCCCTGTACATGTTTTTTTAAAAAATTGTAATGATCTTCTCTTTTGTTTCCTCAAAACACATTACCGATGGTATTACTAATAGGAATGGTTTCTTAGCTAGTCTAATTTTAGCCCAAAATTGTTGTGTACGAGTATGGTCATGATGGCAGGTGAGGGGCACCATAGCCTAGGCGGTAACCTGGGTAGCCTACCTTCCAATCCAACCATGCATGCGCTCAGCGCTTAGTACCCCAGTCAGTTTCTTTGCTAGTCGATAGTAGGCTGTGTACGTCAGTGTCTCTCTACGATTCGGACTGTGTCTTCTTCGGTGGAAGCTTTGTGTGCTTGTTTTTTTTTTCCTTCACTGTGAGCCTTTGGCTTGGACGCTTGCGTGTGGTTTAGTCCTGACGTGACAGCAACTTGTGAACTTTTCTCTCTCGCTTGTGGCCGGTCCGGCTGGCAGTGTGTAACTCTGCCTTGTGTCCTCGCGTTTCACCCTTCTGCTAACCTCGAGGACCTTGTGTAGGCTTGAACGCTTCCTGTGACTCGCGGTGGTGTTTTCAACTTCGCGGACCGGTTGTGACTGTGGTCTCTGCGTGCTACGCTGTTCACATACCTTGTACTGATGAGGGAAGCCGGTCTTCGGCGCCATTTTGGTGGGGCTGCGCCTGGGTGCACTGGTTGTCCCGTCCTTTATCAACTTTATGTTTCTCTACTTCCGCATTATGGCAAGGTAAAATCTCGGTCACTGCTTCCGTCTGGCGCTCCTGGGAAGGGGTAGAGCGCCGTGCGTGAGCATACACCGTGAATTTTTCTTCGTTCGTTTACGCGGTTCGTATTGCGTGCCTGCGGGGGCATGTTCGCTCGCATTTCATTTTTGCGCTATATTTTGCAGTTGGCAAGTCCACACCTTTACATGATGTGGACAGTTCCAATGGCCGAGTGATGGACATGCTATTTGCCTTCCCTGTTCCGCCTGTACCTCCTCGCACCCGTGCCTGGTCTGCGCCCCCTGGCTGGAAGAGCAGCGGACCCAGCTATGGAGCTTTTACCGCCGCGAACGGCTGACACCAGCACGGATCAGGGGTCCAACACCGGTAAGCCCCACAGACCCGACTAGTGGCTATTACCAGGTGACGGAACCGTCAACGCTGCGGCTTAGGCCGCGAGCCCGAACTCTTGCGCCGGCAGCTCCCACAGTCCCGCCTAGTGGCCACTGTCCGGTCACAGATACTCGAGCTCCGAGAGCTAGGCCTCGAGACAGAACCCCTCCTCGGCACAAGGATGCCGCGCCGGTAATCCCCATAGACCCGACTAGTGGCTCTTACCAGGTGACAGAACCGTCAACGCCGCGACTTCGGTCGCAAGCCCACTCACAGACCCGATTAGTGGCCTCTGCCTGGTTCCACCGACTTCATCGGCACGAGGTATGACAGGAACAGGCTTCAGCACCGGTAGCTGTCTCAGCCCCGACGTTTGCTGCTTCCAAGAAGGTGGAGCCTCCTAACGCAAGAGGTCAGCACTCCGGACAGGACTTTCAGGGACCTCGACCAGAAGAACAGGCGCGCCGGACGCGCTCCCGCTCATCAGGAAACAGTACGCAAGACGCAGCGTTCCATCGAGGCGACTCTTACCTGTCTCGGACTGATCGGCGCCACTCTTCTCGCCACCGATCGCGCTCGAGGGACAGGTCACCGCGCCGACGGTCTGCTTACCGTACTTCTCGTGCTAGCCGGCCCTCACAGACAACTTCCAGGTACGACCTGTCACCGGATTCTCGTTATTCCAGGACGCGGCCCCCGGTCTCGGGGTTGCCCACGCGTAGAGCGCACCTGTCTTCACCCTCGGTCGGGCACTACCCTCGGCGACGCTCCCGTTCTAGGAGTTCCCGCCCCCCCACCCTCCTGCTGGAGCAGCAGGTCACGACGACGTACCTCACGCCGGTCCCGGTATTCTTTATGGGAACTATCGCCGGTTTGCCCTGTTTGGCACCACTCCCCGGTGGGAAGGTCTCCTCCCAAGGCATCGACTTCTTCCCGACCCTTGACTGATCCTTACCTCTTCCTCCTTCCTCGAGCCAAATCCCCCCCCCCCCCCCCCCCCCCCCCCCCCCGCGCACTGCGCGTAGAGGACAACGCCATCAGCCTGGCCCCTGAGGACTTGGTTTCGGCCCTGCTGCGTAATGACAGCCCCTCACGTTCTAGTCCTTCTCACACTGACCATGACGAAGCTGATCAGGATCAGCAGCCTTCCTCGGTGGGACACAGGTTAGAGACTCTCCGCGCCCTTGACGAGGCGGCACGAATCATCTCGGCTTGCCTACCGGCGGAGGACTGCCCTCCCTCCCCACCGCTGAAGAGGAAGGCCGCGGCCTACGTTGACGCTGAGCGACACTCCAAAACGTTCAAGTCTCTCCCCCAACCTCCGGGCTTTGGCAACCTACGGGACGCGTTCTCCGCACGCCTCGCGCAGGGCTCCTTGGGCCCCGCCGGTTTCTTCACGGACGCCAAGTGGTCTTCAGATTTGCACATGTATTTTCGGCAGACCTGGTATGCGGGACACACACAGAACTTCGCCTGCACCCTGCCGAAACCGGACCCTCCTGTCTGGTCCTTGGCGGCTACCCCCGCACGACGCATACTCCTTCCCGGGGTGGATCAGACAGCGACTCTCATCCACAACGCTCTGGCCTCGGCGGGATTCCTCGACCTCCTGACACAAGCCATCGTCCGTCGCGTGGAAGATGCATGGCATCCGTCCCTCACGCTGCTGCTGGGAGACTTGCTAGCCCTAGCCATCTCAGGTAACCGCGCCGCTTACCACACCTGTGTCAACGCCATGGCAGCGGCCTCTGTGACCTTTTGCGTCGGGATGCCCTCCTCCGCACCTGCCCGCTCCCTAACGACCTGAAGCTTCAACTTCGTCAGGCACCCCTCGGCGGAGAACTACTTTTCAGTCCCACGTGGCTTGCAGTCAAGGAAGCTAATAAGGACACCTGGCCCAGCCGCACTGTTCCAGCCTCCTTTCAGACTACCCGCAGGGCCCTGGGTCGCGCCCTGCGGATGGCCAGACCCGCCGCCCGCCCCTTCACCAGACATGGACGTCTTCCCCCCAGACCTCCGGCCTTCCCCCGCGCCCGTCCCCTCTCCGGCTCCGCCGCCGCCCCATCTACCAGGACCTGGCCCAAGCCTGCCCGTCACCCCGGGCAGGGCAGGGCCCACTGACTGTCTCACCCCTCGGCCCCCTCCGACCGCTTCGGGGTCTCCTGTCGGCGAGAGACTTGCACTTCACAGCGCCGCGTGGTGGTCGCTGATACCGGACGACCGTTGGATTCTCGCGACCATCTCAGAAGGACTCCTGATCTCCTTTCGTTCCCCGCCCCCCTTGCGCCGTTCACCAGTGTGGACCTTGGTCTCGACAGACCAGCTCAAAGCAGACGCCTTGCGCAGCGAGGTTGCTGCCTTACTTCAGAAGGCTGCCACAGAGGTGGTGAATCGACACGACTCCCCAGCCTTCTACAACCGGCGGCAAGTGGCATCCTGTTATCGACCTGTCAGCGCTCAACAAGTTCATCGTCGCTCCGTACTTCCGCATGCAGACCGCTCGGGCCCTTCGTTCCGCGGTGCAGCCTATGGACTTCGCAGTCAGCCTGGACCTCTCGGATGCATATCTTCACGTTCCCATGCACCCAGCCTCCAGACGTTATCTACGCTTCGCCTTCGAGGGTGTGGTCTACCAGTTCCGCGCGCTTCCCTTCGGCCTCAACCTCAGCCCTTGGGTCTTCACTCGCATCATGGATGCAGTGATAGCCAGAGCCCGACGAACGTCCACGAGCCCCACGTCGAACTACCTGGACGACCAGCTGTTGAGGAACCAGGCCGAGTCCACCTTAAACGAAGACCGAGATGCCCTGCTTCAGCTCCTCGAGACTGAGCTTCCTGGTCAACTTCGGCAAGTCCGACCTCATACCGTTGCGCCACTTCGTGGACCTAGGTATGGAGTTCTGCACTGATCTCAACATCATCCGGCTGCCGGAACCACGCGTCCAGAAGTTGGCGAATCTAGCACGGCAGTTGTCCCAGACGACTACGATCCCCGCCAGGCAGTGGCTTCAGCTCCTGGGTCTGGCGAGTGCCGCAGCAGATCTGATCCCTTTAGGACGTCTCTACTCCCGTCCGCTGCAGTTGCATCTCCTCCTTCACTGGCGGCCTACGATGTCCGACCTCGAGGCTCCGGTTCCGGTCCCAACTATGCTCCGTCCTCACCTTCTTTGCCGGGCGGATCCCACCTGGCTCGCGACGGGAGTGCCGCTGTTCTCGCCACCTCCCACCCTCTCCCTCTGCGTCAACGCAAGCCTCTCCGGTTGGGGAGCACACCTTCTTCCGTCATTCGAGACTGCCTTCGGCCTGCGGCCCCCGGAATCGCTGTCCTGATACATCAACTGGCTGGAACTGAAGGCGGTCTGGCAAGCCCTCCTTGCTTGGGAACCTCGCCTTCTACATCAGGAGCTACTGGTGCTGTCGGACAACTCCACGGTCGTTGCCTACATCCAGAAGCAAGGCGGGACCCGCTCTCCCTCCCTCTGCATCCTCCTCTATCAGGTGCTCCGGTGGTGCGAGGATCTGGACATCACTCTCCGCGCGCGTCACATTCTGGATCATCTGAATGTTCTAGCCGACTCCCTTTCCTGATGCGGTCAGCTTCTCCATACCGAGTGGTCGCTGCGTCCAGACATTTTTTGAATGATCGGCGCAGCCTGGGAGACACCCATGATCGACCTGTTCGCCACGAGATGGAATCGCCAGCTCCCTCTCTTTGTCTCACCAATTCCAGACCCTCTTGCCTGGACAGTCTCTCCATCCCTTGGGACGGTCTGGTCGCCTATGCCTACCCGCCGACGGTGCTCGTCCCCAAGGTGCTACTCGAGCTCAGAGGGTGCAACGCGATCCTGTTCCTGGTGGCTCCGTTCTGCTGGACCAAGTCGTGGACGGCCGACCTGAACCTCGCCACGGCCCCCCCGCTACCGGTCCCCACCCCGTGCACAATGCTCAAGCAACCACGGCAGGCGCTGTACCACCCGTGCCCCGAGCGTCTCCTCCTCCACACCTGGAGGTTGTCCGGCAAGCCCTCTCCGCTAGAGGCTTCTCAGGTGCGGCAGTGGATGCGATTGCTACAGCCCGCAGAACTTCGACCAGACGAGTCTACGAAGGCAAGTGGAGAGTACTCTGTGCCTGGTGTGACGACAGACGCCTCTCCTCCATCGATTTGACTGTTCCTCAGCTGGCGGATTTCTTCCTCTGGCTGTTCAACGACCAGCGGTTAGCGCCAATCACCATCCGGGGCTTTCTGGCCATGATCGCTGACACGTACCGGCATCTGGGACGACCCGACCCGGGTTCCTGCAAAGACCTTGCCGACCTGATGGCCCACTTCGGTATACATCGTCCCACTCTTCGCTCCCTGGTGCCGCGATGGGACCTGCCTTGGGTGTTTACTTGGCTCAACTCGGCCCGCTTAGAGCTGATCCAGTTGGCAAGACTACCAGACATGACAAGAAAGACTTGCTTCCTTATGACCCTCGCGTCAGCCTCCAGGGTCAGCGAGCTACACGCCCTTTCAGCACGCCCCGCCTGTTTGCAGTTCCGGACGGACGGTTCGGTTCAACTGCTCCCCGACCCGGCCTTCCTAGCCAAGACCAGATCTCCTTTGGCTGCCCTCAATTGGTCACCATACAACCATTAAGAGATCCAGGCTCCACCCATGAGTCCAGACAACAGGACCCGGTGCGGCCTTACGTGTGTACCTGCACCGGACCAAGCCGCTACGCAGGGGACGCACCCGCCTATTTCTCCGTCTGTCCCCAGGTAGAGATGACATCTCAGCCCAGACGATATCCTCCTGGCTCCGGTGGGTGATACCATCTGCCTACCAGGAACTCGCCCCTGATACAGCCAAACGCATGCACATCAGGGCGCACGAGATTAGAGCCATGGCCGCAAGCCTAGCATTCGACCGCAACTGTGCTGTTAAAGACATTGTGGCGGCCGTGGGTTGGCGAGCGGAGACCACTTTCGCATGCTTCTACCTGAGGGACCTCTCCGGCCAGCACCAGAACCTT
This sequence comes from Semisulcospira habei, assembly GCA_036245525.1. Lineage (NCBI taxonomy): Eukaryota > Metazoa > Mollusca > Gastropoda > Semisulcospiridae > Semisulcospira > Semisulcospira habei. The sequence goes on along the minus strand of BTPG01000006.1, from coordinate 87,486,182 downwards.
TCGCTGGTAGGGGAAATCGTGGCGGCGCAACACTCCCTCCCGGCGCCCTAGGCACCATAAGTATCTTTGCTAAAATTAGAGGGAGGTTGCTTGGGGAGGGCGGCTCTAGTAGCTTCGATGGCGTGGGGTAGGGGCATTATAGCAGCACCCACCTCCTCTTCGGGATTCTTCCTATTAGTAATACGATCGGTAATGTGTTTTGAGGAAACAAATGTATTTTTCTTTTAAATGAATTTAAAAAAAAAAACTTACCGATGGTATTACTCAAAGGTCCCTCCCACCTGCCATGCTTGCCGCTGGCCCGCTAAGAAACTGACTGAGGTACTGAGCGCATGTTTGGTTGGATTGGAAGGGAGGCTACCCAGGTTACCACCTAGGCTATGGCGCCCCTCACCTGCCATCATGACCCATACTCGTACACAACAATTTTGGGCTAAAATTAGACTAGCTAAGAAACCATTCCTATTTGTAATACCATCGGTAAGTATTTATCGAAAAAATTCATTTTTAAAGAAAAATACATTTTTTGTAACCTAGACTATGATAATTTAGCATGAAGGTGCAGTCCATAGCATGTCTTAGGTATATTAGCATTTTAGACCTTCTGGCAACATACATTCAAATATTATGTTTTGTTTTTTTCACATGCAGCACAGGCATATCATTTGTTAATGTCAGGATGTTAACCAGTGTACAACTAACCAACCAATTTTGCTCAGTGTAAGAAAAGACCAGCACACTGGCCTTTAGAATGGTGGGTGTGCAATCAGCATCTGAGAAAAATTGATCACTTGCTCAAATACAGTATTTTGTGAAGGCAGCATCGTGTGAGATTTACTGTGGCAGCTCATTTTCTGAGTCTTACACATGGTTTTGTGGTGATTTTGCCAGTAGGTGGTGAATTAGGGTGATGTTTGTTTGTTGTTGACCAGTGCATGTGCTCCTAGTAGTATTCTCAATAGTAATGTTAAGTTGCAGTTTTCGCAGTCATTGTTGCTGTCAGTTCCCTCCTATCAGAAATCTTTCTCTCACTCTTGTTGCACCGTATTCTGCTGTCAATGCTGGTGATTATTTCAGCTTTAATTAGTGTGAAAATATTCACAACAGACCTCGCCAGCATTCTTGCATTCATATTTATGCATGGGTGAAAGTTGGCAATTGTAGGATTACAAAAAGGTAGACTGAGGTTTGTGGGCCACATAGAAGCCAGTGGAGTGCAGAGAACAAGATGTTGAATTATCAAACATTTTGCTGGTAAGCTAGAAATTTAATTTTAAACCTACAAAAAAAATGCAGCAACACTATTAACATCGTCCATCATGACTTCTGTAATGTTAGATACTCACTTTCTCTCCAACCTCTCCATTTCAACATCTCTGTCTTTCCGCCTGAGATTCAGTTTGACTGGTACAATCAAAAATTTGCTACAGCACTCCTGTTTTCGGCAAATTCCATGTATGTGCTGGTCTGCCATACCCTGCACATCTTGTTGAAAGAGGGCTGTCCCTCCTTTGAAGGAGGGACAGCCCTCCTTCAAGAGGATGTTGACAGCATACCAAGTGTCAGCAATTGTATTTTTGTGAAAAGCAAGATTTTCATTGTTTTATAATGAAAATCTCACTTTTCATTCCCCCAAAATGCTCTTACTGTCTGTTGCTTTTACTGGGCACTGTCATTTTGGACCATACAATATAGAGCAATAAGGTACAAAATATCGCAGACCAGCATACAAATGTGCAGTGCTGAGTGGCGCATGTTTTGTTGACTTCAACCTGTTGGCCCCGACCTACAGCAGGAGATGAATTGAACATGATAATTTAAGGGTAGTGCCAGATTAGCTTGGTGCCTTCAAGCCACTTTGGCACGACCCTCGAATTATCATGGTCATGCCATCTCCAGTAACAGGTACATAGTCGTTAAGTGACACTTCCAAAATTTGGGAAATGACCCATGGGGCAAAATGTGTTTTCCTGTGGCTATTGGTAGCACTTTTTTTGGAAGTATTTTCTGCTGCAGTCACCTCAACAAACTATTGAGAGCCTGAGTGTTAAACACATCTGTTGCTCAAAACAGTATTTATTTACTTCACTATTGAGTATTGGTTTCATGTGCTAACTAATAGTTACTTGGTCATTTGATATTTGTACATTTTTTTAATTTACCCTAACATTCGCTGTACTCCATCATATTTTTATATACTCATATTAATCATTTGTCCAAATATTTGTCACACTTAACCCGAAAGCTGCACTTCCTAAATTTTGGAGGTGTTACCTTGATGACTATGTACCAGTGGCAAGAGATGGATCAACCATGATAATTCAAGGGCAGTGCCAGATTAGCTTGTGCCATCAGGCGCCAAGCTAATCTGGCACTGTTCTTGAATTGTCATGGTCAGTGCATCTCCTGTAGTTGCGTTTTGGGGCTAAATAAGTTTTTATGACCGTCAGCTGTACAGTATTACAACTTCTGCTGTAAACAAATTTTCGTCACAGTTCATGTTACCATTGAAGTGCCCTGTATTAATGACTGAGCTATCTCACACCCATGACTTCTGGCACATTATGGCCCCACATAAGTATCGGTAAGCAGACGCCCGCAAGAAAAATGCCAGTTTATTTTTTGGGTGAATTACGGCAAAGGTAAATCTATAACCAAATTTAACTGCATGCCAGATTTAGTGTTTTTTTCTCGCCGTAGATTTTGTGGTCTCTAGCCTGTTGCCTTAACATGACTTACTGCATGCGAGACAGAACAGTGGTAATTTACTCAGTCGTGTAAATTTGATGCTGTACATGTATTTGACTTTAAAAACATGCTCATGAAAATATGTACTGATGTGCCATGGTCGTGTATGATATGCAAGCTTGAAATGCTCAAAAAATAGTGAAAACCATGTTTGTGGCAGTTGTTTAGTGTAGTATGTGAGGGCGAGTTTGTAGCGTCTTACCCCAGTGGCTGTTGGTAGTGCTTTTTGTCCAGTTGTTTAGTGTAGTATGTGAGGGCGAGTTTGTAGCGTCTTACCCCAGTGGCTGTTGGTAGTGCTTTTTGTCCAGTTGTTTAGTATGTGAGGGCGAGTTTGTAGCGTCTTACCCCAGTGACTGTTGGTAGTGCTTTTTGTGCAGGTGAATCCGGCTGGAATTAGCTCGACAAAAAGCGCTACCGACAGCCAAAAGGTGTTGGGAGGTTTTGTATCGTGCTAATCTTTGCAGTGATTCTTGTGTTAACCCCATTGCGCATGCAGCCAATGTGTTGGCATGTACAAAAGGGTTGACATAAGTTGTAACACTCTGCAATTTTTTTTTTAAAACAATTCTGATGTACTACTCGTCAACATAATCCACGCTCTCACAAAACACTTCCACAGTTGAAAGGTATAAACACATTCTGACACTCGCAAGACAGAAATATTCTTCGACATGTTTATGTACCAAAAATATCGGTTTCAAATACAATGCACAGCACCACTATTTATTACAACTGTATAAGAATCAGCAAACGTGAATGCTCTCCAGTATACATACGATATAAGAATGTATGTAACCAGTTTCTTGATAAACAGATCAATTTTACAATTCATTTCAGCACGGGTTGATAATCTTCAAGAGACATAGATCCTCATGAGCCCCCGCAGCCACAGGGCTCATGAGGATCTATGCCTCTTGCTGTCTGAAGATCATATGTTGCATCAATGAATATTGAATATTTAAATTAGCATCTAGACAGAAAAAGAACAACTGAAACAAATACACATGTAAAAAAACAACATCCCCCTTCTGAGACACTTCAAAGAGATATTTAGGGTTGAACATCGAGAAATACACTTTTAGAGCATGACAAACTGAAATCCAAACAAACCCACTTCCCTTGGACCACAAATCACAATCGAATGTAAATAAATCGCTGGAACTCTTGGAAAATTAAGCTTTGAGGTAAAAATGTACGTCATGCAGACTAGAATACAGAAATATAAGAAAATATTGTGTAAACGTGATCATCGTTGCTGATAATTAACACTTCAGAGACAACTCTAGTCGTGGAATTCTGACCGTTCAAGAGACAAAAACGTGCTTGTGTATATATTGATTACAATCTGTAAAACCAAACTCGTTTCCTTGGGACTATGAAGACATGAGTCGAGCATGGTTACACCATAAATAAGTTAACCCTTTCGATGTTGTTAGTGCTTTTTGAATCATCATGACAAAAAACTCTACCGACAGCCACAGGTTAATATTCAGTCAACTACATCTGCCTGCAAGAGGCATAGATGATCATAAGCCCCTGCATGACACAGGGGCTCATGTGGATCTATGCCTCTTGCAAACCTCCCTTACATGCTTCTTAAAAGGAGGCATTGGGTGTTCTTTCTACGTATACATATGTAGTTATACCTTTTGGAATACCAGTAAAACTTGTTACTGATGATACAGAAGTATCAGAGTATAATCAGAATACAGCGTTACTTGTGATTTCTTCCTATTCCAAATACAAACACTATGTGAGTTGGTCTGCGATTTTGGAACCTTATGCAATGAGACATAATGTTCAAAATCACACCAGCACACAATTATTTGGTAAAACCAGAATATGCAATGATTCCTGACGGTCCACAGATATTTCCAAGCTAAATGTTTGATCCTTTGATTTTCTAAAGAATGAGAACTGAAATAAGACATTCAAAATGGAAAATATTGCTTTTTCATTCCACTGAACCTGTCACCTGTACACAATCACATATTCTCTTCCTCCATCTCCTAAGCTGAAGACAGCAGATTTTGCAAAAAGAAGAAAATAATTACAGTAACACAAAAATAAACCGAAAAAATAGCATTACCAGGCATCAGAATTGCCCACAAGCAATAAACTCTAAAAAGTAGAATGGGTCCATATGCTAATCCATGTCGGTCAAAATGTTGAGCTAACCAACAACACCGCAACTATCTGGGAATTGAACAATTTAGTAAAACAAAATAAAACTTTCCGGAATACACTGAAAAAATTATTTAATATTTTTTGTCTCCTCAAATGAAATTTCATCCTTGCACACTCAAAGGGTCAGTTCCTAAAGGTACACCTTCAACTATTAACACGGCTAGAATTCAACTGATGCACCAGGACTGTGTGTATTATTGCATACACTGGCCAATATCTTAACTCCGATTGTTGGCAGCGCTTTCTGTCGAGGCGATTCCTGCAGGAATCACCTCGACAGAAAGTGCTACCAACAGTCAAAGGACTAACTGGGGATCTCGGGTCAATTATGATGCCTGTTGGGGGGCGGGGGGGGGGGGGGGGGGGGGGGGACTGCAGTTCACCAGGATTCACAGAGGAAACATATCGGATGTATTTACCCACACACAGTCAGATTCTAGCATACACATCCTGACCAGACAGAAATATATCAATGGTGTTCACACGCAAACTGATAATTAACAATTTGGTGCTTTTGAGAAAACACACCCAAAAATGTTCACATTTTGGTCCGAACATGTGATCTGTGGCTTTCTTTATGAAGTGGTTATGAACATGTCGAGCAGAGCCACAGGTTCCAGACTTCATTGGAAAATGGGAAAACAAACGAGGCAAAGGCATCAAAACATGATTTCGCGCCAAGTAGTCACTTTCCAGGTTGCCTGCGTACTCCATCGATACATAATATCAAGTGGTGAAAACAGTAAAACTGATTGTTCCATCCCAATGACTATCTTCAATGCCTCAAATCTACTCACGAGGTAATAATAATGTTTCAAAGACTCAATGCCCTGACACAAGCTCTAAATCATGATTGCCATACAGACTAAAGGAATGCATTAACCACTGTAAAGGAATTACATTAACCCCACTGACCCTTCACTACCAGTGGACACCAAATTGCAAGAGGCATACATCCTCATAAGCCCCCCGCAACTGCGGGGGGGGGGGGGGGGGGGGGGGGGGGCACATGAGGATCTAGGCCTCTTGACGGCCCCACTCGCTGTCTGCACGCCTCAGGCAGAGGTCATCCAGCAGACACCTTTTTCTGCTGATGGTAGTGAAGAGAAAGAAAATGACTTGCAAGGAATGATTTGCTGCAAGGCCCCATTTATATCTGCGCTCAAGTCACTGGACACTCAAGCTAAATGTGTGCTGGTCCGTGGACTCGGGAGCTTTCAGTCATAAGGTCCAAAATCACAGACCCACACAAAAAAAAGATATGTTATTTCTAAACTACTGGGTACATTAATGCGAATAATGATGAGAATACACCCAAAACCTTTTGGCCATCCAGAGCTTTTTTTTTTTTTTAAAAGGCGATTCCAACAGGAATGACCTTGCCAAACAGTGCTATGGACAGCACTACGGTTAAAGTACTGAACCTTTATATTTGTGTATACCGTTACAATTTGTTAGCGTATATATGCGGTAAACATTCTTAACAAATAACTTACTTGTAGGGGTACCTTCCCACTATTCATTAAAAGCAGTATCTTTCATACAAACGCTACAGCATGAATAGCTTATAATAATAATAATACGTACTTCCTAACCCATTTATCCCCAAGGCAAACTTTGGAGGTGCCACATAACGGCTATGCACCAGTCGCAGGAGACGGATCGACCATGATAATTCAAGGCTAGTGCCAGATTAGCTTGGCGCCTGCTGTAGGGTGCCGGGGCTAAACGGGTCGACCCACCTGGGCATGAGGCCACCAGTCCTGTATGGTAGTGGATGCATGCACAAGAGGGTTAAGCATAGAGAAGATAAAAGAGAGAGGCCTGCGACACCTATGTCAGTAATACCGTATCGATACTTCTAAATCAGGGTAAATTACATACGTAATTACGTTAATGACACCTATGTCAGTAATGCCGTATCGATAGTTTTAAATCAGGGTAAATGACATAGGCTACTTTTCAGAATTTCCAATCTTCCGTTATCCCAATTCTCAGTGCAAAGAATGTATCTGATTCACAGCATAATGCCCTCTTAACAAACTGCGTAATACACCCCCCCCCCCCCCCCACCACACTTCACCATACAATAAACAATAGTCAATTGACACGGCGACACAACAATGCGCAGATTCAGTCTCTCTCTCTCTCTCTCTCTCTCTCTCTCGGCTTGACACGGCCACACAATTAACAGTGCGCTGATTCAGTCACTGCTAAACAAACTGCGTAATACACCCACCCCCCTTCCCCTTAAACGTCACCACCCTCCGCACTCATCCATACAATTTCACAATAGACAATGCGCCGATTCACTTCTAAACAAACTGACCTACTTTCGCAGTCCACCATACAATACACACTAACATGGCCACTCAATCAACAGGGCGCTCAAGGAAATACATGCATAACCTCAGACTAGTAAACAGCCACCTTCGTTCAGGCGCGTTATGATTGGACCTGTTCTGAAAGATCGTTATGCACCGAACTTGTTTCGTTATGCACCCGACTTGAGTTAATATGTACGAGACCAAACACAATATTCATACAGGAATTTTTAATTTTTTTAAATATGTATCAGACCCTACACAATATTCAAAAAGAAATGTATAATTTTTTTAAATATGTACCAGACCCTATGGTTTTCTTTCATATATTCAAATAGCCAGCGGCTTCACACACCCACAATGTGGGCAGGGGAAAAAACCCACTCTATGTATAAACACCATGAAGTCTTTACAGACACAGAGCCAAAATGAGTTTGCAACCTGTTGGAAAACAGAGAAAGCTTTAAGATAAGGCCCTTCTTGTGAGTAGACTAAAGGGTATTTAGTGTTGACTTCTGCGCAGGCCAGCCCTAACAGGACTTGTGACACATGCACTGACGAAAGCGTTGGCTGATTTTTGAGAAATTGCTGGCCATGACTACATGACATGTTTAAACCGGTTTGCTGTGTCATGCCTTTTCTAGTATAAAATGGAACCCCAGAGCAAGGTTCAGTCAACCATGACACAATATTCTGGAAAACGTGCTATTACGCAAATTTGTCTTCTTCATAAGCGGTTGTGTGCTCGTCAGGAAAAAGTGGATCGTTTTAAAGAAGTATTGGAAAATTTGAATGAAAATGTACAGGAATTTAACACAAGCATAAATAATATTGAAGAAGAGATAAAACCTATTGCTGATGCAATAATTGTGTGTCAGGAAGAAAACAACTCTCAGTTATTGCCAGCCATGATAAAAGAATATGGCAACCTTGAAGAAAAGGTAGAAAAAATTAAAAAAGCAATTTTTCGAGAACAGCAAAAAATAAGAATAATACAAAAGGATGTAGAAATGAATGAAATGGTTGTAAAAAATATCAATGACAAAATAACTAAATTAGAAAAAGAAAACCCATCACTTCAAAAATTGCTTACAATTGTTGAACAGAGAAAACAAGAAAAAGCAGCAACAGCAGGTGGAAGCAATGCATAAATATTTAAATATACACGTATTTAGTCATAATTTTGTTCTTTTGTGTAATTGTACATGTGGCTTTATCACTTTTTGTGTAATATTTGTATGTTTTGTTCATATGTACGACACCTAGAGCATCTTAACATGTATTGACGCCTTATAAATCTTTCTTATTATTATTATTAAATAACAGAGTATTTTTACAACCGCTTATGAAGAACTGAAATATAAGCGGCTTACATTGCTCTCGGCTTTTAAGCATACCATCAAATTTACACATCACATCATATATTTAGCGTGATGTGTCAGAGGAAATCACATGCACGTGGTATGAGATTTTGTGCTCAGTCCGGGGGTGCCCCGTGCGTCTGTTTTTCCTGGAATAGAATGTACCGACAGCTCAACACACATTCACACACAAACCACATCCGAGAGCAATTCACGTTTGGCTTGGACAATGTGGTCTTTGGTACAAAATAGGTGACCACTAAAAAAATTTCATCTTCTTCTGAGCTGTCAAGGGTTGATGACCCTTCTGATGAGACTAATTAAGTCGAAACAGCTCCCCCGCCTTGGCTCAAAGGTAAGTGATTTTTTTTTTATTGAACTTATTATTATTTTTTTTTTTTTTTTTTTTACTATATCTACTCTGTTGAAAACAAAGACTTGGACGCCAAAAAACAGTGCCTTCTCTTTTTGTTTGTGTCGGGCAAGTGAAAGCTTATCTCGGGAAACAATAATCTGAGTCTGTCTCTTGTCTGTCTATACATAAAGCAGTGAGTCGCTTCCTACCGGTATACACTGACAGTCTATAACACGACATTGAAAGTAAAGGAAACAACTCAAAAGCTAAGTGAATACTTTTAATATATGTGAGCGCTTAGTCGGCTCTCAGAAATGTTAAGTTGCGCATCATAAATCAGATACAAATATATATTGATTGCTTCAGATTTTTCTGTTTTTTTCTGTATTTGAATTGAGATTCCGTCACTACCGTTTTCGATAATACGGCCAGAGCCATGAAGGAAATTGTCGTCCGTAGAACGCAGATCTAGCCACAGTGCGTACTTGTCTGTCAGGTATTCACCGATTCTTACGTCATACAGATGCAGATCTTTGCACGCAATATTTGCTGATTTTTCTCTAAGTCTTCCCCCAGCAAAATACTTTGTGATCTCATCATAGTGCTGATATCCCATCATTCCAGATGCAAAAATTTGATTAGGTCGGCCTTCGATTGTGCAGGATAAATGTGTAATTTTCGGATTGTAAAATTTTTCTGAATCTCTTTTGTAAGGACTTTCAGGTTCAACAAATAACATAAGAATGCCTTTCAGTGACCTAGCAGGCGTGTTTAAGTTTAAGTTCCAAATTTGGTCGCTCTTGTCTTTGGGTAATAAACTGTGTCTAATCACTCGATCATAATAAATTGGAAGTCTTGACTGGTACTGATTTTGAATGAGTCTGGCTAGTTCAGTATGCGTGACAATCTCATATTCCAAAGAAATGTTAGAGATCTTATATGATGCATTGAGATCCGTTGATTTGATAACTTTGGAGTAGTCATTAAAGGTTAGTTCAAAACTCAGGCGGTCATTTAGTGCCCCTTGGTAATAAGGCGAATGTCCTGTTAGGATTTCAAATTCGAGTGGAATGCAAAACCTATTTCCATATGTTTCGGCCACAATAACGTCCTTTGCTTCTGTGGTTGTTTTATCTGATGCATTTATTCGAAGTTTACCAACATTATCAGACTGTATACCTTGGTAAATACGATCCTCTCGTTCTTCTCTTGTAAGCCACAAATCCGTGTAGCAGTAGAACACATCAGCATCGTCAAGACTAAACACTTCCTGTCCTTCAAGTTTAACTTTAATATTCTTAATAATTGCTCTACCTAGATTGTTAACTAGTGTTCTTTTGTCATCTGCGTCCGATGAAAGTTCAATATTAAAAGCAAGACGAGCAGTACCAGGAACAATAACGTCACTGGGGCCTAGGTTTGGAAACTTGACAGTAAGAGTCTGGTTTTGGTCTATAGTACTAGGATTGTTTGTGATGACTATTGATTGTCTAACTGCTTTAACACCGAAAGGTTCACGTAGTTTTCTGTGTGGGTCTAACTTTGATCCGTAGGACTGTGTCATTTTTATTATGCACAATAAAAAAAATTAAATTAATAAAAACAATGGCCGCGGGAGGATTTAATCATGAAGATTTTGAAATGGGTGACACGTATGATTTTGGTAATACAACAGATATGGCAGATATGACTGGTACAAGAAATATTTACAGTTTACGTCATGAACTTTTAGAAACCAAAGTGAACTCATTTTATGATCATGTTGGTAATCGCCCAGACAACATAGACCCTAACCAGTTTGAACTTGATGGCAAGGGTCATTTATATTTAAATACTGTTGACAAAGGAAAAGTACTATTGACTAACAAAAAAGACCCTAGTAGGTTTAGGGCTTTAAGTACAATAAAAAATGAAGGTGGTGTTAGTGCCTTGCGTCAACTTGGTATTGGTGGGTCTCCTATCACGCCAAGACTGGTTAGTGTGCTTCAAGACACGCAAACAAAGTTACCAACAGGGCAAGAAATTGAAATGGCACCAATAACAAGCCTACCAGAAATAGCAAACACAGTGATACAAGAAACCTCATTTACTGAAGGACAAATAAATGATGTTATGAAAACAATAGATGATCCACCTTTGTCAATGCGGGAGATTATAGGGTTGGATAAATCACTGCAGACAATAAGAGGTGAGATGGTTAATAATCTTGCCAAACTGGGAGAGCTTGATAAACACATAGAACGTGAGAAAGAGAAACTGGCTACCGCAGACAATGGGAATCTTGACACAGAAATGAAAGAAAGAATCCAACACAGATTAAATGATTTGCAGATAGAAAGATCAGGAAGGTTAGAAGCGATTAGTATCGGGAGGGAAAAACTGAAAACACAGGTCAACAGGATTAGGGAAACTATTCAAAAAATACTTCACGAAGACACTACTCTGGCTGAGAGACTTAAAACACTTTTCAGAGAACAGGGTATCACAATTGCCAGTTTAATTACAGCTCTGGGGTTTATTATCAGTACAGTTGTGTTGGCTGTAACGGGTGGTGGTTCTCCACCTCCAGCACCACCAACCCCAGTTCCCACAGATCCAAAAGACTTACAGTCGTGGGTAAAGAAACAGTTGTCACACATATCAGACTTGCTTAAGAAATTGGCTCTGAAAGCAGTAGACTCGTTACCTGGCATTTTAGGCACGGTTGTCAATTGGTTGATTAGTACAGCGGCAAAGGCAGTAGGGTTTATGGCGGAGCATGTTTGGATCTTTTTGGTGACAGTAGGAGGGTTAATGATAGGTTATTTAATGAAACAGGTAAAGAAGTAATATTCCTACTCCAGTAAGGCCAATTACCAATGCAGTTCTCTCGGATTCATGTGTGTCAGGGGTTGACTGTACTGGTTGTATAGCTGTTGGAGCAAGGGAAGTAATCACTTGTAATGTTTTTTTCAACTGTACGTGCACAGTTGTTCCTCCTAAATTTACAGATTTATTGAGACCTAGTTTTTGATCACTCCCAGCAACAATGATTTCATTATTATAATTTGTTATTGTACCCATTTGGAGTTGAAGGTCAGATGGTAACATGTATAACCCAGTGCCAACTACAAAGTCAACTTTTGATCTGGCATATCTGAGTACATCTTGGTAACGCTGTATGCTTGATGGGAGATCAACTGATGAATTTACTGAATCTTCAAGATTAGCGAGAAACTGTTTTTGTGTTTCAAATTTACCACTTCCATTCAGAATATTAGATTTTGTTAATGATTGTGCACCTAATATACACCAGACATATGTTCTGATAGACTCATTTACACGCTCAACTCCTGCTTGAGTAAATCCGTCACTCCTGTCCAAGACAAATGTTGACCATGCGTTAGATTGTTTCTGTTCTATTGAGCCTAACCAGACTTGTGATTTTGATGAGAATGAAGTGTAGGGAGGCCAGTAATCTTGAGGGTATTGTCTGTGACTCAAAGCGTAATACAGTGTTCCCATGCCTTTGTGATCATCAAGTTTTTGTGTAAAGTCATACTTAGTGCTTATGTTAAATTCATTACAGATGCGTTCAAATGCTTTCATATCCATGGGGTTGTTAAACCTGTTGAAACTGGATTCAGTTGGTAGTGGTGTATGCAGTTCTGACAGTATTCTTCTAAGCTGGTAATAAACATGGAAATGATACACAGACCTAATCAGTTTGTTTGAGTGATTCAAATGGTCTGTAAATGAAACACCACAGCCTGTAGTAGAACACAGTATGGCAAAGTTAAGTTGGTTTTGAAACATCTGTAGTGGGCTTGAAGACCACTTTCTTGCTGTAGCATCGTCTGTTATTGGAGGGTTTAGGTAATGATCAAAAGGGTTGGGTACTTTGACTTGAAATAAATCTTGTTCGCTTACAGCAATATCAAGCTGATTTAACTGAATTATTTTCTGTTCATAAGTAGGTGCAACATTATACTTGGCATCCACGTTAAATTGAAATGCGTTTGTAGTGGTAATGGTTGGTGATTTAAATTCCATCCTTTTTTTTTTATGTGATAATAAAAATGTTTATTACCTTAACAAATCTTGACACAAGCAAACCAGTGTGGTTAACTAATGGGATTGATAATCGTGATGGTAGCAAGGCTGTAGCTATCCATGAAATGTTCTACACAGTAAAGTGGTTTAATGTAACGGATGATGAAAATTATTCTGTAAGTGGAACTCTTGATGGTATTGAGAAGGGTGATACTTTACGAGCCGGATATTATGACTTTTGTACTTTAGCTGAATGGCTTCAAAATGAATTTAAAATTAAAGCAACTTTAAACCCAGCTAATTTACTTGTTTCAATTGATTTTCCGAAAAGTGGTCAGTTTTCTTTATCAATTAGTCTTTTATTATTACTTGGATTTTTTAAAACAATAACACATCCAGATGAAGATTGGTCACAATCAGTTGGTAGTCTACTATCACCAAAAAAACCAAGAATAACTGGCAGATATCCTGTTCATTTGTCAGTACACACAGTGCTAAATGTTCATTTGAAAGAACTGAACACTACTGAAAATGTACACAATGGAAAGCCTTCAACTTTGTTAAGATGCTTGCCGACTGGAACTGCCCCATATTGTGAAAATGTGGTTGCTAGATTTCCTAATTCTCAGTTTAAAAAATTAGGTTCTAGTTTCTTTGAATCATTGTGCTTATCTGTAACTAATCAGAATGGTAAACCAGTTGTAATGCATGATTTTTATGTTGTTTTGGAAATTAAATAATTTTATTTTTGTTTATAAAAATGAGTGGTCTTGGTCCAAAGCCTAGAATCATACCAGTTGCGTGTCCAGTAACAGAGTTGAAAGATTTGGCAGACGTACAGGATTTTGAGAAGGAAGGGGAAATTGGAGAAATATATGGTTTTGAACTTGATTCCTATGGCATGTACAAGAGAAAAGTAATTGTTGACATAAAAGACGGTGAAAAACAGATTCCTAAACTTGGTCAGCTACGTGATGTTACTGTACCTACTCCACCTGTAAATAATGTGCCCTACAACTTAATACATGTGGGTACTAAATGGGTTGTTTCACCTGTACCGGCACCACCACCCACAATTGACTGGGACATAAAGATTGAATTTATTAGTCCTTATGTATACACTGATGATGAAGGCGCCTTAGTGTTTAGGAAGGTTGTTAATTCTGGGCCGCTTATTGTAAGCCTTGTTCCAAGTTTTGCCCTAGACAACAATAGCAGAGAAAAACTGAAAGTTGAAAATTATGAGAAACGAAGATATCTTCTTACAACTAGAAAGGGTAGATCAGATACTTCTGTTGTGTTTATGCCAGCAAGCTTAGTCGTGGCTAGAGAAGCGACAATAGTATTTGAAATTATTATGAAATCTGTTGCTTCTGCAAAAGAGGCTCAAATTGCACAAGGAATTAAACTTACATGGGATGAAACAGTATCAGAATCATCAAAGGTCTTTATTGCTATTACAAAAAATAATGATGTTATTAATGTTTCAAGCAGTATTCCCGCTGTCAAGGTGGTGGTTGACAAAACAACTTTTGTTCGTCTAACTTACATAAACCTTGAACACATTGATCTTGTTGCATTTTATTATGCCAGCAAATTGTATAATTTTGAAGAGTTGCAAAATGTAATTGCTGATTAAAAAAATATTTGTCATAAAAAATGGTGAACTTGTATCCACAAATACCACCTGAGCCTATTGAGCGTGATAAAACATTAAAGGCAGATTCATTTCGTTTAATGAATATTACAGAAGCGTTGAAGTATTTGGAAGAAGAACAAGCAAAATACTCGAGGTGTAAACGCCGTTACAATACGGTTTTCAATTCTGTACACAACACATCAATGGCCATGGGGGTGGTTTCGGCCGGATTATCTGTAGGAGGTATAACTCTTTTTGCAACGGGGGTGGGAAGTGTTATAGGAATTGCTGTTGAAGGTATTGGTCTTGTCACAAGTCTAGCATGCTTTGGTATGGAAGCCCTTAACAAAAGATTTTATATGAAGTTGCAGAAGCATGAAGCATTAAGTACGCTCGCAGCAGCTAAGCTGACGAGTATAAAACTTATTATTAGTAAGGCTTTGGAAAATAATGAAATTGATGACGAAGAATTTAAGCGAGTCCAGGATGATTTGGCTAACTATAAACAACAAAAATCTGAAATACAGAATAAGATGCGTAGTCAGGCTGTAAATGTTGAAGAGCTAAAGAAATCTTTTTTAGAACAAGGAAAAAAGATAGGCGTAGAAGAAACTATGAAAAAAGTTTGAGAACTTACAAGCAAGTAACGATAGGTTTTGGTAATCCATTATTTTTGTCATACACTTCGCAAAGAGATGTCATGCCTGCTCATTTGACACCATCAGCTCCACCACCAGATTATTACTAAAAAAAAGTTTTCTTGTTGTCCTTGTAACTTGAGAAATCTGTCCGAGTGTCTTATGACTTGGGTTAAGAACTTATGATAACTAACGTCAAAGTTACTTGTAAGTTGTAGGTAACTTTGAAATTAGTTATCAAGTAAGATCACATTATTCTAGACAGTTACATGAACAGTAACTTCATAAGTTATTCACAGGCAAAGTTTTTTTTATTTTATTATAAAATGAACCAAGACGAATTACTTCTTCTTAATGATATCAATGCGGTAGAGAACAAAGACTTAGACTCGAAAAAACAACGCATTCTTTCTGTTATTGTCTCAGGCAAATCAAAGACTTATCTCGGAAAACAATACATGGTAGAAGACATAGAGTCTCTCACCGCTGACGAACTATTAAAACTTCATGCTAAATATGAAAACCATATTGCTTCACTAATGACACGCGATTTAAGCAGGTCTCTTATTTACCTATACACAAAAGCTGTTAATCACTTCATACCAATAGACACTGACAGCCTTTCTCATGATCTCGAAAGCAACCCTATAGTTTCTAGTTCGATTGGCAAATTAGCATGTACCATGTTTTACAAGTTTGGCAATTACCTTGCACCTGCCGTAACTTTGATGGTAACTAGTAGTTATATCGATTTTTCAAAAATAAATTTTACTGCAGAAGAAAAAGAAGTATCAAATGGACGAGACGACTCCAGTTTTGACACAGGTTCAAACTGTGACGAAGACTAAAAGTCCAGGCCGTGTTGATGCTGGAAAAAGATTAGCTGAATATAATAGGCAAAAAAAATTACAGATTCAAAAAGAACAAAATAATATAACTGATCCACCATCAACAGCACCAGAGCCGTCACTCCCTAATCAAAGTGAGAGACAAACAACTAAGTCTAACCCTCAAACAACAAAATATATAGTTGCTGGATTTGCTGTAGGATTCTGTTACGTAGGTTACCAATTATACAAAAAATACAAACCACAGACTCAAACAGTGTCCAAAAAATCAAGCACTCCAAAAATAAAAGAAGAAGTCTCCACATTACCAACAGTGTCAAAACCTTTGGACTCATTTTACATGCAGTAAATAAAAATATTATTTTAATTTTTCTTGCCTAAGAAATGAACGACTCAAAAAATTTAATGAACCTTGGGTATCACTCTGCCGTAATCAGCGGATTAGCAGTAGCTTATTCTATGCTGGGAAAAAGTCTACTCAAAATGAAATCAGCAGACCTCAGTAGACTCGATTTCGAAGACAGCACTAAGCTAATTGTAGTTGTTACAGCGTCGATTGCGACAAAAGACTTTCTTGTCAAGCAGGGAATTATTCCCGAAAATGTTTCTATGTAAATAAAAATATTATGGCGACGATAGCTATTATGATAGGAGGTGCTATGGTTAATGCTCTGGCATTTAGTGGCTCTAATTATCTCTTTTCAAAAATGGGTAGAGAAGAATCTGCAGAAGAATTAAAACGTCATAATGAAGCATCTGAAAAACTTGCTCAAGCCCAGCAAGATTATGAAAAAAATAGAATTGAGAAACTTGATTTCATCAATGAAAAACTCAGGCTTGAAGGTCACGCACAGCATACGTTTTCAAATACAGACGAAGCAATCCGTGAGTATTTTCTTGTCACGGGTGAAGACATGTCTATCCCAAAACCAAAACTAAGTGACTATTACAAACCAAGCACACAACAAAGAAACGGGGAGATAATCTTTGTTCTAGTGGGAATGACATTTGTTTATTTTACAGGAGTTTTCATTGCTAGAAAAAATGGCAGCCGAAAATAAACTATCAAAAATATATTACTCTCCATCAGGCTATTGGAAAGGAGCAACAGCTATTCAGAAATTACATGCCGCTGTGGGCGGAGATATAACACTCAATCAAGTCAAGCAATGGTTACAGAGACAGGCAATTTGGCAGATATATTTACCTGCTCCAAGAAAAATAACAAGACCCCATTTTGAAAACACTACCCCAAATGACACACACCAAATGGACCTCCTGTTCTTACCACATGACACAATAAGAAAGAAACGATACAAGTATGCACTGACTGTTGTAGACATTGCTTCAAGGTATAAAGACGCTGAACCCATATCTGACAAAACAGCTACCACAGTTGCTACAGCATTAACAAAAATATATAGTCGAGGCCCTTTAAGATACCCCAGACTAGTGCAGGTTGATGATGGATCAGAATTCAAAGGTGCAGTTAATCAGTTATTTGCTAAGCATGGTGTACTGGTCAGAAGAGGCATTCCAGGTGTACACAGATCACAGGCAATTGTAGAAAATTTCAATAAACAGTTGTCAGAGAGACTTTTCAGTTACCAGTATTCTAAGGAACTCATGCATGACACCCGTAACACTGAGTGGGTAAAGAGATTACCACATGTGATAAAAGCAATGAATAATGAAGGACACCCTAAGCCTGCTGATGCTATTAAATTGAAAACAATTGCAGAGCCAAAAAAAGGGCCAACCCCACCTCCAGACACAAGTTTATTTACCAAACAGGTGAGATATTTATATCAACCAGGGGAGGCTGAGAACGACGACAGACGCAGGGCGACAGACCCCATCTGGTCAACATCTGTTCATAATATAAAAAAAATAATCCCTGGTCCAGACGCAACAATATATTATCTGTATGAGCCTGCGCCTCAGAGGGCATTTGTCAGAGAAGAATTACAGATTATTCCCCCAGACACCGTTACGCATTTTTAATCATTTCATCAACTAACTCATTGATTAGTTCATCAACCAGTTCATCAGCTATTTCTTCAGATAACTTGAGTCTGTAATGACCTGGTGCATAAGCTTTCTCCTTACTGAAAAACACTCGTTTCGTGTCCCCTACTGCTAGAGACTTCTTATGTGTTTGAATCATTTCAATATTGTGTCTATTTGACCTCAGTGTTTTGTTTGGATAATCAGGCATCAGTTCTCCATCTAACACTTTCTTGTAATGTTCATGACGGATGTCTTTATTTTTTATCGCTGTTTTTTTGATACCTTTTGCTTTTGACTGACTACCCTTTTGGTGTAGTATAGAATACATTTTTGATCTCAGTCCAACATACTCAACTATTGGCACACCATTTAGTTCATCCTTAAACTTACCAGGCACTTTTTTGTTTTGTGTGTTGAACAGTGGATGATCCTTAGGGTAATCAGATGTGTCATACATGTGTAGTTCTGTTTTCATGTCTTCATAAAAGTCTTCAGTACACACATCAATGATCATAGAGTCAGTGTCAGTGTATAGCAGACGACACTCAGGATACTTTGGTTTGAAGTAATCATAATACAATTCAAGCATCAACAGTTTTGACAATTCAAGAATTGCCATACCAATGAATACTGGCTTGTCTAGTTTAACAATCTTTTTTTTGAGTGACACTGCATACAATGATGAATGAAATTCTTTATACCCTGTGTACTGTGGCTTACCTGTAAGTTTAATTGCACCTGATTCAGTTGTAACCAGTCTCACATCTTTTCTGTGATGAGGATTTTCCATTGTCTTACCAAAACAAGCATTGTTCATAAGCTTAAAGAAGTCATTGTCAAATGCAGTGTTGCCGTCTCTGGCACGCAATGTGGTGTTCTTCATTATGTAATCTTTCATGAAAGCACTCTGATCAAATTGAATTCCTCTGTGAACTTTCTTTAGTACTAACCCGTGTCTGATGTAAAACTGCAACAAGCGATAATGACACACGTAATTGAATTTATCATTTAAATTTGGCACTAGTTTGGTGTCTTCTTTTTTCCCTGTCATACTCATTTTCTCAACTGCTAATGGATAATCATTGTGGTAATCATGTAGATGGTGTGGGTACTCCAGGTCTACTTCAAAGATCCAACCCTTTTCATCATTTTGACCTCGAGCCATAATATATTTTGTTAATTTTTTTATGCCATACTGTGACAAATCATACAAACAAAAGTTTTTTAATGGCAACAATTCACACATCGCGAATCCATACAAATTATTAGCATCCAAGTACGTAATAAATGACCTTGACATTGAGGGGTCAAAGTCGTCAAGATATTTATTATTTGCCTTGGCATAATTGTTTGCTGCTAGACTAATCCCTCCCCTCAATCCACGTTCCACCATTTCACCCATCGTACGATCAGACAACAGGTCTATAAATATCTTACTGGATTTCAAAAATGCATCCCATGTCATGCCAGGACTAGTGATGTAACAAGCAGGGTCAAGCTTGTAGTGTAACAAACCCTTTTCACGATAACTTTCAAATACGTCTGCTAGCAAGCAAACGTCAGCTTTCAAGTATTGGTCATGGTAGTCACCAATAGTTTCACACCCTAATTTATCCCACGCATTAAGTGCGTGTTGGTATTCAGAGTCAGAAATACCTTTACCAATTAGTGTAGAATAAAATTTCTCTTTTGGTGGCAGTCTTGTTTCTTCAAAAACTACCCAGTCACTGATGTACTCATATGGATAGACTCCTTTCTTAATCAATTCTGGCTCAAAATATTTACTTGTTATTGGATACTCAGTCAGTCCTTCTGCTAGACTAGCCAACCCTAAAGACAGATGTTGCATGGAGTCATAAAATGCTAATTTGTCTAACCTAAAAGTCAAGTATTTTTCAGTTGTCTGGGCAATGCAACTAATTTTTCTGTAAGACTCATCAACAGCCTGCATGATGATGTGTGAATCATATCCCTTCAGATTGTGGAAAAAGATTGGTAACTTGTATGTCTTAGGATCTATTTTTAATAACAAGTTACAATTGCTATGTGCAGCACCTCTGTAACGCCCAGTTATGTGATCGTGGTCACGAACTTTATCACCATCAAGGGCGTCTTCACAAATCCAACACAACACTGCTTCATCAAAATTCTGTTTGTCTTCTTCTGTCATTACCAAAGGCATCTGACATGTTGTGAGATACTGTACTACCTGACTATACAGATGTCTCATTTCTGTTAAAAACAGACATGCTGCATTTTCACCTCTGTAGATAACAGGCTCTGAATGAAGACCGTCTGACCTAACAATAATGTATCCAAAAGAACACACCACTTGGTCACTCAATTTTATAGTCTTTGGTAATGACTCTGGAATTGGACCTTCATATGGAACGACGAGTGATTCAAAATCTGCGTATACTACAAATGGCAGCTTTTGTTGATTAACATAGTTCTTGAAATAAACCTTGCTGCCAGGATCTGGATACCTAAGTATTGTTTGAATGTCATCAGCCGACCTACAGTGCTGGGTATGCTTATGTGCCACTTTTATACAGGAGAACCTTTGTAAGCATCTTTTACATATTTCCTGTTTGCCATTGTGTTTTGATACATGATTATGAATTAGTCGTGACATACTCCTAATAATTGTGTAGTGAAAGTTATCACCAGAGCTTATTAGTAACATATCAACATGTTTATCTTCTGGCTGCCCATAGGTTGGGGCAATTGGAGATACTCTAATTGGCTGTAACTTATTCTCAGATTGATTATCCCATACATACACATTCACAGATATACCAGGATTTAGTTTTTCAAACAAGTCTATGTCCTCTATTTTAACAGGGAACTCAATGCCACTGAAGTTGAGTTCGTTTATAAATTTGGTATAGTTAGATACACGTTCAGGTTTTGTTTTTACAAAATGAAGTTTAGAAAGCACACACCACATGAAACATAAATTATCATTGTTCTGAATATTGACGACAGCCTTTTTTTTTGCAACCTCAGTTGGAAGTGGTATCCATGATTTGCTAGTTGTAGTTCATGTACAAGGCCTTCATGCCAGCCAGACCCTTGCATTTCTGCTCTGTCAATTGCTTCATGGAAGTCTGGTAACAATCTTTCTCTAAACACTTTCTCTAGTTCTCTTCTCGAATTAACTGTGTGCTGCCTTGTCGAGATATACGTTACAATAACTTTACCAACATCTCTGACAAATTCTATTTTTGCAACAATCTGAATCTTTACACTATCAGAAAGAAGGTTATTTTGTATGACTAAAAAAGATCTTTCTATTGATTCATAGACATTGTAAATATTATATATAGGTAAGTCAGTTGTGTGAAACACGTTTCTTAATCTTTGACGGTTGTCCATCTTTTTTATTTGTCCGACAAAAAAATAAATAGAAAATTATATAATGAAAATGGCACTTTATTGACTAAAATCTATATAATAGACAAAATTAATCACCAACTAATAAGCCACTTCATTGATATGTCTTCTGTGGTATCATTTTCAAGCTTTTGCATGTGTAATATCGTTTTACTGACAGTAATAAATTTAACATTTTTATTTTCTTTTTTTATTTGATAGTATATGTTTAAACACATAATCTTAAACCAGTCAGATTTAGCATCATAAACTAAAAAAATTGCTGTCCTATTATTATAAAGTGGAAAAGTATTAGAATATCCAAGATAAAAACTATATGTCATGTACATCTTCATCGGTGATGGGAGTTCTGAAAAAGGGCGTCTAACTTGTGTTTTTAAGTCACTAATAAGCATAAAATCCCTGAAACTCGATGTAATATCCATGAATTTACCAATAGGCCAATTTTGATCCTCTTGTCCGTCCATCATTTTTTATAGACAAACCAAAAAGATAAATTAATTTACTAACCCATACCCTGTGGGCTGATCTGTCTTTAAAATGAGCTTTAGATGCTTAGTTGATTTCAGTTTATTTTTTACATCATCCCGTTCTTGCTTATTTGGAATGACATCGTTCTCTCTGAGACAGTCTTCAAAGCTGTCACGGTCCTTACAGTAAAACAAACAGATAAACTTTAACTGTTCTCGAAAATCTTTCAGTACAGCATTATATTTCTGAGTGAGAATCCATACACTGATGTTTGCATGTCTGCCACTGAAGGCAAGTTCTGCTAATATGTTTCTCTTTTTGACAATGTCTTTTTCTGCAGAACAGTCATCAACTATGAACAATGTTGGCTGTCCTTCAAATTGCTTGTAAAAATATAGCAGGTAATCATTTAGTTTTTTCTCAGGGTCGACTAAGTATATGTTGTTGTCAGTCCAAATGAATGAACGGTTGTGATAAGCTTTGTTGTGTTTGATTGTTGGACAAAATATTACAATGTTTTCGAAATGATGAAGGTATCTTGTTTGTAAGAGGTTAAGAACAAATTCAGTCTTCCCACACGAAGTGGCGCCACAAAATAGGCCGCAATGTGAATCGTGCGTCATTAAGTCCATTTTAATACAAAATATAATTTTAATACAAGTAACCGTCTGCAATATGATTAAAACAAAACTTATCTTTTGGTTTACAAGATGTTTCTTAACAAAACACATAAATCCTTCCTAGCAAAACACATCTGCATTCAACACATCATTTTCAAAATGACTACACAGACGACTGTAAAATCTTTCAGGCAAAACTAGCCTAACATAGTTCGTTCGTCCACAGCACCGAGGCCGTGATCATGACTGGCCCTGAGCGGGTTATGCCTTGGGTGGGACAGAGAAATCTATTGCCTCATGCACAGCAGATGCGAGATTGACGTGCGAGAGGCGTTGACTGAGTTACGGGTAGTAGGCTAGCATGAGGCATAGATTTTCATGCGAAGCCCTGCGACTCAGTGCAGCAGCTCATGAGAATTTATGCCTCATGCGCAGGCCGTGGTTAGTTCGGGTGTAATCATATGGACGGCCCTCAGTGACTGACGGGCGGGTTACGCGCAGACGCGACTGAGATTGACGTGCGGGAGGCGTTGACTGAGTTATGGGTAAGTAGGCTAGCATGAGTGCATGTGTCACAAGTCCTGTTAGGGCTGGCCTGCGCAGAAGTTAACACTAAATACCCTTTAGTCTACTCACAAGAAGGGCCTTATATTAAAGCTTTCTCTGTTTTCCAACAGGTTGCAAACTCATTTTGGCTCTGTGTCTGTAAAGACTTCATGGTGTTTATACATAGAGTGGGTTTTTTCCCCTGCCCACATTGTGGGTGTGTGAAGCCGCTGGCTATTTGAATATATGAAAGAAAACCATAGGGTCTGGTACATATTTAAAAAAATTATACATTTCTTTTTGAATATTGTGTAGGGTCTGATACATATTTAAAAAAATTAAAAATTCCTGTATGAATATTGTGTTTGGTCTCGTACATATTAACTCAAGTCGGGTGCATAACGAAACAAGTTCGGTGCATAACGATCTTTCAGAACAGGTCCAATCATAACGCGCCTGAACGAAGGTGGCTGTTTACTAGTCTGAGGTTATGCATGTATTTCCTTGAGCGCCCTGTTGATTGAGTGGCCATGTTAGTGTGTATTGTATGGTGGACTGCGAAAGTAGGTCAGTTTGTTTAGAAGTGAATCGGCGCATTGTCTATTGTGAAATTGTATGGATGAGTGCGGAGGGTGGTGACGTTTAAGGGGAAGGGGGGTGGGTGTATTACGCAGTTTGTTTAGCAGTGACTGAATCAGCGCACTGTTAATTGTGTGGCCGTGTCAAGCCGAGAGAGAGAGAGAGAGAGAGAGAGAGAGAGAGACTGAATCTGCGCATTGTTGTGTCGCCGTGTCAATTGACTATTGTTTATTGTATGGTGAAGTGTGGTGGGGGGGGGCGGGGGGGGGTGTATTACGCAGTTTGTTAAGAGGGCATTATGCTGTGAATCAGATACATTCTTTGCACTGAGAATTGGGATAACGGAAGATTGGAAATTCTGAAAAGTAGCCTATGTCATTTACCCTGATTTAAAACTATCGATACGGCATTACTGACATAGGTGTCATTAACGTAATTACGTATGTAATTTACCCTGATTTAGAAGTATCGATACGGTATTACTGACATAGGTGTCGCAGGCCTCTCTCTTTTATCTTCTCTAGCATACACTGAAAAAAAAAATGAACATATTTCAACTCTGAGATTACTGCTTGGAGACGGCGGTCAACATAAATTATAGGAGATAATGTTTGGAAACGGCACGATTTTCACCGGCAAAAGGTAACGTCAGACAAACAATCATGCTGAGATCAATGAGCTACTTTGTTCACTTGCTGTAACATAATTTATATTTCAAGGTAAATTTTAAAGTTTGGGGGGGGGGGGGAGGGGCAGATTATTTGTGCCTTTCGCACTGGGAAAACAGTTCTGGGGTGGAGAAGTATCTGTCTTTTACACCAGTCCCATCGCAAACATATTCAGAGGAGGGTGGGGGGTAGGGAGTAGTTTAACCTCTTCGCTTCCAGTGGTTGCGAGACTGTGTTTCTGAAACATTTGTTGATCCATCATCCAAAGTACCCGACCCCAGACATCAAGGGAACGTGGACACAAAGTGGTGTCAGCAAGAGACATAGATCCTCATGAGCCCCCGCAACTGCGGGGGCTCATGAGGATCTAAGCTGGATCATGTTCAGTTTTCCTCAGCAGTGAAGGGTTTAAATATAGAACTTCACTTTTTTAAAAACTGAAAATCATGAACAGCACATGATATGACAAGGTTATGGTTTGACTTTGAAAACAATATACACTGGTCCCAACTCTATTAAAAAAAAATTGTACACAACCTTTGGCTGAACAATCTATCTGTGAAAAATGGAATCAACCAACAAATCAGACAACAATGATGCCTGGACCCAGGCCATGAAACTGATCCACAACAAACCATGCCAAAAATCTCCTTGGAAAATAAATCTGCACGGGCAAAATTGAAACGATGGAAAATGGAATGCATATATATCGCTTATGTCTTACATAACAAAATTCACCTGCTAAGAGTGCTTTCGTTATAAACTCTAAAAAAGTTTGAACTTCACCGATATCCAACTGTAACCCATTACATGCTGAGGTTGAATTTTTTTTTTTTTTTTAAATGTGCTTATTAGTCTATGAAGGCTACATTACAGATCAAGAGACAGATCAACCATTTTAGTTCAAGGGTGGTGCCGATATAGCTTGGCGCCTCAGGCGCGATGCTATTCTTGCAATAACCCTTGAACTATCATGGTCAGATTAATTTCAAGCAGTATTGTATGAGGATGAAGAAGGTTCAGGAACAGTCTAAAAAGCTCTTACTTAATGTCACTCATAGATAATATTACACTTGAAAAAGTTACAAAATGTGGATCACCCACAGGAGGTTCCAATTCTGATTCTACTGTGGTAGGGAACTAATTTTAAAGTCTTTTGGCAAATCTGGTACGCGTGAGCATTATTTTGGCAAAAGCACTGATGACACAAATAGAAAGGAAGAAAAAAAAAAACATGAACACCTACTCTTATTCATAAATGTACATTATGTTGATACATATTTTATTTTGAAAAATAGAAACCGATTCTGGCCCGTGACAAATTTTGAAAAAAATTGATATGATTAAATTTTACATACTTGATAGAAAATGATGGAATGCATCATACTTGGAGGGAAAAAAGGTGGCAGTGAAGTTCCCACTTATAACGTAACTTTACCAAAGTGGTATACCTTTCAACTTGGGAGGAAAATAATATAAAGTTAACATGCATACCCCTTTTGCAGTGAATAAAGCAATCAACAATGAGCGCAACATATACCAAAATGTGGTGCATATGTTTAACTCATTCACGGCCAGCCGCATCAAGATGCATGGCTTATGCCACACATCTGGATGCGGCTGGTCGCGAATGAGTTAAAGCAATAAACTAACGCAATCAGCCCTGCAACATAACAACAGGAGATGGACTGACCATGATAGTTCAAACGTAGCGTCCAATTAGCTTGATGCATGGGGCACTAAGCTAATCGGACACTACCTTTGAACAATAATAGTCAATCCACCTCTCCCACTAGTTTAGAAAACTTAATCTTGACTGAAAGTGGAGGGTTGGTCTTGACTGAAAGTGGAGGATTACGGGCATTAAATTTCCATCCTTCATTACATGAATAAAGAGAGGTTTAGCCCCCTTTGAGCAGGCAGCCACTGTAAACAATACTGCTGGCTGCAAGCTCAAAGGGGGTAAATGTGCATGTAACCTCTGAGTGTTAAAGCCCACCACACAGCATGTGTGACAGGCAACTACAGCATTTCCTAGGAAACCGTATAGCTGCATTTCATGGTATATGATGGGGTTTGAAGGATGATTTACAACCGTTGTTTGTTTTTTCTCAAAACAACCACCTGTCTACGAATAAATATCATGTCGCTCACTCAAGATGGACTGTCACTGCGAGCTGACACTCTGGCGATCTTCACCCAAATCAGAGCTGTCCGAGGGATCCTGGCTCGACTTGGCTCGCCATATTGCCACGGTTCGGTCACTGTATCATCGAGAAGCGAAGCGCGTTGTTGGTGGCGGCGAAGAAGGCAGTGTGGCAGACGAGTGCAAGCGCGCACCACAGCAGGACAAAGGAAAGGAAGGGAAAACACAAAACAGAAACTGAAATAAGGCCGCGGCAATGGCAACAGAAATCGCAGCTAAAGCAAAGCGCAAACGTAGTCTTATGTGAACTGATAACATTTGTAACTGAACTAAATAAGATTAACCTCTTCACAGCTAGAATAGTGCAACCACCACCCACCTGCAAGAGGCAAAGAACCTCATGAGCCCCCGCAGGTATGGGGGCTCATGAGGTTCTGTGCCTCTTAGTGACCTTATTTATAACCGTCTACCTTGGATTGATTGGATTATTCGGCATTGAATTTGCCCTGCTTTCAAAGATGTAATTCTGAGTCAACTGGCAGTGAAGGGGTTACAAATAAATGAATGAATGAATGAACGAACGAATGAAAGAAGACTACACAAAAAAGTGGCAATTGCGCAAAACACACGACACTAATTAAAATGAAATGGAAACAATAATTGCTTTTTTTTTTGCATTACGAACAACCATCATCCACCATACATACCAGAAATGGAAAAGGGAAAGGAGTATAAAATAAAATAAGTGCTATTAAACCCCCTTGACTGTTCCCGATGAAACCGTTCAGCAGAAAAGACCCTTACCTTAGTTACACGTCTCTCCGCTGAACGCGTAATTCTGGTCAGTAGCACTTAAGGGGTTAAAAGATTTTTTTTTAAATCACAGAAAGTCAGCATGCAATTAAAAAAGGTTAGGGCAGACTGTCATGCATAGAAAGCAAAAGCAGAAAAACACAAGCAGAGATTTAACTCTTAAACTTCCAGAACTAAATGACTTCCATTCTTCAGAATGGTAGTCATTTAGTTTGGGGAGTTTAAGCCATAAGGGTTAAAAATCAAATGGTTGCAGTTACCAGCAAAAGTAGCTACGTGCATACCAAATATGTTAACAACCTCCCTGGCTTACACAAGTCGATTGCAAAAGTATAAGTTTACGGATATTGTGTCATCCTGTGCACTTTGAATCCACTCAAGATTAATGTATATCATTCAAACCCATTATAACAAAAAAAATTTAATGCAAAGTTCAGCACAACGCCGTGGGTCAAATGGTTGTTGTGATGCGTCTAGTGTGGTAGTGTAGCGTCTGTGCTTGTCGCTCTCGCTTTCAGCTCCCACCGCTGGCTAGCAGTTTTGCGAAAAGGGGAGCAGAACATATCAGTCTCTCCCTGCCAGTACACAGCCTCTCCAACAACAAGCCTCATGTAGTGCCTCCTCGTGGTGACTCATGGTAACCGAGCACCTTACGGACTCGGGCTGAACTACAGAGGACTCGTAGGAGATCTGGCCCCCAGACATGCGGCATGCAGGCCCATCGATGTGTGTACAAGCCCTGATGCCCATGAACCAGATCCCCAGCTATGGGTAAATAGCCCCACTGCCTTGTGGGTGCCTTGGGAGAGGCAAAGGCTAGGGGAGTAAACCCTATATAAATCCGGGCAGGGATGCTCGATAGCCTTGGTTGGCAGATCTCCTTCGAGAAGGAAAACTCCGAGGAAAAACCTGAGTAGATGGGACCCATAAGCCTTGGTCGGCAATCCATCTAGAAGGATACTCCAAAACTAAACCATCCTGTGCTCCCAGGAAAGGCCTTTTGACCAGGAGCTAAGGGTGAGGTAACCCCGACAGAAACCCCGAGTGCTGAAGACGGAGGTACTGGGCTGCACAGCGCACTCTAATAAACCACAGTACCATGCATATACAGCCATATGACACTTGGAGATGGATTCAAGAGGAATGGTGCTCGCCCTGTGGAGTCTCACCAGGCAGGTGCAGTACCGGGCTCTGCGCCTCTTCAGAGCCCACCCGCGACCTTCCCGACTGTCTCGAGGAGCCAGGGGACTGGGAAGTAGAGCGACTGGCCAGCGAAAAAACAAGACCAGAGACAAAGAAAAAGCCAATGTGAACATCATGCACTGGAATGCCGAAGGGGTTACCAACAAGAAAACAGAACTAGAGCACTTTCTGCATGAAAACAGCATAAACATCTGCTGTATACAAGAGACACACCTGCAAGAAGGGAAACCCTTTAAGGTCAGAGGATATCAGGTCTTCCGAAGTGATCGCCAAGGGAGGAAGAAAGGGGGGGTTATGACCCTAGTTAGAAACAACCTGAATGCCAGCGAAACCAGGAGATTCATGGAAGAGGCAGAATACATCCAGGTCAAGGTAACCACCAGTGACAGCACCCTTGACCTTGTCAACTACTACTGCCCTAATGATAAGTTGCTGTCCCTCGACACTATCCAGGTCCCGGACAGTGGATTCCTCATCACTGGTGACTTCAACAGCCAGTCCCAGAGTTGGGGATATGACACACTGGACAAGAGAGGAGAAGACATTGAGGAGTGGCAAGATGAAAACCACCTGATACTTGCCAATGACCCTGAGGACCAACCTACCTTCTACTCTCGCCGCTGGCACACCACCACTACACCGGACCTGGCGCTTTGCACTGAAGATGTTCATAAGTGCCTCAGCAGAACAGTAGGATCACAGCTAGGAGGAAGTGACCACCGCTCTATCCTCCTAACCCTAAAAGGATGCACAGCAGCTAGCTCGCCACACCGGCCAAGATGGAACTACCGAAAGGCAGACTGGCGCTTGTTCAGTATCCGAACAAATGAGCTAATGCAAGACCTCGCTGTGTCTGGAAGGAACATCAACAATGTGGTCAGAGAGTTTAATGACATTATCAGTAAGGCAGCCAAGGAATCCATACCTCGAGGGGTCCGGAAAAACTACACCCCATACTGGACCGCAGATCTTCAGAAAGCACATGACAACCACATTAGGGCCAGAGAAGACGCTGAAACCAACCCCAGCCAAGAAAACAACATCAAGCTACAACACAGTAAGGCCCAGTATCTGAAGATGAAGTTGGAGTGCACAAGAAGAAGTTGGAGAGAGAAGACTGCAAGACTAAACATGGACAGGGACACCACGAAGTTGTGGAGACTGACCAAGGCGTTGAACGATGAGGGCACCAGGGAACAGAAGATCACCTTGGAAGAAGAAGGGAAAGCACTGACTGGTAGGAAAGCTGCAAACATGTTTGCACAGATCTATGCGAAAGAAAGTGACATCACTGTCCCACGAATGCTTGCGAAAGAAATCAGACAGGAAGAAAGAGAGAGAACAAGAGATGTGAACATCCATGATGCAATGAAGAAGGACATCACCCTTCCAGAACTGAAGATGGCCATCAAACAGCTGAAGAAGAAAAAATCTCCAGGTCCAGACAGCATCTCAAACGAGATGTTACAACATCTTGGCAACACTGCCTTAATGAAGCTACTGGACATCTTTAACCACAGCTGGAGAGGAGGTCAGGTACCCCAGTGCTGGAAGGAAGCCAGGATGATCCCAATTTTGAAGAAAGGAAAGAATAAGTCCAAAGCCCTGAGTTATCGCCCCATCAGCCTGACAAGTTGTGTGTGCAAGACCATGGAGCGCATCATCAACACGCGCCTGCAGTGGTACCTGGACTCTGAGAGCATTATCGTGCCAGAGCAAGCTGGCTTCAGAAGCTACAAGAGTACAGAAGACCAGACAACACACCTTGCACAGGTCATAGAAGATGCCTTTCAAGATCAAAAGGTGACATTAGCTGCCTTCATTGACCTACAGAAGGCTTTCGACAAGGTGTGGAAGGATGGTCTCCTTGTGAAACTCCTTCGCAGTGGCATCCAAGGGAATATGTACCGGTGGACCAAGTCATACCTGCATAATCGCAGAGCCCGTGTGACAGTGGATGGGTACTGTGGCCAAAAAGTGCTGTTGCGTCAGGGGGTGCCACAGGGGGGAGTCCTGTCACCGACACTGTTCATACTTTTCATCAACGACCTTGTGCCAGAGCTACCAAAAGAAGTACACGCAGCCCTGTACGCAGACGACCTGGTACTCTGGTGCACAGAAGAGTATGCAACAACTGCTACATACAGGATGCAGCTAGCCCTGGACAGGCTGACAGACTGGACCAACAACTGGTGTGTGACCATCAACACAGAAAAATCATCAGCCACACTCTTCTCTCTCTCCAACAAGGCAAAGGCTGGCAACCTAACACTGGGCAACACCCCGCTGCGGTATGAAGACCAACAGACATACCTGGGAGTCACCCTTGACAAGAGGCTGACGTGGAAGCCGCACATTTGGAATGCAGAAGCGAAAGGTAGAAGAAAGCTGAACATCATGAGAAAACTGGCTGGAACACAATGGGGAGCCAATGAAAAGATCCTCAAAAATGTATATGGTTGACGGCAGCCCAGTCACACCAGCAGACCATTGACAGAGTTCAGAACCAGGCACTGCGTATCATCACCGGCGCAATGAGATCCACACCAATTGAAAAGATGAAAGAGACAACGGGCATCCCACCCCTGCGCATGAGAAGAGATTGCAAAGCCTTGATACAGTCCACAAAGGTCAAGTCTTCCAAAGACCATCCTATGAACGCTAGGATGAAACAACCAACCTCAGGGAGACTGAAAAGATCAAGCTTTGTGAAGGAGACGAGAGCACTGCAGAGAAAACACCAGGCAAAGCTGCCTGCGCAGGTAGAGGCTCTGAATCCTGCTAGCGACCTTCCACCTTGGGAAAGTAAGCCAGAAAACATCACCATCTCTTCCACGGTACCCTACATCACCACCAGAGATGAGCACAGCACTGTGAGCAAGAAAGCCCTGACACTGGCCATGCTCGAAGAAAAGTATCCCCAGGAAGCATGGATACGGGCATACACCGATGGATCAGCCACAGATGCAGTTCAGGATGGAGGGGCTGGGGTGTACATTCAGTACCCAAACAGAAAATGGCAGGCAGAGGCAGTACCAACAGGCCTTCACTGCACAAATTACAGAGCTGAGGTGGAAGCCCTAGTCCGCGCAGCTAACACCCTTAGTGGCACTGCAGACCCTGATGCCCAGATTGTCTTCCTTACTGATGCCATGTCTGTCCTTGAGGCAGCAACAGCAAGCAAACTGCCACGTCTACAAGAGGCACTGCAAAACATCAAGTGCACCAGACTGGTGCTGCAGTGGATCCCTTCACACTGTGGCATCTACGGCAATGAAGAAGCTGACAGAATGGCAAAAGTGGGCGCAGAGAAAGAACAAGATGAAAATGGAGTCAGCTTCACAGAGATGAAGACCATCATTAAGTCTGTGTACAGACCACCACAACGGCCCCTAGACAGTTACCATCAGCTGTCCAGACAAGAGCAGGTGACCATCTTTCGTCTGAGGACCGGGCACAACCGACTCAATTTCCACCTGCACAGACGCTTCCACCTCGTGCCATCTCCCCTGTGCCCTTGTGGAGAAGCAGAGCAGACCGCAGAGCACATCCTCCAGGACTGTGGGAACCACCAGCCGCGGAGGGAGGAGATATGGCCGAAGCCCGCCACTCTACAAGAGAAACTGTACGGGCCTGTGGAGGCGCTACAGAAGACCACAGATTTCATTTTGAGAGCCAAACTCCAAGTGTGACGGCGTTCGAGAAGAAGAAGAAGCACAACGCCAATCCCTCTCTCCCTTACACCAGATCATCTGCTAAGTCCTAAGCATAATTTGTGTGAGAAGAATCAGCCATGATGGTTTGAGACGCCAAGATAACCTGGCAAATACCCTTTAGCTACGACAGTCAACCCATCTGGGAATCTAGCTATAAGTAAAAATGTTTTACATATCTACATTAAGATGAAAGGGGTGGGGGGGGGGGGGGGGGAGGGAGTTCTATTACACCCTTCCCCACCACTGTACATGCATTTTCATTTCTGAAATTTTGGTTCATTCAACAACCAAAAGCCAAACCCATACCAAAAAAAAAACATGGATACAAAGTGGTTTCAGCAAGAGGCACAGATCCTCATGAGCCCCCACAGTCGTGGGGGCTCATGAGGATCTATGTCTCTTGCACAGCTGGATCATGTTAATGTTTTTCTTGGCAGTGAAGGGGTTAGTCTACATTTAGGTGGGTGGTTGGGCGGTGGGGGAGGGCATTTCTTGAGGGGGATGGAGGTGTGGGGGGTCGGGGGAGTTAAACATTTACATATGTTTAAGTAACAAATGTAAGGCAAGAAGATATGCAGTACTACCGGTGAGAGTGATTCACTATACAGCTAAAAGGCAAAGAGGAAAACAGGTGTCGGACTTGAAGTTCATCGGTAACAATTATTCAACACGAATCCATCCGTCTTGCAAAAGAATTGTTATTTATTGTTGAAGGCATTTTCAGAAAAAACAATACATGTTGCGAATAAATTATCACAATGGTCAAATTTCAATACAAAATTTTATCCTGTGCATTCACTGGGTCATAATAAAAAAGAATTCAACAGTGTCATGGAAAACAAGAGTACAGTGGGTGGGGGTTGGGAGCGGTATTGGGAGGGGGAGTTTGGGGGGGGGGGGGGGGTCGGGGAGGGCGGGTTGTTAAGTACAGGTGCACTTGAAAGTGTACTTCAATGATTATGGAATTATTGAGCAAGCCACATTATGTACCTCGCAATGCTGACTGGCCGATAAATAAATATATACAGCAAATCTTGTGCTTTTTTGGCATGCATTACTTTCCACCTGAAGTACACATACTGTTTTAATGCATTCAGCCCTGACGCACTACGACCAGAATATAAACTGACAGTGATAGTTCAAGGGTGGTGCCAGAATAGCTTGGCACCCTTGAACTATCATCAATCTGTGTCAGCACAGACAACTCCCAGATTTGGGATTCTCAACCAAGGTTTAATAGATTACAGTCAAACCAGTCAAAGCGACCACCTGGACAAAGTGACCACCTGTTCATGCAAACCACCCATTTTTGGTGCCACGGCCTTCTTTCTGTTACTTACAACACCCTATGTAAGGAGGCCACTTTTAAGGAGCTCACTTTTCTGATAGTCTCGAGGCCCCTTGACAGGACTGACTGTGCTGTAAGCACTCTCTGTAACAACGTGTATTAACAGAAGCAGCTGTGTCTTCCAAATACGAGGCATCTTGAAGCATATTAGCGTGCACATTTCACACTCTGAATGCACAACCCCACCTCTACAAACCAAGTAGTATGAACAAGTGTACAGCTAAGTAGCCACATTATCACAGCAGAACTGATGGATGTAAACAACAAACTACGACAGATGTGCTGGTCTGTGATTTTGGACCTTGTGGCTCAGAACCGCAAGGTCCAAAATCACAGACCAGCACACAAATTATCATGTATTACTTAACAGAACAAGTTTGATCACGTAGAAGGAATGGCAATCGGCACATACAGTTTGAAAAGTACACTGTACTCAGGTATAGCAGGCGAGACGCTTCACCCCCACTGACTAGAAGTCAAGATATTTACAGGAGAAAAAGCTTGTCTGAGAAAGACTTAGAAGCCAGGTTTAAAATATATTGCCCTCCTCACAGTCTACAAGTCAATTTATACACATGTAAACAAATTAGTTTGAGAATGACAAGACGTAAGACGAATGAAACAACATGCAAAAGAAATGCAACATTTTTTAAATCATAGGAAACACTAAAAGTGTTTCTGATGATTCCAAAAATGCTGCATTTCTTTTGATAATCAGTACACTATTGGCCAAATTGCAAATATACACCTGATGATTTCATCCGATATAAACTGATAATTTTACATAATGTAGTGTGCTATTACATGAAAAAGGGTTTGTTTGTTTTTTTGCCATAAAAAAAAAAAATTCAACAGAATATCATGAACACAATTTGAGGTACTGGTAACTTTCAGTTACCCACTGATGCGAGTGAAAATCCGTAATCATCCGCACACTCTGACCTACCCTCTGTCCGAGTCTCTTGCTCTCAATCACTTGTGCTTGTACAAAACACCCATACACTCATTCCTACTTCATAAACATAAACTGAACACACTAACCCTTTGGCTGTCCATAGCGCTTTTTGTTGAGGCGATTCCTACAGGAATCACCTCAACAAAAAGCGCTATGGTCGGACAAAGGGCTAAACACATTCTCTTTCTGGGGAGGCATCAAGCCATTAATACGCACCTCTGAGATCATAGTTTAGAATAAAGGTGCGTAGCCATTTAGCGGAGGGACAGCAGTGCGGTAAGCAGCACAACAAAAAGTAGCTGAGCAGCTGGCGCCAAAAGGCTTCATGTGTATCCAAATGTCACAACATGACTTGTGGAATTACACCTTTTCAGTTGTAATATCTGTCACATACAGAAAGCCACACTCCCTGCAGAGCGGAATCTTTGCGGCATCACCCACTTTTCGGTCCATGCAGTGATACATATTTTGTCACATTGCAATTGCCTGCCACTCCCGTCTCAGTGCTGCTTTCGCACTGCACCTACGGATTCACTCATTCTTTATTTCTATGTTCTCAAGTTTTGCTGCTGCCTCTGCCACCTCCGCAATATGATACACACCCGAACAGGAGAAGGATGTAAGAAATTCACTCATTCATCCCAGAAAAAAACCTGTATCAGGAGTTAGTTCAACCATGACAGTTCAAGGATAGTGCCAGATTAGCTTGGCGCCTACAGGCGTCAAGCCAATCTGGCACTATCCTTGAACTATTATGGTCGTTTCATTTCTCAAATGTGTAGTCAAAAGAGGATGCCTTTACAATTCACCCCCTCATGCACGCAGCCACCACTACTGTGTACAGTACTGATGGCTGCATGCTCAACAGGTTTATATTTGGAGATAAAATAAAGCATGCACAGTCAGCAGGGGGGGGGGAAAGACAGCCATTATATAAGTTAACACTCTTCTGCATGCAGCCACTGGTACTGTAAACAGTACCAATGGATGCACGCAATAGAGGGTTAACATCAGCAGCTGAAAGCTGTGGCTGAGCCCATGGCTAGCGAGCAGCAGAGCAAAAGTTAGAGTGAGTGGAGTGTGAGAGTGTGAGAGTGGGTGAGTGAGTCAGTCGGTCAGTCCAGACATCCCCAAGCCATGCGATTAGCTCTACGTGCCTGCCAAAACTTCACGTCAGGCTCGCTGAAAAGAGGACGAATATATTCAGGGATTAGTCAGTCAGCTATCAAGGTGGAGGCATCAACTTCGCTATGTCTAGACGTAAATCTACCCAAAGTGAATCTATCAGCACAAACTGACCCATCATGTGGGAATCCACCATGCTGAAATCTACCAAGCACGGATCCACCGTGACATGAATGCACCCAATGCAGATTTGTGCTGCCGCTGTTCCATCAAGACTCTTTGGTTGGGTGGATGGTTAGATTTAACCCATTTAGTCCCAGTCCCAACACCCTACAGAAGGAGATGTATTGACCATGATAATTCAAGGGCAGTGCCAGATTAGCTTGGTGCCTTCTGGCACCAAGCTAATCTGGCACTACCCTTGAATTATCATGGTTGATACATCTCCTCCAACTGGCACCTTGTCGTTAGGCGACACCTCCAAAATTTGGGAACTGTGGCCGTGGGGTTAAATGGGTTAAGTTGGGCAGTTTCAGGCTGAGTCAATTTATATCTAATCATGAAAAGACAGCAGTGCGAAACTACACAGGGTGGATTCACACAAGGACAATTTCCGCTGCGTAGATTCAGGCTGGTCAAAATTACACCTAAATAATACAGCAAAGATGACGCCTTCAGCACTAGCAAGAGTACCACTAAGTTATGCTCTTTCACTTCCAAAGCCAAAAACAGAGTTCAAATTTTCAGAGTCACTTTCCGAGGTTCATTACATGCAATAAGGCGCAGCACACTGATCACCCAGTTCCAAGGTAGTGCTAGATCATCTTGATGCCTGTAGGCACCAAGCTAGTAACGCACTGCCCTTGAGTGATACATGTATGTATCAAAGGTGCAAAGTTAATACGGAAGAACCTTTTTTGAGCGACCATCTCTTTTGCAAGAAAAAGGTGGTTTTTATAAGACAGGTGCTATCGAAAGTTTAGTCCTTGATGGGCAAAAACTTTCACCTGTCATGCAAGACCATCATTTAGGTGGCTACAGCCACCTTAACTCATTCAGTCCGACGCATGTATTTTCAATTTTGAAGGTAGATGGACCGACCATGATAGTTCAAGGGTAGTGCCAGATTAGCTTGGCCAAGCTAATCTGGCACTACCCTTGAACTATCATGGTCGACCCATCTTCTGCTGTAGTGCGTCAGGGCTGAATGCGTCAATGATGGTCTTGTATGACCGGTGACCTCTCGTAAGGGTGGTCGCTCGAAACTGGTTGTACTGTGTAGCACTAACGTTACACACTCCAAGTCAAACAGATCTCCAAAAGGCCTCCGCAGAACTGTGGCTTTGGAACTGAAACAGCTGGTCACTGCAAGTCTAAATACAGGGCAGCCTCTGTACAGTGTGATACCCGTGAGCCACAAAGTCAGGCCGAGTTATTCACAGTTGCAGTATTGTCACACGGATTTCACACAGATTTGTGAAGAAACACTAGTTGGTATGCAAAAGGTCCTCGGGCCTGCATCAGCTTTGGCTGGCCCGCGCACAGCTGTGTGCGGGCCAGTGAAAGCTGATGTCGGCATGAGGACCTTTTGCTTGCCAGGCATCCCTGTGCACATACATTTGCAGACTGGAGCACATCATATGGAGGCTGACCTGTACAAGGTCTATACTCATGCAGAATAACTTATTAGTGCTACACTCCCCCAACAGTCAGTAAATTACATTAACCCATTCAGCCCTTACGCACTACAGCAGAAGATGGACAGACCATGATAATTCAAGGGTAGTGCCAGATTACCTGTTGGCACCAAGCTAATCTGACACTGCCTTTGAATTATCATGGTCGATCCATCTCCTGCAACAGGTGCACAGTTGTTAGATGATGCCTCCAAAATTTGGGAAAGATGTGCGCTGGGTTGAATGAGTTATATACTAGCAGATGAGATCAAAGTACTTGTTATATTCACTGATGGCAAGATGGATTATACTTGTTTGAGTATGTCATGCTAATCAGAAAGAACCCTTGGGTCACTATGATTTCCCAGCAACAAAATGTCTTCCGGCCCTAGATGGCCGCAGTGGGCCCGTGCACAGTCATGTGTGGGCCGGCCCACTGTGGCCGTTGTGGGCCCAAGGACCTTTGCTTACTGGGATTGATCATCTTCGTGAGCTGCCCTCTATGAATGCAAGGCAAACTTCTCTTCCAGGGAGACAAAACAACCATCACAAACTTCTAGTCCCAAGAGACTATTTCTGTCTTAACGCTTTGGCTGTCGGTAGCACTTTTTGTGAAGGTGCTTCCTGCCTGCTGGCAGGAATCACCTTGACAGAAAGCTCTACCGATAACCAAAGCATAAAACAGACAAAACCTTACTTGAAGAAAAGCAAAATCTGCACAGGATCAGTAGCAAAACGACACCTTATCTCTACAATTTGTTACTGAAATGCGTCAGACTTACTTGGAGGCTGTGAA
This sequence comes from Semisulcospira habei, assembly GCA_036245525.1. NCBI lineage: Eukaryota > Metazoa > Mollusca > Gastropoda > Semisulcospiridae > Semisulcospira > Semisulcospira habei. Next base: position 87,447,982 of record BTPG01000006.1, on the reverse strand, counting down.
GACCTGCGTGGAGTTGGTAGCGATGGCGTTGATGGGGGAGGCGTGAGCCTTGATCTCGGCCAGCGGGGCGCAGGAGTCCATGGCCCACAGTTTGAGGATCCCTCCCCGACAGCCGCTCAGCAGCGTGTTGCTCCCAGGCAAAAAGTCCAGTGCACACACCCAGTCCTTGTGGGCTGAGTTGATGGACTGGGATGAAGATGAAATAAAGATTAACCGTTAGCAGAGCTTGCTTGCTTTTAGACTCTGACAATGTCTGCTATGGAGGCTGGTGCCATAATTAATCGAAAGAAAAAAACATGGAAATCTGGTCATGGTCTGGAGGCCATCATACAATATTATTGCTGTTTAAATCCCTAACTGCAAAACACTACAACCATTTAGGAAAAGCATGTACACTTTGGCGAACAAACAAAACACTGAGAAAATCATTCTGTATTTTCTTTAGCTACTTGGGAGAGAACTTTTATCTCTCAGAAACCTAACAGTCTTTCTGAGCCTTGAAAGTCAAAGAAACATCACTGATTTTCATATAAAACTTCTTGACTGCTGAGAAAAATTGAACATTGCTCAACAGCAAGCAAGATGTACAGACCCTCATGAGCCCCCGCAGTTGCGGGGGCTCATGAGGATCTATACCTCTTGTTGAAACCACTACCCATGTTCCTGAAATCCCTGGAGATCTTTGACAGTGAATTCAGAATGATTTCTAAAACACAATAAATGTACACTGGGGTTTTAATTCATTCGTGGCAGGCCGCATCCGGATGGCCGCGACTGAGTTAACATTATCAGTGGCCACACAGGGTTAACTACCTGCTGCAGCTGTTGGGTGGAGAGGTCCCACTTCTTGATGCACATGTCCCGGGAGCCGCTGAAGAGAATGTGCCCCTGCACGGCCAGCGACTGGATGCCGTCGTAGTGCGGGGGCTCCAGGTTGTACTTGGGGTTTAAGATCCCCGCTGCCTCCTCCATCACTTCAAAGACCTTACAAAGAACACAATACAGAAGGTGGTAAGCGGACTGCAAGGAAGTAGTTCTTAACTCCCTTGTGTGCGCAGCCACTGACACTGTTCACAGAACCGATGGATGCATGCACCAGGGGGTTAACACTAAACAGTTTTCACAACTGAACAGAAAATCATTTTAACCTATCTAACCCCGAGGCTGCATTCCCCAAATTTGGGATGTGTCACTTAACGACTACGTAAGAGCTGCAGGAGATGAAACAACCTTGATAATTCAAGGGTAGTGCCAGATCAGCTTGGCGCCTGAGGGTGCCAAGCTGAACTGGCACTACCCTTGAAATATCATGGTCGATCCATCATCTCCTGCTGTAGTGCTTCACATCTAAATGGGTCATACACTTGAGAAGCAACCTAGAAAGTGATAACCAAGTAGCCAGCCAGTACAGTTCTTATACACTCCACAATTTTGGAAGTACATCACTTCGAATGTCTGAGAAACACAGAAACTGAGAAAGTGATAACAAAGTAAAGAGCAAGCACAGGAGGACAAAAAGTTTTTGGAAGAACACTGAATGCAAGAGCCAGGTTACCGCTCCCAAACTGCATGCCCCAAAACATTTACCCCTTCACGTTTAAGCTAAAACCGACAGACAGCTATCAATTATCCAGCCTGGGAAACAGGGATTCACCTGAGGACAGCAAGATGACTAAACTATTGTAAACCCCCACTTCTACCAAGGCCCATGAGGATCTATGCCTCACAAACTTTAAGTTATTTGCCGTGTTGCAACGTAATCCATTCAACCCCAAGGCCTTTTTTCCAAACTTTTGCAGGTGTCATGTAACGACTATGTACCAGCTGCAGGGAACGGATCGACCACCATAATTCAAGGGTAGTGCCAGATTAGCTTGGCGCATGATGGCGCCAAGCGAATCAGGCATTTCCCTTTAATTTTCACAGCCAATCCACCTTCTGCTGTAGTGTTTTGGGGCTAAATGGGTTTTAAAAAATCCCAACAAAGAAGGAACAAGCTTAAAAAGGGCAGGTACATCACAGTTTTGTATGCTACCTTGATGTAGTGGTCCTTGGAGCCAGAAATGACCAGGTCGTGTCCATCGGCGTTGCTGTCGTTGTCCACCGCCAGGGCCATCACCTGCGCCTGATGACCACTCAGTCGTCCCATCTGTCCGTACCTGAAGCATGACCACACAGCCATGCTTACTCTTGACCCTTTGGATGTTGGTAGCGCGTTTTGTTAAGGTGATTCCTGCCGGAATCACCTCAACAAAATGTGTTACCGACAGGCAAAAGGCTACAGACATGCTGAATCAAATATACCCCAAAAGTGCCAAGCACTATCCTTGACCTATCATGGCCGATCCAGACTTCCATAACAGTCTTTACAGAAATGAAATGAAATGAAACTTTATTTCTCAATGGATGAAGTAATTAGCACGTGTGCCATTTTTCATACTTGCCGTTGCTACTCTACAAACACAGGATAATAATTGTAATACTAACAGTACCAAATTACACAAAGAAAAATTAGGAGACATTAAACATGAAGAGACATTAAACAAAATTCATTTATTCATTCGGTCATACAAAAACAAACGAAAAACAGAAAGTACATGCAACGCGCGCACACACATACACACTCGTGCGCACACACAGACATGATAACTTGACCTATATACGAAGCAAATCATTTGGATCATAGTGAAAATTCACTTCAGACAGCAAAAAATTATTTGGATTATAATAGAAACTTGAATTATGTAATTAGGCGATTATTATTAGTATGGACAAACCATATGACAGCATGCACTGATTATACGATAAGCACATGTTTGATAAGGATACTTGTGGTAGATTATGTATCAGCAGACAAGTACTTGAGGAGGCATTCCTTGAAAGAGGAGAGGGAGCTAGCGTGTGTTATACATGTAGGCAGTTTGTTCCAGAAAGATGCGCCTGAGAAAGATACACTGGTTTTAAATAGATCTATCCTGGGGCGAGGTGTAATAAAGTTTCGTCTTGAAAGAGAATAACCTGAACTTGCCTTGGTAAAGAGCTTACAAAGATATTCTGGGTGAATCTCATTCCAGATTTTATACATAACCACACCCTTGTTTAAGAGGTGATGCTTGATAAGAGGTAGCATTTTCAGTTTTTCAAGTCTTTCGTCAGTTGTCAGGGCTGAATCAGGCAGGATATGTTTCGCTGCTCTCCGATGCAGGGAGTTAAGCCTCTTCAAGTGTATGTCACCGCTGCCATCCCATATCGTGGACGCATAATCGATGTGGGATTTGACATGTGCATTGTAAAATAACTTGCGAGCATCAACATCGATAAAGTACTTCAACTTTGAAAGCATAAAAACATTTCTGGCAACAGTTTTACATACAGCATTTATGTGCGATTGCCACTTCATCTGGTCATCAACAATTACACCAAGTAATCGGTGTTCCGTGACCTGAGTAACGATGTCGTTATGGATAGTCAGGCTGAGTGTAAGTGATTTGAGCTGGTGCTTCTGACGGGTTGCTATCGTCATGCATTCCGTTTTGGAAGGATTTAAAATCATTTCATTGTTTGCGCACCAAGTGGAAATTTCGCACAAACCCTGCTGCAAACGGCCATTTAAAGAATCAATACTCTTGTCCTAGGTGTGAATTGTGGCGTCATCAGCAAATAAATCACATGAAATTTTGTCGCTAGTCAAATGTAGCGCCAGGTCATTTATAAATAGGCAAAACAGAAGGGGCCCTAGGACTGAACCCTGGGGAACTCCCCGTGTTACTAATCCGCTTGAGAAGTGTGATCCATTGACCATGATGAGCTGCTGTCTGTCGCTAAGATATGAGGCGAAAAGTGGAGTTGTGCCATGGTGGTAAAGAGATTTCTGGTTGTAGTTATTTGAGGAAGAAGTGCATTTATTGCCAAACGAACTACCTAAGTACACATTTAGCTTGGAAAGTAGAAGTTTATGGTCCACAAGATCAAAGGCTTTTCGTAAGACAATGAATACAGTGCCAGTAAATTCGCCCTGATTTATTGAGCGTAGCCAAACATCAGTTAGACGTGCTAGGGCCGTGTGACAGCTGTGCTTTGGTCTGAATCCTGACTGAAGGGGATGGATTAATGTATATTTTCTAAATATTCCAAGAGATGTTTATGGATATGCCGTTCAAGTGGTTTACTAAGGATGGACAATAGTGAGATGGGGCGATAGTTATTAACATCATCATATCTTGTGTTTTCAGGAGGGGTATAACCTTGGCTTTTTTAAGTTCCTTTGGGAAAATAATCGTTTGAATGCACAAGTTATAAATATAGGTTATTGTTTCAATAACATAAGGAATAGCTAGTTTAAGTATTTTGGGGCTGATTTCATCTGGCCCGGACGATTTCTTATTCTTCATTGAACTAATTGCCCTACCGACTTCGTGCACTGCCAGTGGTGGAATCACGAAAGGATCAGATCCTGCAGTTCGTGTTCTACAAAAGTCAACTAGTCTGTCTGAGCAAGAGTAGGGCTGAGAACTTGCTTCTGAAGGGACAAGAGACTCGGCAACTGAGAGGAAATGGTCGTTAAACATGTCTGCAGTCAGATCAGAGGGGATTAAAGGAGATTTGTTACACTTGCCTCCAGTCACTATGGCCATAGCGCGCCAGAGCATGGACATGTCTTTGTCTTGTTTAATCAAGCGATCAATGAAAGATTTTTTAGCCTGTCGCACAAGAGATTTTACGCGATTACGCTCACGCTTAAATTCAGTGAAGCGCTTCTGCTGTCTCAGATCATCTCTCACCCTCATGGCTTGAATGATGTCTTGAGTAAGCCACGGCAGGAGTGATGCGTGTTTGACGCGTCTCCTCTGCAGGGGCGCATGATTATTTAAGATCTTAAGAAAGATGGTATACCAAACTGACAGAGCGCTGTGAGGGTCAGATTTAATAAATACTTCATCAAAAGGTGCGCTGTTAAGATCAAACAGAAACTCGCTTTCATTAAAACTTTTAAAGGAGCGATAGGTGATATACGTATGGCATCCTTTCTTTGCTTTCAGGAGTTTAGTAGACCATGTACAGCGAATGGGAAAGTGGTCGCTGATACTAAGGTTACCGACAGACACATTATGAACAGACTCTGGCTTGGTTGTGTATATATGATCTATGAGTGTGGATGTTGTTTGTGTGATCCGTGTGGGTGAAGTGATTAACTGTTGCAGAACCAACAACGTTAACGTAGAGTCCCACGCATGGTGAGGCTTTAGCATGTCTATGTTAAAGTCTCCCATGAGGATGACATTGGAGTTGGGATTACAAGCTTTATCACACATACTAAGGAAATCATCATACCACTCAAAGTTCGCAGCAGGGTTGCGGTACAGAAGGCCGATAAGAAATGATGGAGATTGGGGGGCCTTCAGCTCAAGCCACATACACTCAACATCTTTGGTTTCTAAATCATATTGTCTACGTATAAAATCTTAAATAGACGAGTGAACATAGTGAACATAAGCAGCTAATCCTGTCTGTCCATGGGCCGTAGGATCACGTTTCATGACAGTAAATCCAGGAACTTGGATGGATATATCTGATATATTTGAATTGAGACGTGTTTCGGACAGTCCCAAAATATGAAACGGGTCTGCTCCATTTAGATAAACACATATGTCAGGCAACTTATTGCAAAGATGGTAAATATTGAGATGACCAATGGGGAGATCTTTCGTCTTGAGTTTTACGCCACTCATTTCACGCAAAGTCAATGTGTTTGTGGGGGGAAAAAAAAGAAGAAGAAAATCAACAGAATGTATCCGTAACACGTGTCAAAATAGAAAATAATAATAATAATACAAATAAAAAGTATAAAATCACTAACCAAACTATTGCCGATGACGCAACAATCCACACCCCCGATAAGTGTCTCGAGTCTTTAAATGATCATTTGCAACAGGGACCGAGTGAAATTTCCAAATGGTGTGAAAATAATGCAATGATCCTTAATCCCACCAAAACCGAATGTATGACGATAGCAACCCGTCAGAAGCATCAGCTCAAGCCACTTTCGCTTAGCCTGGAAATCCAAGACCACACCATTACACAAGTAATTGAACATCACCTACTTGGAGTTATTGTTGATAACCAGATGAAATGGCAATCTCACATCAATGTTGTCTGTAAAACTGTGTCCAGAAATGTGTTTATGCTGTCTAAGCTAAAATATCTTATTGATGTCGACACTTGCAAACTATTTTACAATGCCCATGTCAAATCCCACATCGATTATGCCTCCACGACATGAGACGGCAGTGGTGACATACACATGAAGAGGCTTAACTCCTTGCATCGCAGGGCAGTGAAGCAGATCCTGCCTGATCCAGCTCTTTCTACTGACCAAAAATTTGAAAAACTAAAAATGCTTCCTCTTGACAAGCACCATCTCTTTAACAAAGGGGTAGTCATGTATAAAATCTGGAATGAAATCCACCCAGAATACTTGTGTAATCTCTTCACCAAGGTAGCTTCAGGCTATTCAACATCAAGGCGAAACTTCATCACACCACGCCCGAGGATAGATTTATTTAAAACCACCCTTGCTTTCTCGGGCGCCTCGTTTTGGAATAAACTGCCAGCGCACATAACACACACTGGTTCACTCCCCTCTTTCAAGAAAAGCCTCTTCAAGTACCTGCTATCTAACAGCTCATTCACTGGTTAGGGTATCTCCATCGCCTAAAGCCTTGATATTAACCTCCGCGCGCACGTGCGTGTATATGGGTGTGTGTGCACGTGCGCATGCGTGTGTGTGTGTGTGTGTGTGTGTGAGCATGCGGCGCGAGCGTGCGCGGCGCGTGTTTGATTTCAGTGAAAAAAGGAATTTTAAAGACTATCTTTTTTTTTTCCCCGTTCACATTGTTAGTAATCATAATTGGTGCCCTCCATTTTGCCTTATCCATCTCTTTTTGAACGACTTGTTATATTATGTGCACTTTCATGTTAGTAGCTTTGTACTTTTGTATCTTAGTAGCTTTGTACCTTTAGCAGATTTGTACCTTTGTAGTTTAGCAACGGCAAGCGTGAAAAATGGCACATGTGCTAACTGCTTCTTCCGTTCAGAAATAAAGTTTCATTTCATTTCATTTCATTTCATTCTAAATGCAATAAACACAATAAACAAAGACTAGAGGCGTAATCACTGGACGCAGGGGAATAGGCCTTCAGAAGGCTTACACACATCCGTTGGGACTAAAATATCCCAGGTACTCTTCAATGTCTCACACCCCGAATCATCAAAAGATTAAAATCTGGAGAAAATTAGTTTTCAGCAATTGTCACAAGTAACAGTGAGAGTCTGTGTGGCTGCGATTCATGCAACTAATGAATATTAACACAGACAGACAGTAGCACTGAAAACTTTAGTCCACACTTTTGACAGAAATATCGTCAATGAGACTGCAGAGCTCACTAGAGAAAGTCCTTCAAGCGACTCCGTATACAGTGTAATTAATCTGTATGGTGAAGAACTACACTGGACATCGTGAGCACTCGCTCTAAACACACGATGCTAGGCCTGTAATGTTTGTTGTTTTTTTCTCATCAAAAATGAAGGTCAAGTCACTGACGTCTTTGTGTCACGAAAGAAAATGACACATAATCTTATTATTTCCTGATAGAGAATGCAAATGAGAAAAATAGCATACAACCTAAAAGAAAAGAAAATTTCAAATGACTAAGAAACTCTGTCCACCCGAGCAGTCACGAACACTGTTTCAAACGACAGTTTTATATATTCATATATATGTGAACGGCACTTGGCACTGAATACACATGAGTGTCCACGTTTAGCTTGCAGTGTCCTACAATGCGAACCAACAAAATAATGCAGTCTGTGCTACAACAAACAAACATCTCAGATGCCTAAACAAGCTACAAAAGTCATTCTTTAGTAATAGTTTAACCCTCTTAACCCCACGGTTGCATTTCCAAACTTTTGGAGGCATTGTCCACAGACTATACAATACAATTCACTTTACTGTCCATGAGATGGAAATTTTCCTTCGGCTTCCACATTAAATCAAACATAAGAACATATGAAAATAATAAACATACGTGCAAATATGACAACCTTGTACATGCTCACACGCCTGAACGCACATACAGACGCACGCAAGCATCGTCATCCATGGACAATTATGTCACAGACTTCACTGTGATGAAAAGTTACTAGGCAGAGTTACTATGCTCAAAAGATTACTGGTCATATGCACCAGTTGTAGGAGATGGATGGTCATGATAATTCAAGGGTAGTGCCAGATGAGCTTGGTACCTCCAGGCGCCTAGCTCATCTGGCACTACCCTTGAATTATCATGATCAATCCATCTCCTGCTGCAGGGTCCCGGGGCCAAAAGGGTTAACAGAAGAGCCTGTTTTGAGCGATCATCTTTATTTGCACGAAAAAGACTTCAATGACAGGTGCTCTCTCAAAAGAAATCTTGTTGGGCAAAACGTGTCACCTGTCATTAAAGACCATCACTTAGGTGGCTGCAGCCACCTACAGTAGAGTCTGCTTAACACGAATTTCTGGGTTATTTCGTGTTAACCAACATGGCCTCATAATTTATCACGGCCCTCAAGGAGAAAGTGTGTAAGAGATGTGTGCATGAATGAGTTAAAAGTGCACATTATACTTTATATGCATACCTTCAGCTCGCTAGGAAAACACAAGGAAACGTGTTCAGCTCGCGTATTTAATGTAAAATCTATCAGGTAAAATCCATAGTAAGTTACAATCCATCAGGTAAAAGCAACACAGGCTGAAGTACAATCCCGCATCGGTAAAAAGGTTGTGTTGGTACACGAATGATGCAACATGAATACAGTTCAGAAATGCTGGGTAATGAGAAGACGGATTACAACAGCCGAAGGCTATTCAGCCAATCACAGACTAGAGTTCGCTCTGATCTGTCATGTGTACTACAGCGCGAGAGCGACACGTGAATTGGTTTTCGGTGAATGGAATCTGTGCTCGTGTTAAACAGGTGACTTACTTACTTACTTACGCCTGTCACCCCTAGAGAATATATATAGGAGAATACAACGACACCCATTTAAGAAACAATTGATTTATTTGATCCTTTCCGTAAATAAACAAACACACTTGACCAAATACATTTAACAGCATTATCTGCCCAGTCAGGTCCCCCAACCCCTTGGAAACAAAAGGCTAGTTAAAATATCTTCCCGAGAAATAATGACTACCGTACACGCCACCCACCCCCACACCCCACCACTCAATGCTGTCAGAGTTGGCCTTCCTGAGAATACTTCCTGTTCATGGTAAACAATAGTCCTCTATGCCCAAATAGTGTCTCTCTCTCTCTCTCTCTCTCTCTCTGCACACACAAAACAAATTAGCATTCGGCCCCAATTATGCTGCACACAGAAACTTCCCAGGCTGTTTTCTCAAAATGGCCGCCGGAGGCTTTAACCAGACAAGCTTTTCGTAGTCATTATTATAAGGCTTGCGGTGTGAGTGGTTAGTTTGAAACCCCTTTTATAACCAGAAAGGCAAGCATAGTGTTTTTGTACAAACAGATTATATTGTGTTTTTAAAATGGACTTAATGACGCATGACCCACATTGCGGCTTATTTGCCGGTGCCACGGGCTGTGGAAAAACTCAATTTGTTCTTAATCTCTTACAAACAAGATACATCTATCATTTCGAAAACATAGTAATATTTTGTCCTACAATCAAACACAACAAAGCTTATCACAACCGTTCATTCATTTGGACTGACAACAACATATACTTAGTCGACCCCGAGAAAAAACTGAATGACTACCTACAATATTTTTACAAGCAATTTGAAGGACAGCCAACCTTGTTTATTGTTGATGACTGCTCAGCAGAGAAAGACATTGTCAAAAAGAGAAACACTCTAGCAGAACTTGCTTTCAGTGGCAGACACGCAAACGTCAGTGTATGGATTCTCACTCAGAAATATAATGCAGTACTGAAAGATTTTCGAGAACAGTTAAAGTTTATCTGTTTGTTTTACTGTAAGGACCGTGACAGCTTTGAAGACTGTCTCAGAGAGAACGATGTCATTCCAAATAAGCAAGAACGGGATGATGTAAAAAATAAACTGAAATCAACTAAGCATCTAAAGCTCATTTTGAAGACAGATCAACCCACTGGATATGGGTTAGTAAATTAATTTATCTTTTGGGTTTGTCTATAAAAATGACGGACGGACAAGAGGATCAAAATTGGCCTATTGGTAAATTCATAGATATTACATCGAGTTTTAGGGGTTTTATGCTTATTAGTGACTTAAAAACACAAGTTAGACACCCTTTTTCAACACTTCCAACACCAATGAAAATATATATGACATATAGTTTTTATCTTGGATATTCTAATAATTTTCCATGTTATAATAATAGGACAAAAGATTTTTTAGTTTATGATGCTAAATCTGACTGGTTTAAGATTATGTGTTTATTCATATACAATCAAATAAAAAAAGAAAATAAAAATGTTAAATTTATTACTGTTAATAAAACAATATTACACATGCAAAAGATTGAACATGATACAACAGAAGACATATCTATGAAGTGGCTTATTAGTTGGTAATTAATTTTGTCTATTATATAGGTTTTAGTCAATAAAGTGCCATTTTCATTATATAATTTTCTATTTATTTTTTTGTCGGACAAATAAAAAAGATGGACAACCATCAAAGATTAAGAAACGTGTTTCACACAACTGACTTACCTATATCTAATATTTACAATGTCTATGAATCAATAGAAAGATCTTTTTTAGTCATACAAAATAACCTTCTTTCTGATAGTGTAAAGATTCAGATTGTTGCAAAAATAGAATTTGTCAGAGATGTTGGTGAAGTTATTGTAACGTATATCTCGACAAGGCAGCACACAGTTAATTCGAGAAGAGAACTAGAGAAAGTGTTTAGAGAAAGATTGTTACCAGACTTCCATGAAGCAATTGACAGAGCAGAAATGCAAGGGTCTGGCTGGCATGAAGGCCTTGTACATGAACTACAACTAAAGCAGTCAAGATATCATCCTATTTTAGGCAAATCATGGATACCACTACCAAAAGAGGTTGTAGACAAAAAGGGTGTGGTCAATATTCAAAACAATGATAATTTCTGTTTTATGTGGTGTGTGCTTGCCAAACTGCATTTTGTAAAAACAAAACCTGAACGTGTATCTAACTCTGCCAATTTTATAAATGAACTCAACTTCAGTGGCATTGAGTTCCCTGTTAAAATAGAGGACATAGACTTGTTTGAAAAACTAAATCCTGGTATATCCGTGAATGTGTTTGTATGGGATAATGAATCTGAGAATAAGTTACAGCCAATTAGAGTATCTCCAATTGCCCCAACCTATGGGCAGCCAGAAGATAAACATGTTGATATGTTACTAATAAGCTCTGGTGATAACTTTCACTACACAATTATTAGGAGTATGTCACGACTAATTCATAATCATGTATCAAAACACAATGGCAAACAGGAAATATGTAAAAGATGCTTACAAAGGTTCTCCTGTATAAAAGTGGCACATAAGCATACCCAGCACTGTAGGTCGGCTGATGACATTCAAACAATACTTAGGTATCCAGATCCTGGCAGCAAGGTTTATTTCAAGAACTATGTTAATCAACAAAAGCTGCCATTTGTAGTATACGCAGATTTTGAATCACTCGTTGTTCCATATGAGGGTCCAGTTCCAGAGTCATTACCAAAGACTATAAAATTGAGTGACCAAGTGGTGTGTTCTTTTGGATACATTCTTGTTAGGTCAGACGGTCTTCATTCAGAACCTGTTATCTACAGGGGTGAAAATGCAGCTTGTCTCTTTTTAACAGAAATGAGACATTTGTATAGTCAGGTAGTACAATATCTCACAACATGTCAGATGCCTTTGGTGATGATAGAAGAAGACAAACTGAAATTTGATACAGCTGAGATGTGTTGGATTTGTGAACAACCCCTCCAGGGTGATAAAGTTCGTGACCACGATCACATAACTGGACGTTACAGAGGCGCTGCACATAACAATTGTAACTTGTTATTAAAAATAGATCCTAAGACATACAAGTTACCAATCTTTTTCCACAATCTGAAGGGATATGATTCACACATTATCATGCAGGCTGTGGATGAGTCTTACAGAAACATAAGTTGTATTGCTCAGACAACTGAGAAATACTTGACTTTTAGGTTAGACAAATTATCATTTTATGACTCTATGCAACATCTGTCTTTAGGGTTGGCTAGTCTAGCAGAAGGACTGACTGAGTATCCAATAACAAGTAAATATTTTGAGCCAGACTTGATTAAAAAAGGTGTTTATCCATATGAGTACATCAGTGACTGGGTTGTGTTTGAGGAAACAAGACTGCCACCAAAAGAGAAATTTTATTCCACACTAACTGGAAAAGGTATTTCTGACTCTGAATACCAGCACGCACTTGATGCATGGGGGAAGTTAGGATGTCAGACAATTGGTGACTACCATGATCAGTACTTGAAAGCTGACGTTTGCTTGCTAGCAGACGTATTCGAA
>BTPG01000006.1:87329823-87433816 GCA_036245525.1 Semisulcospira habei | reverse complement strand
CGGTGTCTGGGGGAATAATCTGTAATTCTTCTCTGATAAATGCCCTCTGGGGTGCAGGGTCGTACAGGTAATATATTGTTGCATCTGCGCCGGGAATTATTTTTTTTATATTATGAACGGATGTGGACCAGATGGGGTCTGTTGCCCTGCGTCTGTCGTCGTTCTCAGCCTCCCCTGGCTGATATAAATATCTCACCTGTTTAGTAAATAAACTTGTGTCTGGTGCAAGCGGTGCCTGGGTTGACATTGTTTTTGGCTCTGTAATTGTTTTCAATTTAATAGCATCAGCAGGTTTTGGGTGTCCTTCATCGTTCATTGCTTTTATCACATGTGGTAATCTCTTTACCCATTCAGTGTTACGGGTGTCATGCATGAGTTCCTTAGAATACTGGTAACTGAAAAGTCTTTCTGATAACTGTTTGTTAAAGTTCTCTACAATTGCCTGTGATCTGTGCACACCTGGAATGCCTCGTCTGACCAGTACGCCATGCTTAGCAAATAACTGATTAACTGCGCCCTTAAATTCAGATCCATCATCAACTTGTACAAGTCTGGGGTATCTTAAAGGGCCTCGACTATATATTTTTGATAAAGCAGTCGCAACTGTACTGGCTGTTTTGTCAGATATGGGTTCAGCGTCTTTGTACCTTGAAGCTATGTCTACGACAGTTAATGCGTACTTGTATCGTTTCTTTCTTATTGTGTCATGCGGAAGAAACAGGAGGTCCATTTGGTGTGTGTCATTAGGTGTTGTGTTCTCAAAATGAGGTCTTGTTATCTTTCTTGGAGCAGGGAGATATATCTGCCAAATTGCCTGTCTCTGTAACCATTGCTTGACCTGATTGAGTGTTATATCTCCGCCCACAGCGGCATGTAATTTTTCAATAGCGGTTGCTCCTTTATAATACCCTGATGGTGAGTAATATATTTTCGATAGTTTATTTTCGGCTGCCATTTTTTCTAGCAATGAAAACTCCAGTAAAATAAACAAATATCATTCCCACTAGAACAAAGATTATCTCCCCGTTTCTTTGTTGTGTGCTTGGTTTGTAATAGTCACTTAGTTTTGGTTTTGGGATAGACATGTCTTCACCTGTGACAAGAAAATATTCCCTGATTGCTTCGTCTGTATTTGAAAACGTATGTTGTGCGTGGCCTTCAAGCCTGAGTTTTTCATTGATGAAATCAAGTTTCTCAATTCTATTCTTTTCATAATCTTGCTGGGCTTGAGCAAGTTTTTCAGATGCTTTATTATGACGTTTTAATTCTTTTGCAGATTCTTCTCTACCCATTTTTGAAAAGAGATAATTAGAGCCACTAAATGCCAGAGCATTAACCATAGCACCTCCTATCATAATAGCTATCGTCGCCATAATATTTTTATTTACATAGAAACATTTTCGGGAATAATTCCCTGCTTGACAAGAAAATCTTTTGTCGCAATCGACGCTGTAACGACTACAATTAGCTTAGCACTGTCTTCGAAGTCTAATTTACTAAGGTCTGCTGATTTCATTTTGAGTAGACTTTTTCCTAGCATAGAATAAGCTACTGCTAATCCGCTGATTACGGCAGAGTGATACACAAGGTTCATCATGTTCTTTGTGTCATTCATTTCTTAGGCAAGAAAAATTAAAATAATATTTTTATTTACTGCATATAAAATGGGTCAACGGCTTTGGGTGTTACTGGTAATGTGGCGACTTCTGGTTTTGTTTTTGGAGTGTCTGATTTTTTGGTCACTGTACGAGTCTGTGGTTTGTATTTTTTGTATAATTGATAACCTACGTAACCAAATCCGACAACAAATCCGGCAATTATATATTTTGTTGATTGAGGTTCGGGGTCAGGGTCAGGGCGGGGGTCAGACTTAGTTGTTTGTCTCTCACTTTGATGAGGGTGTGTTGATCCTGGCTGTCCTGACGGTAGTGACACCAATGATGTTATTGACGGTGGGTCAGTTACATGTACCTTTTGCAGTAGTTCTAACTTTCTTTGTTTGTTCAATGCAGCTACTCTCTTTCCAGCCTCAACCCTTCCTGGACTTTTAGCCTTAGTCACAGTTTGAACCTGTGTCAAAACAGGACTGGGGTTCGGTTGTGGAGTCGTCTGGGTTTCGTCCATTTTCTTCTGCAGTAAAATTTATTTTTGAGAAATCAATATGGCTCCCAGTAACTAGTAATGTTACGACAGGAGCAAGGTAATTTCCAAACTTGTAAAACATTACACATGCTAATTTACCAATTGAACTTGAAACAATAGGATTGCTTTCAAGGTCGTGTGAAAGATTGTCACTATCCACAGGTAGAAAGTGACTCACTGCTTTTGTGTATAGGCATACAAGAGATCGACTCAAATCACGTGTCATTAGTGAGGCAATGTGGTTTTCATATTTAGAATGAAGCTTTAATAGTTCGTCAGAGCTTAGAGATTCAATATCCTCTGTCATGTATTGTCTACCCAGATAAGCCTTTGATTTGCCTGAGACAATCACAGACAAAAGCCGCTGTTTTTTTGAGTCTAAGTCTTTGTTCTCTACAGCATTGATATCATTTAATAGAAGGAGTTCGTCTTGGTTCATTTATAATGTAATTAAAAAAATTAAAAACAAAAAACAAAAATTGTTATCAAGCAAAATCATGTTTCCTAGGAAGTACATTAATAGTAACTTTATACGTTTGTACCATTCAGCAAAATGTAGCCAATAGTTTTTGAGTTTACCCCAGACCAATATTGTGTCTCTCTCAGTGGGCTTATAAATGACATGTTTCACAGATTTCAATTGTAATGTCATGTACAATAACCCTGTCTTTTTAAGCAAGCATACCTGACACAGTATTGGAGATTATTGGCTTTGCATTAAATTATAAATCACACCCTGATCAAGTGAGGGCCAAATGAAACATCTAGGCAGTAACATAGATAGTAACTTGTTAATTTTACCCATGACTTGAGCACCAGAAAAGGAAGAAATCATTCCTGTTCAATAACAAAATTTTCTGAGTACAAGTTAATACAAGGGAAGTAATTTTGTAAAAATTTCAGCAAGACAAAAAAAGTTACTTCCCTTGCTCTATTAAATTATGCTTTAATTCTTGACTAAAGTACATATTTTGTCAAAAGTAAATAACAAAATGTGCAAATAATTACAATAGATAATAGAATAAAAATGTTGTTATTTGATTTTGTTAAAACAATGAGTGATTTATTTTTTTATAAAACCAAATTAAACATTATTTTGTAATTACTTTTTGTCACCTCTCAGCTATAAGCGTGCTGCATTTAAAAAGATATGTCCCTTACCTCAACTGTGACATGTGTGTGGCGTTAAGGGCAGAGATTTACTAGTGTTTGTCAGTTGACATAAGCACAAAAACCAGCAAGGGTAAAAGGTATTATGATTACTGTCTTTATGACGGGCCTCTCTCTGTGTGAGGTGGAAAGAGAGAGAGCTAGTGTGTGTGTCTGAGGTATTTCCGTGTGTCTGTACATGCGTGTGTGTGCGCGCGTGTACATATGTGTGCGCGCGTGTGTACATATGTGTGCGCGCGTGTGCGTGCGCCGTACCGGCACTGCAGTACGCAGAAAACCGAGACACCTCACAGAACCTGTTCTACGAGTCTACGTGTCTACGTGTTGGAGCGCTAGAAATTTCACGTTCTGAAAAGTCAGAAACCTTTTTCATGCTCAGATAAAACCGGATCGATTCTTTTAATCCATACATAGTGCTCTAATCCATTCATGGAATTTCAAAAATATCCGGCTGAGCAATGGCGGCTGCTCTGTCATACCGGTTAGTAGTTGGCTGTATGTGTGCCTATTTTGTTTGTGTCTGTGTTAGTGTATATATATGTGTTTGTGTATATGTATATGTGTGTATATGTATGTGTGTGTGTGAGTGTGTGTGTTTATGTGTTTGTGTGTGTGTACGTGTATGTTTATTTATGTGTTTGTGTGTGTGTGTATGTGTGTGTGTCAATGTGTCAGTGCGTGTGTTTATGTGTTGGTATGTGTGTGTGTGTGTATGTATGCCTGTGTATATAACTTGTATGACAATCTGGCACTGCCCTTGAATTATCTTGGTTTGCAACTGGCGTGTCTGTGCTTGTGCGTGTGCACGTATATTTGACTGTTATGTTTCAGATTGATTGATTGATTGTACATTGCTTAACGTCCCGACAGCAACAAGGCTTTCTCAGGACGTGCCTGCATTGCTTGTGAAAAAAAACTAAACAGAAAATTGAATGTATGTCGCCAGCCGGTCAAATACATTAAATAAACCTACAACATGGGGCATAAATAAAGCTAAGACCATTTAGCAACACACATCCAATATCAAGAGCTACAGGCAGTGCAGACAGTAGGGAGAGTTTTAAAAAGGCAAATACAGGTGAATGGACAAAGGGTAGACAGAAACACATGCCCCAGAATAGAGAGAAAAACCCACCCTGTGGGGCTGACCAGGGTGACCCTGGGAACTAAAAAATACCTAACCCCACCCAAGTCCCCCAGGGCAGACCCGGGTGGGGGTGTTATGTTTCAGAGTCGTGCTTAAACAGAGCCAATTGTATATACAGAGCCAAGTGTTTGCACTGAGCGGTCCCCCCCTGCACAACACAATTCTATAGGCCTTTTGACGCGTGACGTGTGAATGGCGCTGTGAAAGCTTTTACCCAACTCATTGAAAGAGGGTTTGGCATTGAGTCTTGTCATGCGTGAACTGAAATGATATGTGTGGGACATAGCATGTGAGTTTTTCGGAAATCGACTCTGGCAGTATTGAGAGAAACGGTCATGTAAAAGTTAATGACCGTAATTAGTAATTAATTAAGGTCATTAGGTGTTGACAGAGACAATAGTTATAGAGAGAGAACAATAGAGTCCCGAAAGATAATCAGATCAATAAGGCCGCATCAGTCATGCTTGTCAGTTTTTAAAAATCAAAGGGTTGATTCAGAATTAACGGGGGTAAAATTGGGGTCAAAAATATGATATTAAAAAATGATGTAAATTAATGACTGATGCGGCTCTATTGAATTCATTGTCTTTCGGGACTCTATTGTTCTCTCTCTGATGGGTGAGTGCGTGATTAGGTTTGAGTGTGAAGAGTTAGTTTTTGTTAGGATTATATTTAATAAACGTCGTTGTTATTGTTCCTCTGGTGTTTGTGTTAGGTTTGTGTTAGTGTGGGTTGGGTGAATCTCGAGTGACAGCACTCATAGTTCGCACCCCGGGAGCGGGGTCGTGACAACAGCATCTGTACCTTCTTAGGAAACTGAGAAGTTTTGATGTCAGTTCCAAGGTTTTAGAATCCGTTTATAGAAACTTGATTGAAAGCATACTGACTTTTAACATCACTGCTTGGTATGGCAACCTCAGTATGAAAAACAAGGGCAGACTGTCACATATCGTCAGAACAGCTGGGGAAGATCATTGGCCTAGGACAGTACCCAGTAGATGATCTGTACCATAGAGCTGTCCAAAGGATAGCTGCTAGCATTGTCAATGATCCTCGTCACCCACTATCTGATCAGTTTCAAATGCTACCATCAGGCAGACGTTTCAACATGCCACTTGCCAAAAAGAATGTTTCTAAGAAATCTTTTATTCCAACTGCTGTCTCGATTTTGAACTCTTGTTTATAATGCCGCGATATGTGTGATCTACTTAACATTACCTCCCATCTTGTGACAGATTGCTTGTGATAGATTGCTGCAATAATAATTTTCATGGAATGTTCTTGTAGCGTATATTAGTATCTTATATTGTTTATGACGAGCCAAAATGGCTATTTCGGACCTATTTCCTGAGCCCTTGTGACCCTTGACCTTTCTGAGGGGTCATCCAAATTAGTATGCATAGATAGGTCTTAACATCAGGTCGCTTGGTACCAAGTTTGGGTTTGAAGTTGTGAATAGTATTTGAGAAAAAAACATCTTTTGTCAAATATGGATATTTTTCACTTATTTCCTGAGCTCTTGTGACCCTTGACCTTTCCGAGGGATCAACCAAATTAGTACGTATAGAAAGGTCTTACCATCAGGTATCTTTGTACCAAGTTTGGGTTTGAAGTTGTGAATAGTATTTGAGAAAAAATAAATTATGTCAAAATATAGCTATTTTTGACCTATTTCCTGATCCCCTGTGACCTTCACCTTTGTGAGAGGTCACTCAAATTGGTATGTTTAGAAGGTCTTACCACAAAGTATCCTTGGGCCAAGTTTGAAGAATGTGGCTTGAACAGTCTCTGAGAAAATGCCAACTTTAAAGTTTACCACGGACGACGGCGGACTCGACGACCACTGGCCCAAAACATACTCACTTTTGCTTCGCATGTGAGCCAACAAAAATGTCTCAAACCACATTGGAGAAGTACATGTACACTCACTTTCAAATATTAGATAGGTATTCTAGTTTCTAGTTGTTTTATGTCAAAAGGGTTGCAACGAAAACTGTTCCACCCCCTCACTGCCAATGGACGCAGGTTGTTTTTCAAAAACTTTGAGAGTTGAATGCCAAACAGCCCAAGCCATCCAAGGAACACAAAGTGGGGCCAGCAAGAGGCATAGATCCTCATGAGCCCCCACAGCTGTGGGAGCTCATGAGGATCTACGTCTCTTGCAGCTGGCTCATGTTCACTATTTCTTGGCAGTGAAGGGGTTAGAAGGGTGCATAAAATATCAAAAGCAATGCAGAACTGGTGCACAGCAACTGAAATCACACTAACACAAAATGCCAAACTATAGACTGGACAGAAATTAGTACAAATACCCGCCCAGTTAGTAAACGCTCCTCAGGCCAACATCAGCCTGGGTTGGCTAACTTCGGCCTCTGGACCTATTACTCACTGGGCTTTTAACACATTCAAGGCAGTCCCGCATCAATAGTTGCGGAAGTGTCATATTGCGTTGCCAGAGGCAACGCGATGACACTTCTGCGGCTATTGATGCAGGGCGCATTGAATGAGTTAAGCGTGTGATGACTCACCTTTTCTTTCCTGGCAGTTATGGCCGCAGAGCTGGCCGATTCCGACGTGGGTATGATGCCGACGACCGGAGGGGGGAGATTGGAGTCAAACATGCTGACGTGGGAGAACAAGAGAGAGAAGGGCTAACAGAGGTGCCAACAAAAAGTCACACAACTGCGCTAAACTCAATACGACACATGCTAAAAATGAGACCGGGCTAGTGTCACCCAACACACACCTGAATAACCTGACAGACAACACACACAAAGCAGACACATAAAAACTAGACACAGAATCCAGGGTTTCAAACATGTCAAGGTGAACACTGCATTTACAAAGAAATGACATAAAATGGCTGTAACTTCTACACTATAAAAAAGAAGAATTGTGTGCTAGTTTGTGGTTTTAGATGATACAGTGGGGAAACCTGCACACAAATATCCAGGGCTCAACAAGACTAACAGTGCCCTATGGTAGAACCTGCTCTGAGCAACTACCCTTTTAGCGAAAAAAGTGGTCTAAAACGACAGGTGCTCTCTCTTTAAAGGCAAAAAGTGTCACCTGTCATTAAAAACCATCATTTAAGTGGCGACAGCCACCTAAATGATGGTCTTTAATGACAGGTGATGTCTTAGAAGGGTGGTCACTTTAAACAGGCTCTGCTGTATTGTCGAATCCTGCCAACAGCAAATATCACAGAAGTTCGCAAGTAAAGAAGCCATGGCTGGGATATGGCAAGAATATCAACTCAAACAGTGCAACTATAGCAACATGTATAAATTGTGATTATAAAAACGTGCTGCTATCACAGAAACTTTAGCAATGGATTACCTATCTGGATTGGAATACGGTAATATCACTTTTGTAAACGAACAGCCATAACAAAAATTAAAGATATAAATGTACTGAACAATTCTTGGCAATAAACAACGAATGCAAACATCACCTATACACATAAATCTACCATTTTGTTGCATTTGATTCCTACTGTGCAAACTACTTTAACGTTGACTGCTGCCTTTAAACGCAAAAAGCATACTGGGGTATCAAGAACACATTTTAAGTCAACAAAATCATTTCTGCACTCCTCTCACATATGCCGTCGGGATCTACGCAAAACCTGCCCTGAGCTTGAAGTCATACTCTCCATCTACAACAAAGTGGTGGCCAATGCAAGGTAATCAGCATGGAAAATAAAATGGCCTTGTGGCAATTTACAGACAGGTAAACTCATACTCTGGAATCAGAAAAGATGAGAGAAAACTGACAGAAACAAATCTGCCAAACAACAAGCATCTTTGCAACTCAACGCAGCACATTTCACTTTCTGCACACAAAAACCCCTGAGAAAAAGCAGAACACAAATCTTGCCAGCTGTGCCCATCTTCTTGAAGACTCCTAAGCCAATCTATCTATCAATAAGTACAAGACTTTCATGCTGACGTCTGCCACAGCGGGCCCGTGTACAACCGTGTGCGGGCCCGCCACGGCTGATGTCAGCCCGAGGTCGAGGACCTTTGCTTACTGCTTAATGAAATGAAAAGATGTCAAAGTCACTTGCTTCAGGCTTCACTCTTCAAAAGCCCTTGCACTTTGCAGGGTCTCTTAACACATTAAAAATACACTGCATATGTGGCCTCATGCCATATATCCAGCTGCAGCATGTCTCAAATGAGTTGATAATAATATGTATGCCTCTTGCAAGCAGCGTTTTATGACTACAAACTCATGTCCTATATCCTTTGCAGACAGGTACAACTGTCAACTATTTTCGATGAAAATCTGGACAATCATTAAAGAGCATCTAAAAAAAAAAAAAAAAACACCTCGGGAAGCCCAACTCTTTTTCAAATAAATTTTGTTGTGCGATCAATCAAGGCAGGTTTTGCTGCATAGAAATTTGACATTTAGGGTGGGAATGATAGAAAATAAGGAATATTTACATTATACCGAGAGAGTATTATGAGACGAGGTAACGAAGTCAGAGATAAATGTTTTGTAAAAACTTAAAGTGCTTGTACCATATGTGGGTGAACTCCCTTGTTAGACCCGCTCAGGGAGTACACCACAAGTACATTGTACACTTCCATTCAAAAGAGATGCTCAGCAAACTCGCAAATGGTATGGGTGGTCATATGTTCAACAACATTCATTCTCTCATTCAAATCAAGTTTCAAATAGCTTATCTTGTTGACCCTTCACTACAAATATCACAGACTAAAATGTAAAAAAAAGTTTAACAATGATTAACAACAAAATGTCCTTGTTTGGAATGTAAAAAATAACTTAACAATTGTGGTAGCAATTTTAGTCGTGATGATTCCGGCAGGAATCATTGTGACTAAAACCGCTACCGACATGCAAGGACTTAACAATGGGGATCACAATACGACTGATTAATGATGCAAAGGTAAACGACTGAAGGGAAATGATGGCACTTATCTGTATTCAATAACTTAGAATGTCTGAGGCAGAAATTTTCACATTTACATCGGAATATATTTACATATTTACATTATATGTACATGCAAGCACATGCATGATGCACCATAACTTTGCAAGAAATGCACAATCAAACATTGAAATGAGGTAAAAGATCACAAAGCTCTCTAGATTTCCTAAAATGGTGCATCGACTCAGAAAACAAAATGATATGTGTGTAGAGACATGATGCAGCAATACTTGTGTGCATTCAAATTGAACCCATTTGGCCCCGACACCCTACAGCAGGGGATGGATCAACCATGATAATTGAAGGGTTG
Organism: Semisulcospira habei; assembly: GCA_036245525.1. NCBI lineage: Eukaryota > Metazoa > Mollusca > Gastropoda > Semisulcospiridae > Semisulcospira > Semisulcospira habei. Next base: position 87,424,087 of record BTPG01000006.1, on the reverse strand, counting down.
TGCCAGATTAGCTTGGCGCCTTCAGGCGCCAAGCTAATCTGTCACAACCCTTCAATTAATATGGTTGATCCATCCCCTGCAAATGGTACATAGTCACTTGGTGACGCCTCCCAAATTTGGGAAAGGCGGCCATGGGGTTCAATGGGATATCTGTGGGGTAACAAACAAAAACAAACTAACAGACAAAAACACATCCTTCACAAAAAAGTGCAAACATCAGGGTAATGAAAAGTGTGACAACGCTCTATGTACACGACGGCAGTGCAGAGTGTATGTATACACCTCTGAATCAAGAGGAAGAAACAAGGCACGTCGGTTAATGCATATAATAACAATCATTCAAAGAAGTTCCTGCAGAGAACACATCAAAAGCTGTTGTGTCGAGCAACGAGAAGTTCTAACGAAACGAAACACAGCAGAACAGCCAATGCAAAGAAACAAAAGTCACTAGAAGTAGAAAGGGGTCTATCGTAATCAAAGATAAATGAAGTCAAAGAAATGAAGAAAGAAAGAAAAGCATGACGTGCCAAGTATCAGTTTGTTTTGATTATCCCCCAAAAGGCAGCAGAAAAGAGCAAAATGCCATGTATTAGTAAACTTCATTCAATCACAAGCAGTAGCTTTCTGAAACTTGCAGAGAAACTTGCAGCCCACAAAGTGAACTGTACCATCTGTGGTTGTACTCCCTCAACATATCCATTCGGGAAGTATGCCACAAGTACACTTCTATTCAAATGAGATGCTTGGCATCTCATTTGAATAGAAGTGTACTTGCGCCGTACTCCCCGATTGGGAAGTACACAATGTGAACGGTACAGGATTGTTTCTGAACAATAAAATCATACTACCCTCTGACTCGACCTAATCTGGCAAAGACACCATCCAAACCATAGCAGATTGTTTACTCCCTTTTTGCTGCAAAGATTTTGCTATGAAATGCTGATGGTAAACAGCCTGACACACCAGTGGAGATGACATGTACATGTATAATGTAGAACTAAATGGTGCATCGATCAAACGAAGTGTGACTTTTGTTTTATTGCATTCACTGGCATTCCTCAAGGTGCAAATACTCATATCTCCACATCTTTCTCAGAAAGGAGTGTTTAAAAACTGTCAAGGACAGTGGGCAGTTTACCAAACAGTCAACACCAAAACGTCAAATGCAGCATTTTGAACAATGAAATTTAAAATGCGTAAAATCAATACAAACGGCCTGTACTGTTTGCAAAATACTCCCCAGACAGACCCACTCAGGGAGTATGCCACAAGTACACTTCTATTGAAATGAGACACTTCACATCTCATTTGAATGGAAGTGTACGTGTGGCATACTCCCCGAGTGGGTCTATCTGGGGAGCACTCCTGCAAATGGTACGGAACTGCTAGGCTTTTTTCAGAACGAGTTTTAAATGTCAACTTATCAGACCATTATGTCTTTTTCTGTTTCAAAATGAAACCAGTTGTACTGAATGCCTCAGGCAATGAAAAATGAATGGTACGTTATATTACTGTGAGCACTTGTAATGAACCAGAGTCCTGCAACTAGATCTGAAATTATGTAAGGGTGAAAATGGCTAAAATTATGACACCCTTCCCCAACGGATTACAGGGGATAAAAAAATGTTTGTTAACCAGATTTCACCATAAATGGATATGTCCAAAACAGTTTTCTGCAATCTGTCATTTTCTATGTATCATTTTTTTGTAAAATAAATTCCACTTTTTTTCTTATAATAAATTACTACCACTCACTTCTCTCAATCTCTCTCTCTCAAGTAACCCAATGCACGAATGGGTATCAGGCCGTCATTGGCCCACATACATGGCCATGTGCAGGCCAACAGCAGCTGATGTCAGCCGTATGGCCTTTTGCGCACTGGGAAATACACACACGCACACACATACACAAGCATGCACGCGCGCTCACACACACACATGCTGATATTTTGATCAAGGGAATGGAGCATATCTAATAGCTATTATGGGCACACATACCAGATTTTGCTAACAAGGGTATAAGGGGGAAACAATGTGAGCAGAACTGCTGTGAAACACGCACCTGTCAGCAGGGGAGGAAGAGGAGGAGCTGGTCAGGCTTTCCAGATCTGCAACACACGACAAGCCCGATTCAGGACGTCCGCATAAAAACAAGGGGAACAGCGTACCTTACGGCTCTCATGGGCAATCAACTTTTGGGATTGAAAAACTTGACAGAGAGCTTTTCAGCGATTGAAACAAAACAGACTGCCATTCCAAAAGTTGAATTCAACTCTGTATCCACGTTCAGTCCAAATCAAACTTGATCCTATTTCCGTTCACTGTTTCAATGTCCACGACTGTTTAACCCATTCAGCCCTGATGCACTACAGCAGGAGATGTGTCGACCATGATAGTTCAAGGGTAGTGCCAGATCATCTTGGTGCCTGTAGGCACCAAGCTAATTTGGCACTACCTTGAATTATCATGGTCGATCCATCTCCTGCAACTGGTGCATAGTCGTTAGATGATGCCTCTAAATTTGGGAAATACGTGCGTCAGACTAAATTAGTTAACACCAACAACGCATTTCCCAAATTTGTTGGGTATCACCTAATGACTATGCACCAGTTGCAGGAGATGGATCAACCATTTCAAGGGTAGTGCCAGTTTAGTTTGGCGCCTTGTGGCACCAAGCTAATCTGGCACTACCGTTGAATTATTATGGTCGATCCATCACCTGCTGATGGGAGTTGGCGCTAAAAGGGTTAAAAAAAACAAGACAGAACGACAGTACAAGGGTGCTACCACAACAGGTTGGCAGATTATAAGTGCCATAGATGCTTATAGGCTATTTTGGCACCGTTAAACTCGATCTCTATCACGAGCTGTAAAGCAGTCTTCAAAAGACAACAACAGAATGACCATTACAGTTCACAGGTGGTGCCAGAGCAGCTTAGCACCTTGTAGGTGCCAAGCTATTCTGATGCCACCGTCGAAATATGGTCGATATGTATCCTGAGCACCACCCTTGAACTATCATGGTGTATCTGTGCCCTAATCTATAAAGCAGTCTTTAACCCATTACATTCTGACTGACATTTTTTCAAACTTGTGTAAGCTACATTACAGATTAGGAGACAGATCAACCATTTTAGTTTAAGGGTGGTGCCAGAAGAGCTTGGCGCCTCTGAGCGCCAAGCTGATCTCACACCACTCTTGAACTGTCATAGGCAAATTTATTTCATGCAATAGTGTATTAGGATGCAATGGGTTAAAGAACAACTCCTATATGCAAATTTTGAACCGAGGCCTCATTGCTGTACTTATTACATTCACAACCAGTCCAATTATTTTCAAGGTTTACATGTATTTCTCATTTGTGTAACGAGTCTCAGCCAAGCAGAAAGTTTAAAAACATTATATTACATGTTTAAGAGATACTATGATAGGGCTGTCTTTAGCTTTGTGTTAGGGAGGTTCAGATCGGGTTGGGGCCGGCCATGAGACGCCTTGGCGACAGGCTTCACCCATCGTGAGCCATTGTCCATTTGTTGTTTTTAAACTGTTGTGTGAGTGTGGGCGATTGCAAGTTGCACCTGAGGTGGCGAGACAAATTTTCCTGTACGTGGCAAGATGTATTTGGAATAATAATGTTTATTGATTGATTGATTGAATTCAGTCCCTCACCAAATACTTCCCATTTGCAAGAGACACAAATTCCCAATCGGCCCAGTCATGTCAGCTAGAGACATACATTCTCATAAGCCCTTGTACATACAGATGCTCACAAAAATCTATGCTTTTTGAAGACCAAATCATCTCCAGATATTTCGCATGTCTGCTGAGCAAAGGGAAGACAGTATGTCTATTTTTGTGACAAGGGAGATTTTCACTGCATCACAAAAATAGATGGACTAGAAATTTTCTAGCACACAACTAAGTTGAGATGCATCACTAACCGTCAGCATCACTGTGGGTCATGAGGTCGTCAGCCTCGATATTAACATTGTCTTGCATCATGTGTCGAAGCAGGTCCTGCTGCAGGGTATTGTTGAGCTCTGTCTGATGAAGCTTGGCCTGAAGCTCGCGACATTCGGCCTCCTTAGTGGCTAGCACCAGACCCTGACACACAAGCCACAAAAATCATTGTTTTCATCCCTATGTCACATGACCAATCCCTTTAGCGCAAACCATACCATGTGACCTTGCTACAAAAACCCTTGTAGGGACTAATGGCAGATTTCTTGTAGCCCTCTTTCTGAAGCGTCTCGGATGCTAGTTTTGTTCTACAAAAGATCACCAAAACTTTCTAAAGTACAAAGTTACTTAGTGTTGTCTGAAAACAGGCACACTACTAAAGATGGCAATGTCATAAAAGATTTTAAATTATGTCATAAGTTTATTATGTATAAATGCATATTCCTTTGATGTCAGTCATGTCTGGCATGATCCAGGTCAGAAGATTTCTTCTTGATTTCTTGTACGAAAATAGTGGAGGAGTGAAAACAAATACGTTATTGGTAGCAGGGGTTTGCTGCGCGGACCCTTGTAGGCCTGAGGGAGGTCAAAAGAACCATTGTACCCCGAAGGCTGAAGGCCGTGTAGCGAACCCCTGCTACCAATAACTTATGTTATCAAATAGGGTTGTAAATGTAAAGTTGAGATCAAAAAATTACTGCCAAGTGTGCAAAATGCAAAGAAAATCTCAAGAAAGAAGCACGCTTAGAAAAGAAAAAAAAAAACATTTAGGGCTTAACGTCTTTTGTCCACCGCAAAGGTGATTTCAAAGATGGGGCACCGAAAAGAGGTCTGAACACATTTTGACCCCAGCTGGGTTCAAACCCATGACCTTTCAGACAAGAGTTGAACGCTCTACCAACTGAGCTACCCAGCTCCCCTGCGCTTAGAAAGGACAATTACATCACACTGTGTTGTAAATTGTCCCTTCTAGGTATATTTCTTTCTTTGCTGGGATTTACAATCCGATAATAATGTTGTTTTCCAAGACTGAACAGAATATCATTAATCCTTTTAACCAAACGGCCGCATTTCCAAACTTTTGGAGGCTTTGTCTAATGACTATGTACCAGCTGAAGGAGATGGGTTGATCATGAGAATTCAAGGGTAGTGCCAGATGAGCTTGGCGCCTTCAGGCGCCAAGCTCATCTGGCACTACCCTTGAATTATCATGGTCAACCCATCTCCTGCTGTAGGGTGTTGGGGCTAAAAAGGTTAATATTACTGAGCAATATGCTGCCAAGTCCAGTGCCTAGCACACTCCAGAAGGGCAGAACCAAAATGTTCCTCACGACTGGAGTATAAACAACACTCCTGAAACATGTAACCCCTTTCACTGCCCAGAAAAGGTGAACACAATCCAGTTGCAAGAGAAAAGATCCTCATGAGCCCCCACAGTTGTGGGGACTCCTGATGATACACATCTCTTCCGACCCTACTGTGTATCGAGGTTACTTCAATGGCTGGGGCTCTTTTGTGTTGAATTAACACTTTTTAGCCCCACAGGTGCACTTCCTAAATGTTGGAAGTGTTACTTAACGACTATGTACCAGTTGCAGGAGGTGGACTGACCATGATAATTCAAGGGTTGTGCCAGATGAGCTTGGCGCCTTCAGGCGCCAAGCTCATCTGGCACTACCCTTGAATTATCGTGGTCAATCAATCTCCGGCCATAGGGACTCTGAGCTAAATGGGTTAACAAGCATTTCAGAAGAAATCGCTGTGATCACTGCCAGTCATATGGTTAAAGCTGAACAGCAGCTAGTCATTTATGATTGAGCCAGTGGGTGCAACCAGCACACATACTATGACATCAACACCCTTACCCGATCGATAGTGAGCCGAAGACAGTGTTCGATGAGGTAGTGTGCTTCCTCCACGGGGCAGCGATTGATCAGTTCACCAACGTCCAACGTCTCTGCTTCATCCTGATAATAATAAATCTACCTTTCAAGTTGATTTTTTTTTTTACTTAAAATGTCCAACATAGAAGAAAATAGTAACAATACAGAAGCAGGCTGGAGCTTGGCATTTTCCAAGCATGCCTTTTTTTTTTTACAATGCAGACATGAAATTTCTATTTTTACTATTTAAGCAGAATCTGCTATAAGTGATCCAGCAAAAGTGGCTGTAAACAGCAGGTAGCGATTCACAAGAGGTTCGATACCTACGAGTGCTCAAGGCACAATCACACAATGACACTCGATGTTGTCCTGCAGAGGGCACAGCACGGAGCCAGCCAGGGGAAGCCCGTCGATGCTACATCTGTCATGCAACAGGACACCTTCAACGGCACTGTCCACAGCGTCAGCAGAGCGGCCGAAGACGACCGTTAAACGGGAGACACCTGCCATTGTGAGCCAGATGACAGGTGGACGAGGTCAATATGCTAGTGGCTCATCACGGCTGGAGAAAGCTGTTGGAGAGTGTCCAGTGGTAACTATAAACATTGGGGGGAGTGATGTAAAATGTCTTGTTGATACAGGCGCACAGGTTTCAACCTTGACTGAGACATTCTTTAGACATGTTTTTAGTGACACAACACACATTGATGATGTTTCCCCTTACCTAAAGGTTTCCGGCGCTCAAGGCCTCGAGGTGCCATTTATTGGTTATGTAGAGCTAGACATTACAGTGATGAATAGAACTTTACCCAATATGGCATTCTTAGTGGTTAGAGATCCTCAGGGTGTCATGGCCGAGAGGAAGAAGAAGGTACCCGGTGTGCTCGGTTCCAACATCTTAAGACACCTGAAGACTGTCGAGGGAGGTAGCCATCCGGACTCGACTCTATGGCAAGGCGTAAGTGCCCTGTATGAAGAGAACGCCATTTCCGTGTCAAGCGACAGTTACGTGAAACCACTGGGGAGACGGCCCGTTCTGATCCCAGCACGCAGCCTAAAAGTAATCTCATGCACAACCAAGCCAGCTGCGCCGGGTACTACGCGCGACATTCTAGTCGAGCCATCGGACGAGCTGTACCTTCCAGCCGGAATCGGAGTTGGGAGATGCCTCTCTCAACTCAGCGATAAAGGGGTCGTACCAGTTCAGGTCGCTAATGTCAGTGACAGAGATATCTACCTCAAACCCTACGTCCCTATAGCATGTGCAGCTGAAGCCGACACCCCGCACCAGTACAGCGTGACTGTAACACAGGAAGAAATCCTCATCGAGGAAGCCACAGTACTGCCATCACACGATGCACTTAGAGACATCATGTCTGAAGTATCTGTCGGCGACATCACCCAAGAGCAGGACCTGCGTCTCTCTACACTCCTCCACAGTTATGAGCATGTTTTTAGCAGAGGCGAGGATGACCTTGGCTTCTGCGATCTAATCCATCATCGTATCGTAACGGATGATGACACGGCCGTCAAGGTCCCACACCGCAGGATCCCACCCCAGTACTGGGCTGAAGTGAGGGACTATTTGCAGTCTGCTTTGAAACAGGGCATCATCCGCGAGTCATGCAGCCCTTATGCCTCACAGTGCGTTATTGCGAAAAAGAAAAATGGCAAGATCCGCTTTTGCGTTGATTATAGGGGATTGAATACTAAGACACACAAAGACGCATACCCTTTGCCCAGAATCGAGGAGGCCCTGGATGTGCTGAAAGGATCTAAATACTTCTGCAGCCTGGATCTAGCTCATGGCTTTAACCAGATTCCAGTGGCGCAAGAAGATATAGAAAAAACGGCGTTCCGGGTCGGCACTGGAGGTCTCTATGAATACACCAGAATGGCCTTCGGGCTTTGTAATGCCCCGGCCACATTCATGAGGGTAATGGACAAGATTTTTGGTGATCAGAACTTCCAGACCCTACTCATTTACGTTGACGACCTCCTGGTATTTGGGAAAAGCTTCGACGAGACGCTGGAAAGACTGGGAATGGTGCTATCAAGGCTCTCAAACTTCAACTTAAAGGCACAGCCCAACAAATGCCACCTGTTTTTCAGCCGTCTGCGTTATCTTGGTCATATGGTTACACCTGAGGGAATACTACCCGACCCAGACAAAGTCTCCGCAGTGGCAGATTGGCAGCTGCCCGCCAGCGAGAAAGACTTACGGGCTTACCTCGGGCTGACCTCGTATTACCGCCGATTTATACCTGGCTTCGCTCAGATCGCAGCCCCTTTGCACGCTCTGCTGAATAAAACACCAGGCTCGGGACGCAACAAACGTCTGAGCGGATGGAACGAGCAATGTACGCAGGCATTCCAGACCATGAAGCAAAAGCTAACAACAGCCCCAGTCCTCGGCTACCCAGATTTTACTCTGCCCTACATCCTGGAGATTGACGCCAGCCTCCAAGGCCTGGGAGCTGTGTTATCACAAGAACAGACCGGAAAGCGAGTTGTCATTGGCTACGCCAGCAGGGGACTCAGGGAAAAAGAGACATCCATGAAAAGGTACAGCAGCATGAAGTTGGAATTGCTTACGCTCCGCTGGGCAGTCACGGAGAAATTCAGAGATCTTCTGCAGGGCAGCACCTTCACGGTCTATACTGATAACAATCCTCTCAGCTACATCCAGACATCCGCCAAGCTAGGTGCAGCAGAGACTCGCTGGGCCGCAGAACTGGCCAACTATAATTTCACAGTGAAATACCGCTCTGGGCGATCTAATGGGAACGCGGACGCACTCAGCAGAAGGGAGGTCCATGTCGAGCAATTGATGGCAGAATGCGACGAGCCTCAAGCTGCAGCCACCGCCGTACCAAATGAAATTAGAACAGCCATCGTAAACCTCACTCCAGAGTTTGTTCTGCACGAAATCCAGGTCAGGTCTACGCATACTTCTGCTCCTTCCTCCCTACCAGCAGCTGACCTGCCCAGGTTGCAACAGCATGATCCCACATTGAAAAGGGTCTGGCAGCTCTACAGAATTGGTCACAAACCCACCAAACGACAAGCAGCTAGGGAAAACCCCAAAGTGCGGAAAATAATCCGCTGTTGGAACCAGCTGAGGGACCGGGACGGAACCCTTTATAGGGTGGCGCAGGACAACGGTAGAGACGTACTCCAGGTCCTCCTTCCTTCATCACTGAAACCAGACGTTCTGAAAGCAGTCCACGATGACGCCGGGCACCCAGCAGCGGAGAAGACTTGCAAGCTTGCCCAGGGGAGGTGTTTTTGGCCAGGCATGATGGCTGATATCACCAGGTACACAAATGATTGTGAAAGATGTTTCTTTGCAAAGGAAGGGAAAAGAGTCCACACCACCATGGGAACGCTCACCGCCACCCATCCCCTAGAAGTCCTCGCAATGGATTTCACTCTTCTCGAACGTTCAACCAGTGGCCTGGAGAACGTGTTGGTACTGACCGATGTCTTCACGAAATTCACTCAAGCAGTCCCTTGCAAAGACCAAACAGCACAGAGTGTAGCGAAAGCCCTGGTAAACAGCTGGTTTCTCAAGTATGGCATACCCAAACGCCTGCACAGCGACCAAGGGAGGAATTTTGAGGGTGATGTCATAAAGGAACTATGCAAGCTGTATGGCATCGACAAGAGTCGCACCACACCATTTCACCCAAGCGGAAATGGCCAATGTGAGCGCTTCAATAGAACCATGCACGACCGACTGCGAACACTCCCCGAAAGAGCGAAACGAAGATGGCCGGAACATTTGCCAGAGCTGGTCTTCTTCTATAATGCAACAGTTCACTCAACAACTGGATACACCCCATACTTCCTGTTCTTTGGCCGAGACCCTTACCTGCCCATCGACAGCCTTCTTGGAATTCCTGGTGATGGAGTTTTGACGGATTCTCCCGTTAGGGTTGATGACTGGCTCGCGGAGCACCAGAAGCGTCTCCAGCAAGCCCACAAACTGGCACAGCAGCTGACGGATAGGGAGGTCTCAAGGCGACAGGAAGCTGCGGCCTCCAGGGTTAATGATGACGGCATCGCAGAGGGGACGACTGTTTACGCTCGCAACCGTCAGGTCAGAGGTCGAAACAAGATCCAAGACGCGTGGAATAGTGAACCGTACACAGTTTTCCGGAGGCCAGATACACAAGGAAACACTTACATGGTGCACTCTGCGGACGGTGGCGGATCTGTTAGGACACTACATCGTACCGAACTACTCGTACCGCGATCGCCAGTGCAGCAAGGACCTCAGCCAACAGCCTCTTCTCCATCACCGTCGTCAACGAGCGACACTGGTGACGACAGTCCGGAGTCCCCATCAAGGCCAGACTCTGTGCGTGACCATCAGATTCTCACCACAAACGGTGACAGCGACAACAACCAGAGCTGTGATACCACTGCTGGTGACATGAGACAACAGGTCAGAGATGGAGCTTCACCCTCAGGACGTGACCCCGGCAATGCTCAAGCAGGGGAGCGCAGCATTCCCCGGAGATCGACACGCCACAACAAGGGGTATCATAGCAACCCTCACCATCTCCCCGTTACAGCCATCCAGCAAGAAATGGGACTGTTTGAGAAACTGTTGACGACGCAAACTCTCCTGATGAAGATTCTCCTAGAAAGAGGCGTGGCAGGATATTTAGATGTTGTCGAGGACGCCAACTGTTTGCAGGGGAGTCTGTAACATAGTGAACTGAACTCAGTGTCTGATCTGTACTCACCATCACTATATTTCACAGCAATCTATACTCACTATACTGTATTTGACATTGGCTTGCCACCGGTTGTACTCTTGACATGCTGCACCCGACTGCTGGTGGGGGTTTTGCTTAATAAACAAAAGGAACCCTTACTGCGACTTCACGCCTGTTACAAGAGGAAGCTTGTTATTCCATCTCGTGGCGAAAAGATCGATCATTGGTGTCTCCCAACGCACGCAGAGTACCTGGAAGATATCTGGCCAAAGAGACCACTCCGTATGTAACATCTGGCCCCGACAAGAGAGAGCGTCTGCTAGAACGTTGAGGTGTCCCGGAATGAGTCGCGCCCGAAGGGTAATACCCCAGTCCCTGTACCACAGAAAGACTTGATACACGAGTATGCAGAGGTTCCACTTGGTTCTGAATGTAGGCTACGACTGTCGAGTTGTCAGAGAGCACCAGCACCTCGTTTTGCGCTAGTCGATCTTCCCAAGCGATGAGCGCTAGTGACACTGCTGTCATCTCCAGCCAGTTGATGTGTCTGCATGTCTCTCTACTTCTGTCCAACTGCCCGATGTGTGGCAAACAGCGTTTGCAGGTGGGCCCCCCAGCCTGAGTTGCTCACATCCGTGCAGATAGAAAGTTGAGGAGGAGGGGAGAAGAGGGGAATTCCCGACGCCAGCCAGTTACTGTCCGCCCAACGCCACAGATGAGACTGTACTAACTCCGTCACCGGGACCAAGGTCGCTAGATCGCCCGAGGAGGGGCGCCAGTGTAGGAGCAGGTGAAGCTGAATCGGCCGCGCATAAAGTCTGCCTAGAGGAAGAAGATCCACTGCCGCGCTAAGCAGGCCTAACAGATGAAGCCAGGCCCTGGCCAGTAGAGCTTCCACGCATAGAGCTCCAAGTGAAGCTTCCATTACAGTCTGAATCCTTCCCAGCGGCAGTCTTACTCGATTGAGGTCAGTCAAGAATTCCATACCCAGGTGGACAAACCGGCGCGACGGTACCAAATTGGACTTGCCTCCGTTGACTAGGAATCCTAGGTGACGAAGTAGCACCAGCAGGGCATCTCTGTCGGTTTCCAAAACACATGCCATCTGGTTCCGTAACAGCAAGTCGTCCAGGTAATTGGACGTTGGACTGGAAGCTGCTTGTTGGAACCTTACCATCACGCCGTCCACAATCCTGGTGAAAACCCAAGGGCTGAGGTTCAGTCCAAAAGGTAGAGCCCAAGACTGGTAAACAATCCCGCGAAAGGCAAAGTGTAGGTAACGCCACGATGCCGTATGGATGGGGATGTGCAGATACGCGTCCGCTAGGTCGAGGTTCACTGCAAAGTCCTGAGGACACACCGCCGCCCTCAGAGCTCTGGCTGTCTCCATCTTGCAGTGCGGTGCTGCAATGAATTTGTTCAGAGCTGAAAGGTCGATGATCGGCCTCCATTTCCCACCTGGTTTCGGGATGAGGAAGAGACAACTGTAGAATGTCAGGGAGTCAGAACGCAGAACCACCTGTGGCCTCCTTCTGTAAAAGGGCTGCCACGTCGCCCTGCAATGCTGTCGGCCTGTCTCGTTCTGTCGGTACTCGCGTCCAAAAGGGGGGGGGGGGGGGGGTGAGGGGCCTGGAAAGAGATCCACAGGCCCTCCGTAACTGTCGAGAGAATCCATGGGTCGTCCGAAAACAGCTTTTCCACGCTCTGCTGTGAAGAGCTAGCCTCCCGCCGACCGGAGACCCAGCAGGAATCGGCGGGAGGACTGGGGACAGGTCAGCGAGCCTGGCCGCGCCCTCGCTGCCGAGAGCCTCTGGACCAGGTAGTGGAAGTGCGGGGAAGGCACGCGAACGCGCCGGGAGCAAAAAGGCTCCGCTTCGGCCTCGGGAAGGTCGGGAGGAGGGGGGCTCTAACGAACTGCAGGGCACGACCCACAGCTCTGCAGGCTGACTGAAAGTGTGCGGCGACCACTCTAGCTGGAGCCGGCCAAAGATCTTTGGAGGTCTCCCGTACCGTCTGCCAAGTAGGTCCGAACAGCAGACTGCCCCCCAAGGGCGCCTGCCACAGCTGAGACTTTACCGAAGCTGGTAGAGAAGGGCACCATCTCAGGAGCTCGTCCCGTCGCAACAGGTCGCAGTTGGAAGCCACCGCCATGGCGTTGACCGAAGAATGGAAGGCTGCCCCGTTCGCCGCCACCAGCACCGAGTGGATCTCTCGTAGGGGAGCTGAAGCCTCAAGGTACCAGGTGTTCTCCATCCTCCTGACCACCGACTGCGTTGCCCTCTCCAGGAAACCGGTGCATGCCAGGGAATTCCGTACCAAGAAAGCCGCCTTGTCCAGTCCTACTGACAGGGAACGCTGGGGAAGTCCTGCCTGAATGAAGGCATACTTGTCCACCGCCGGGAGAGTACAGCCAAATGCCTGGGAGTGACCCGCATACCACTGTAGATGGAAGGTAAGGTCGATCCCCTCCAGCCATCGTCTGTCCGAGAAGAAGCCCGATCCCCAAATTTGTCTGTGCGAAGATGTGCTGAAAACGCCTCCGCGAGGTCCTGGAAACCTGCCGGTTGGGGTAGAGATTTGATGCGCTTGGCCTGCCGAGGAGTGTCAACCATCGCCGCAGCCTTCCTCTTCAATGGCGGAGACGGAGGGCAGTGTTCCAGCGGAAGAAAGGCAGCGATGAGGCGAGCCGCTTCATCCAAAGCTCGACGAGTAGAACACATCGGCGCCGCGTCAACAGAAATGTTGGAGATAGGAGAACGCTGTCCAGGTGAAGTCGGTGCGTCGTAGTCGTCGACTCCCAGCACTAACACCGAGTCCTCCGGATGAAGACTGAGAGCCCGCACCTAGCTGGAAACTCTGAAGCCCGTTGCCACGGCGAAGTCTGATGGAGCGAGCTGCCTGCACTTGTACTGCGGGGGGCCCAAGCTCTCAAAGGCCTTACTTGTAAATTATAGGGTGGCGACCACCTGCCTGGCATATTCCCTTTTCTGTCGGTCGAAAGGTGCAAATGATCTCTTGGTGCTGTGCGGGACAGCGAATCCCATCGGCTGCTAAATGGCTCAAGCGTCCGCGAAGGATGAGGCAGCTCTGCACAAGGCACCGGTGGGGGCAGCAGTACCCTCTTTTGCGCCGACAAGCACACAGTGTCTGATATGGCATTTCTCTGCTTAACATTCAAGGCTGCGGACGCTCCCTTGCGTGCCGGCCTTTCTCTCCTGTAAAAGGCCCATAGTTGAGACCAAAGCTCTTCCTTCCACGTAGTGCATAGAGCGCACGGTCGACTGGAGGAATAGCCTGAACAGGGTAGACAGACATCATGTACATCACTAGGCCACTGGAATTCGCCACACAGGGTGCAGGTCCTCACCTGAGCACTGTTCATGTCCTTGAACACAGAAACCACACAACCCACACAAGCACAAAAAAATATCCTCATTTCTTTCTTTTTCCTTCCTCTCATAGGACCAAGAATCACAGCAAAAAGTTGAGTTCACACAGTCCAAGGTCGGAGCACGAGGTGCACACGACCGGCCTAACTGAGCTAAGTGAAGTCATTGGCGGGAAAGGGCGAGTGCGCCACCAGATACGGTAGTACGGGAGGCCACTCGGGGTGTCCGGGTTATGGCACCCCAGTGATTGCCTCCCCTAGGATGAGGGACACAGTTTTGGGGCTAAAATTGACGAGTTAAGTGAAGGTTCCAATTAGTAATGTCATCGGTAATGATTTTGAGAAAATAAAGCAGTCATCAAAGACAGGTGCTCTCTCAAGCGATGAATTCAACGGCAAAAAGCGTCACCTGTCATTGAAAGCCCTCATCTAGGTAGCTAGAGCCACCCAAATGGTGGTCATTAATCCATTTAACCCCTTAACCCCAAGGCCACCTTTCTCAAGTTTTGGAGGCGTCACCTAACGACTATACCAGTTGCCGGAGATGGATCGACCATGTTAATTCAAGGGTAGTGCCAGATTAGCTTGGCGCCATCAGGCGCCAAGCTAATCTGGCACTACCCTTGAATTATCATGGTCGATCCATCTCATGCTGCAGTGTGTCAGGGCCAAATGGGTTAACGACAAGTGATCTCTCATAAGGATGGTCGCTGGGCACAGGTTCTGCTGTACAGTACCTTGCTCTCCTCCATCTGCATGATGCCCATCTGACACTCGCTGATGTTGTCCTGGGCGAAGGCCACCTGCTGCTGGAGGCCCTGGATGATGTCATCAAGCTCCCTGGTCACATCACCCTCCTGGGAAAAAAACAAGCACAGTCAAAATAAACTGCAGTACTGGTAAACTTTGGAAATCAAAAATCGTCTTGGGAGCCACATTTTCTCGTTGTTATATCCAAAGTTTTTAATTAAGCGAAGTAATTCACACGAGTTCTGACGAGACATCAGGCAAAGTCGACCGTAGAAACACAGTTGCCCTTTCTTGATTTTGAAATGTTTGTTATATTAACCCTTTTAGCCCCAAGGTCTCAGTTCTCAAATTTTGGAGGTGTTGCCTAATGACTATGTACCAGAGGCAGGAGATGGATTGACCATGATAATTCAAGGATAGTGCCAGATTAGCTTGGCGCCTTCAGGCGCCAAGCTAATCTGGCACTACCCTTGAATTATCATTGTCAATTTATCTCCTGCTTTAGGGACTCGGGACTAAATGGGTTAAGGGAAAAGACACATTTTCAAGAACTGTTGCAGATTTTGTCATGAGCTTTCAAATCCATCCCAAAATCTTCCTCCAGAAGTCATCAGAATGGATTTGAAAACTCGTGACAAAATCTGCAACAGTTCTTGAAAATTTCAAACCCATAGCAAAAGTAAAAAGTATCCTGAGAAATTACATCTTGCATGAGTGGTGAAAGGTAGCAAAGTGCGAAATGATGTCCTACCTCAGGCATAGTTTTCCTCTTCTTCTGATAGTGCTCCAACTTCTTGGTCGTCTTTTCCCTTTGCTGCAACAAAGAACCCAAGTAAGATGGTGCTCATATTTCACCAACAAATCATCTAATGGGAGGGAATAATGAAAAGGACACCAGTGTACAAAAACGCTACAGATCAGCTTCTGTATTACATTAGAACCTGTTTCAGCGACCACTATTTTAGCATGAACACAAAGAGGTCTCAAAAACAGACATTTTTATTAGCAAAATATGTCACCTGTCATGAAAGACCATCATTTACAGCCACCTTAATGATGGTCCTTAATGTCAGGTGACCTCGCATGTGGGTGGTCACTCAAAACAGGTGCTGCTGTACACACACACCAGTACTCAGCAGTCAGGTCTCTGGCTCCAAAGTGGGCGCCAAGTGAGCAAAAGGTCCTGGACTTACTTACTTACGCCTGTCACCCCTACCCGGGTATAGGCCGTCGACGAGAGACCTCCAGCAACTCCTGTCCTGTGCTTCTCCTTCGATTCTACTCCAGGTGGTTCCCAGTCTCTTGATGTCTGCTTGGAGGTCTCGACGCCAGGAGTTTCTCGGCCTACCTCTTTTCCTCTTTCCCTGGGGGTTCCATGACAATGCCTGCCTAGTGATACTGGAAGCTGGCTTTCTCAA
This sequence comes from Semisulcospira habei, assembly GCA_036245525.1. Classification (NCBI taxonomy): domain Eukaryota; kingdom Metazoa; phylum Mollusca; class Gastropoda; family Semisulcospiridae; genus Semisulcospira; species Semisulcospira habei. The sequence continues at coordinate 87,407,961 of BTPG01000006.1, read as the reverse complement.
CCTGTGACCGATCCATCCCCATCTTCTTCGCCCAATTTCATTCTCTGCTGTTATCTGCTCTGTTCTCTCCCAGAGTCTGACGTTGCTGATCTTCTCTGGCCAGTGGATTTTCAAAATTCTTCTAAGGCAACTGTTCATGAAGGTCTGTACTCTGTTGACTGTGGTTTTTGTCAATCTCCATGTCTCTGCTCCATATAGGAAAACTGCTTTTACATTGGAGTTGAAAATCCGGACTTTGGTGTGTTGTGACAGCTCTCTGGAACTCCACACTTTTTTCAACTGGAGAAAGGCTGCTCTGGCTTTACCGATTCGTGCTCTGACATCTGCATCAGTGCCGCCTTTTTGTCTATGATGCTCAGATAGGTGAAGGACCACCTCCTCCAACGGGGTGCCAGCAAGCAAGACTGGTTCTTCCCTGGTTGCGTTCAGCCTCATTGTCTTTGTTTTCTGTTTGTGAATGGTGAGGCCCACTTGGGACGAGATGTCAGCAAGCCTCGTGGTCTTGTCCTGCATTTGTTGATGAGTGTGGGACAGTAATGCCAAGTCGTCTGCAAAATCGAGGTCGTCAAGCTGTGTCCACAGTGTCCACTGTATTCCACTTCGTCTGTGCTCTGTGGTCATCTTCATGACCCAGTCTATGGCCAGTAGGAAGAGGAACGGAGACAGCAGACACCCCTGCCTGACACCAGTTCCGACCTGGAGCTCTCTGGTGAACTGCCCTTCGTGGATCACGCGACATGTCATGCCATCATAGCTGCTCTTGATCAGGCGGACGAGCTTTGTGGGTACACCGTAGTGTCGTAGGAGTTTCCACAGAGTCTCTCGGTCCACGCTGTCAAATGCTTTCTCATAATCCACAAAGTTGACGTACAGCGAGGAGCTCCACTCCAGAGACTGTTCCACGATGATGCGGAGAGTGGCGATCTGGTCTGTACATGATCGGTTCTTCCTGAATCCTGCTTGCTGGTCTCTCAGCTGGGGGTCAACGGAGCTCTTCATTCTCTCTAGGATGATCCTGTTGAAGACCTTTCCTGGTACTGACAGCAAGGTGATTCCTCTGTAGTTGGAACACTTGCTGAGGTCGCCTTTCTTGGGAAGCTTGATTAGGTACCCCTCCTTCCAGTCAGCTGGCATCACCTCCTCTTCCCAGATCTTTCCAAACAGTGGGTACAGCATCTCAACTGTTGTCTCTAGGTCTGCTTTCAGAGACTCCGCTGGGATGCCATCTGGCCCTGCTGCTTTGCCATTCTTCAAAAATGCCACTGCTTTTCTGATCTCTTCCCGGCTGGGTCTGTCACAGCTGATGGGTAGGTCGGTCTCTGCCGGCTGGATGTCGGGGGGGTCGGGTGGGCTAGGTCTGTTCAGTAACTCTTCAAAATACTCGGCCCATCTGTCGAGTTGGTCTGCTCTGTCTGCAATAGGCTTGCCTTCTTTGTCTTTTACAAAAGGTCCTGGAGCAGATGTCAAAATCAGTTGGCCCATGCACTGTTGTGCATAAGCCAACAGTGCATGGGCCAACTAAGGCCAATGTTATCCCGAGGACATCTTACTTACTTAGCTAAGCAAGCATGTGTAAGTTCAGCACGATGACAATACAACTCTATAGTTCTCAGGTATCCATAACATGATGCTAACCTGTAATGTTAGTCCTTACTGCCCTCAAAAATATCAACAAATAGGCACAGCTGACAACAAGAAAGGCAAAGCCCTTATGGCTCACATGTATGACCAATCTACATGTGTGACCTTTGTGACAATAAGCAACGGGATGGTTTCTGCACCAGAAAAATCTATGTTTTTCTTAAAATTTAATCATTTTTCACACATGTCAACCCCCCGTGACCGCTGACCTTTGCGTTGAGTCGATTAAATGAGTATACATAGGAAGGTCTTATCATCAGCTACTTTTGTGCTAAATTTGATTGAAAAGTTTGCTAAACTGTTGATAATAACTACAATTCTATCAAAAATTGGCATCTTACACACATTTGTTGACCTCTTGTGGCCTTTGACTTTTCCAAGGGCTTATCCAAATTAGTATGCATAGATATATAGGTCTTACCATCAGGTATCTCTGTACCAAGTTTTGGTTTGACGTTGTGAATAGTACTTGAGAAAAAACATCTTTCGTCAAATATGGCTATACTTCCTGATCCCGTGACCTTGACCTTTGCAAGAGGTAACTGAAATTGGTATGTTTACCACAGACAATGGTGAACGGACGACCACTGGCCCAGAACACACTCACTTTTGCTTCGCACGCGAGCAAAAAACACTAAAGACGTTAACTATTAAAAAAATCCTTACCTTCAACCATACATCCATGTCTCTCTCCATCAGTGAGATAGTTTGCTTCTTTGTGATTACAGCCGTTATCTGAAACAAATGAGGACGAACATACCATTCAGCCCTGTAAAGGCAAAGGACACTAAGTTCATTGTGTTACAAAAATGGACTTACTGTCTGTTGCCATCACGGGGCAGCATTTGACTGCTGCTAGTGAAAATGGAAGCCTAGTGTGTCTTTGAGTATTCTCAATGGAAAGCACTACACAAAAGTACAACTCAAAGAAACAAAACTCTATCAGCTCTTACATATTTTTCCATGCGCTCCCACTTGTTCTTAGCTGCCTTGGGTGAAAACTCCACTCGACGGCGCCTGCGTGTGCTTGAAACAGGGGCTGAAATAAGAACAACATTTGGATGTACATTTCTGTCAATTCTCTGACATTAATTAATAAATCATTCCAACGGCAATATGAACAAGTCACAGGAAATGGACTGATTGTAAAAGCTCAAAGATAGCGTCCAATTAGCTCAATGCCATGGAAAGGAATCCAGGTACTTAGGCACAACTTTAAGCTATCATGGTGAATCCATTTCCCACATCTAGCAAAGGCTGTAAAAGAGGTGTGCAACATGATACAGGAAAATACAACTTAATTTTGTCTGTATGGAATTCAAAATGTACTGCTGATGTGAACAGTGCACCAAAACGAACAATTTTATTTTCAAAGTCCGAGAGTACGCGCTCACCAAAACATAAAAAACTATGGGTGAAAACGACACAAAAATAAAATGTTACATACAGACAGGCTCCGTTGGTGGCTTGTCATATTTGGCTACTCGGCCCGCTGCTTTGCTGGACAAGGTGGTCTTCTGACGTTTCCGCAACACCTCCATCTGAAAATAAAATACAGGGCATAAAACACTGATAAATATAAAATGTTTAAGCTTTTGGCTGTCAGTAGCACTTTTTGTCAAGGTGATTCCTGAAGGAATCACCTTGACAACATGTGCTACTAACAGCCAAATGGTTAAAATGAAGCCCCAATCTACCATTCCACCTTCCCCATAACCTACATCCCCCGCCCCCCCACCCCCACCCAAAAGAGCAAACCAATAAAAATAATGCAGACAGTTCTGTGCTTAGTATGAGATAACAACATTCAATATTCAACAGCAATGAACACATGGAAAACTAACCTCTTCTTGTTTGCGTCTGAGAATGAGATCTCGCTGGTGTTTGTCCCTTTCCAACGTCTTGATGAGGTTGTCTTTCTTCAGCTGTTCACGCTTCATTTGTCCCATCTCTCGCGTCCGTCGTGCCTCACTGGCCTTGTTACGGTCCGCTTCCTCCTTGACCTGTTTCATCAGTTTCACCTGTGGAGGGGACACACAGACTTTTGTTAACCACATGTACATGAATCTATCACAACCCCCAGATGATTTCAGAGAATCAGAAGCAAGTCGAAATTTGCGCATCTTTTGATGCAAACATCCTGAAGTTGATTTTTTTTTTTAATTTGCTTATTGTCCTATAAAGGATTAGGAGATAGATCAACCAATTTAGTTTAAGGGTTGTGCAGAATAGCAGAATACTCTGGCACCACCCTTGAACAATCATAATCAAATCAATTTCAAGCGATAGTGTATCAGAATAAAAAGGGTTAAAAGCCTGGGCAAACATGCCAAATCACACGTTTCACAAGTCTGTCTTGGCTCTCAGTCCATTGTTTTCATCAAAACGAGCAATTTTGACCTACTTCTGATTTCCAAATGTCTGCTGGACATTTCACACAAACTACATCATAAACTGATGTGCAAGGACGTGTATACAGTGGAATATAAAATCGCTTTTCAAAAACAAGTTTCTTCACTGCACAATGTCTCTTCTTATACAAATTTTATTTATCAGACAACATGCGACGCCTTGGTATATTTTTTATATCAAAAGTTCACAGTTGAACAGAAAGTTTTTGAAAAAGTGTAAACATGCTATGCATATGTGTGGGACACAGGCACACACACACGAACACAACCAGAAGACAACACTAAGCCTTTGCATGTCAGTAATGGTTTTAGTCGTGAGGATTCCTACAGGAATCATTGTGACTAATAGTCCAGCAGCTTTTCGCAATTTCTGCAGACTAAGTAGTTCGTCAAAAGAGTAACAATGGTTTGCAGGTACGAAACGAAAGTACTAATGCCATATAGTTTATGCATGGCAACAATATTTGTCCTTAGGATGGAGACATTTTTGTAGAAGTGTTTTTCGAAAGCTATTTTTCGATGTGAGGGAACCAGTCCTCGTACACCGCCCGGATAAGGTGCAACACATTTTTTGTGCATAACATTGAAAATTTCAAGCATACAAGTTACAAGTTTATTCCAGTGAGTAAATTAAAATCATCAGCACGTAAACATGCATACATATATACGATAAAATAAGTTTAAAAGTATTATTTTTATTATTATTTTTAATGCGGTAAGCATAGTCGCGTCGCTAGTTTCAAAATGGCGGTCAGCGAGAAGCCTTCTAAAGAAGTCAATCAGACGCGCACGGTTGATGAAGCTTTACTTTGCTCCTGAATTGAAACAGAGATTATTTTCGATTTGAACATCTTATCAACGTCAAATACGTTATTTTTCCTGGTCTTGAAAACAGCCTTTTCCATAGAACTCGGTCTTTTGTGGGAGGAAAGCATATCGAAAGTAAACTCCCTTTGTGCATGTTGTGCAATGTGTCTGCCGACCATCTTCAACATTCTTTGGCCGGATACAACATGCATGTTGTTCGTCTGTTTTTCAGCCTAACGGCTCTAAGTGCAGGTCTGCTCTTTTTTTAATTTATTTTATTAGTGGAGATGGGATTTTTAACTGGTCAAGCACACTCGTATCCGACTGGTCTTAAGCACAAGCCAGGCAGAGTGAAATCCATCTCCGAACCGTTTCCATCAAAATCACCATGTTCAGCTAAACACCTAAATATAAAATTTTAGTTTTTGCAACCAATTCAACCAATCCGCACTCAAGTACTCACAAGGACTCTTATGATTAAGCTTTATCAGGACTGCATGAGACACAATACAGATAGTAGCCCTCTCTATTATATTACATGTTTTATTTATTTATTTTTATTGATTCATGTATGTATTCACTTACATATTTATTTATTATTTATCCTTTTAATTATGGATGGAAGGAATTCCTTGATGCACATGATCACTATAGTGGTATGGTAGTGGTCACCAAGGAGAGGAAATTTGTTTTCAATATGCATACATCTGTGCATATTCATAATCTATCCTTTATTTAACATGCATATTTATAGGTCCCAGGTATCCCCAACTTATTTTATTAATTTATTATTTTTTTGTTTGTTTGTTTGTTTGTGATGTATGTTTGCACATACACATCAGCATAAAATGATTGATTGTACATTGTTTAACGTCCCGACAGCAACAAGACTTTCTCAGGACGTGCCTGCACTGCTTGTGAAAAAACCCAAACTAAACAGAATATTGAATGTATGTCGCCAGCTGGTCTAATACACTAAATAAACCTAACTAGACCCTTTAGCAACACACATCCAATATCAAGAGCTACAAGCAGTGCAGACAGTAGGAAGAGTTTTAAAAAGGTAAATACTGGTGAATGTACCAAGGGTAGACAGAAACACACGCCCCTGAATAGAGGGGAAAACCCACCCTGTGGGGCTGACCAGGGTCACCCTGGGAACTAAAAAGTAGTTAACCCCGCCCAAGTCCCCCAGGGTAGACCTGGGTGGGGGACATCAGCATACAAGATGAGAACATACATATACACATATATGATGTGAACATAACATGTACACATATGGTAATAGGTGCATACCACCCGCTCCCCACCCCACATACAAAACCACAGAACAAACATCTGTGCATGTTCATAATATATCCTTTACTTGGTATTCATATGTCCTAGTTATTTAAATTTATTATTTATTTTTATTTGTTTGAAAAGTAGGTTTTGTTCATATGCTGATGTTCACATACACATATATGGTAATATTGCCCACTCCCAACCCCACTCCACAACCAGAGAACACCCACCAAACGACACTTACATCTGTGCATGTTCATAATCTATCCTTTACTGAGCATTCATATGTCCCAGGTATCTTGACTTACTTTATCTTTTTTATTTAACCGCCATGAGATGGCATTGGTCGCCTGCTCGACATTAAACCCAAATAAGTATATATTTAAATTATTTATTTATTTTGTTTGCTTGTAATGAAGGTTTTGTACATACACATCAGCAAACAATGATTGATTGATTGTAGATTGCTTAACGTCCCGACAGCAACAAGGCTTTCTCAGGACGTGCCTGCACTGCTTGTGAAAAAAAAAACTAAACAGAAAATTGAATGTATGTCGCCAGCCGGTCAAATACGTTAAATAAACCTACAACATGGGGCCTAAATAAAGCTAAGACTGTCTAGCAACACACATCCAAAATCAAGAGCTACAGGCAGTGCAGACAGTTTGGAGAGTTTTAAAAAGACAAATACAGGTGAATGGACCAAGGGTAGACAGAAACACATGCCCCAGAATAGAAAGGAAACCCACCCTGTGGGGCTGACCAGGGTGACCCTGGGAACTAAAAAGTACCTAACCCCACCCAAGTCCCCCAGGGCAGACCCGGGTGGGGGCATCAGCAAACAAGAAAATATACACATATATAGATGGTAATAGGTGCCATACTGCCTGCTCCCAACCCTTACCTAAATACACACATAAAACCGCAGAACACCTACCAAAAGAAGGACATACACATCTGTGTATGTTCATAATTTTTAATCTATCCTTTACCTAGCATGCATATGTCCCAGGTACCTTAGACTTACTTTATCTTATTTATTTAAATTATTTATTTATTTTGTTTGTTTGTTTTGTTTTGTTTGTTTGTAATGTAGGTTTTGTACATACACATCAGCATACAGCTCAAGAACATACACCATGGTGCCCCTGTGCATGTGGCCACCAGTACTATTCTGTCAGATCTGTCACACCCAGCCAATCATCTCTTCGAGCTTCTGCCCTCTGGCCGGCGGTTTCATGCTTTTAAAGCCAGAACCTCTCGATTCAGATGCAATTTTTTTTCCAGAAGCTGTCCTCAATACATCACCATGCACGGAACAACGTGATTCCATGATTTGTGACATATGACTGATTTGTGTTTAATATTGTGTTTATCTATCTTTTAGTGCTGTATATAGGATGATCGCCAACTAAGTGTATCACATGATGAATGCCCTACAAGTGAGGACATATTTTACTGTCGCCATGCCACACAAAAATCCTTGTAACATTTTACTTGGTGAATAAATGTCTTATGTCTTATACACGTACATGGTAATAGGTGCAGTATCACTCGCTCCCAACCCCAATCCAGTTACACACACAAAACCGAACATCCACCAATGTACATCTGTGCATGATCATAATCTATACTTTACTTAGCATTCTTATGTCCCAGGTATCTTTGACTTACTTTATCTTATTTATTTAACTGCCATGAGATGGCCGTAGTCTACCGCGCGGCGTTAAACCCAAATAAAATAACTATTTATTAAAATTATTAATTTATGTTTGTTTGTAATGAAGGTTTTGTACATACACGGTAATAGGTGCCATACCGCCCCACTTTCAACCCCAGCCCACATACAAAACCACAGAATACCCACAAAAGACATGCACAATTGTATACTGATGGGCATTAGTGGACTGTAAAATCTATATATAGAGACTTCAGGTTAAGCAAGTGGCTTGTATTGACTGCCTGTATTTTAGCTGCCCACCTACAAATTTCATGTGTCCAGTTAAACACTGCACATGCAGCCATCAGTTCTGTGAAAAGTACTGTTGGCCTCATGCACAGGGGCACCAAAACTTAGAGATAAGGCCACACCTGATAACAATAACAGTACTAATAATAATATGCCTACTCAGCCACTAGTTCTGTAAACAGCACCTTTGTAAACAGTACCAGTGGCCAAATGCACACATACATCATGGATGTTGCTACCACTGATCACTTCAAACAATAGGCTGCCCAGTTCACATTTTGATACCGTGAACTAGCCTGCACATGCAGTCATCAGTTCTGTAAATAGTACTGGTGGCCACATGCACAGTGGCACCAAACTTAAAGGTGAGGCCAAAACTGCCACCTCAAACAAAACCAAACGCTACCTACACACACATATCAATGATACAGTCAACTTCTGTGTGCGTTAGGGGGAACACGCTTAAAGTATGTGACTGTAAATCTTACAGCGAAATGTCAAAACCAGTAAGAAGATAATGTAACAGCAACAAGTACATGTATTTTGTAAACCACTCAAAACATGACAACTCATCGAGTCTAATGGTGTTATGAGTGGGTGATGGAAACACTGAAAGAAATAGTACGTGTACATTATAAAGTATGTGCCTCCTTCCCCCCCCCCCCCCCCCTCCCATAACTAGCTGTTTATCATAAAACATAGATATCTCATTCATTTGATCACTTGACTGATTTATTAAATCATCTCTGTGTCACCTTTCTCCATTTTCTTTCTCATTTTAATCCCAATGTCAGTGCTAATGTCAGCTGCTAAGAATCCTTGCAGCGAACTGCAAATGTCTATATGCAGACAAACTGCAAATAACACAGCAGCAAAATAAGTTCCTCTTTTGTGCAGTAGGCTACTGCTAGCAAGATAGGGTTCAATTTTAAACAAAGCATTGCATGAACTTCCAAGCGTGTTCACATTGTGCTGTGTATTTTTTTTTTCAGTGTGAAGTGTACTGTACCATCAGTGATCACTGAGACTGCAAAATTGGCACTGGCAGTGATCGCACATCACAACATAGCTTGTCAGTGCAACTGATTAAAATAAATGTTACTGCTGCATAAAATAATTAATCAAGTTCCGAAACTTTGCTCAGCCATGACAGTTAAAACCAAGTGGTGTGGCACTCTTTTTCTTTTACAGAATGCAGCATAGGTTTTGAAGATAGCGTTTGTGTTGTGGGTTACGTTTTGTTTTGGTGCTGTGTTGTCGAAATGAAACGGGCAAAGTGATGGTAAAGTGAATGGAAATAAACGTGACAAACCTTTATCAAGCCGTAAAAATGCACACAGCAACTTGACACATTTGCTTTTTTTTTTAAACAAACAAGCTTATGTAGAACAAATAAAAAAGAACCCGTCGGCACACAGAAATTCACGTCCGCAGAGGTCGTGGCGTCACGTGATGTTTTGATCACGTGATTTTGGGATACCTTATTGTTGCGAAACGATATTAATTTTGCGTTCAAGGCAAGCGTTTTCGTAATTGTTTCTTCTCTTAATATATCTAAGTGTGAAAATATTACTTTAAAAAAATGAAATCCTTTTAAGTGACATATAGTGCATACTACCACTGAATACAGGAACAATGAGACCCATGTAAACTACTGATCCCCTGTAAACATGGCCGTGAAGGTCCTGGTTTCGTCTGCAGCCATACTGGAAACAAAATGTGCTACAGAAAAATGTCTCCATCCTCCGGCGGTTTAAAATGAGTGCGCACTGCTTTTATTCATACTAGACTTCATTTTGATATACCCAAACCTTTGTTACTCTCTAGAAAATCACTATCTCGTAAACGGCTGATCGTCTATGAAGGGCAGCTGCTAGACTATAAAGCCACTACCGACACGCAAAGGGCCAACACAAATCAGAAATTTCTCAAAAAAGTGTAAACATGCTATGCATATGTATGGACACAGGCGCACACACAAACACAACCTGCAGACAACATTAATGCTTTGCATGTTGGTAGCAATTTTAGTCGCGATGATTCCTACAGGCATCATCACAACTAAAACCGCTACCGACAAGCAAAGGGGTTAACAAAATATCCTCCCATACCTTGGTCTTCTTCATCTCAGCCAGTTCGTGCTGCAGGGTCTTGAGCTGTTTCTCATAATGTGACTGGTTGCGCACCATCTTGGCATGCTCCTTCTTGGCCGCTTGCATTTTCTTAAGCTCTGTCTGCAGGCAGGCCAGTTTCTTTTCATATTCAATCTGCACTTTCTTCGTCTTCTCCAGTGTCATGGACTCCAGCTGGCCTGCAATGCACCAATATGAACATATCTATTAAGAATGTAGTTTTTAAACAGGGCAAAACCAGATTTTCACTAAAAATGTTATTAAATTGAATGCTTCACGAGTGTTCAACCAAAGAGAACAGTATCAAAACTTTCGCAAGTCCACTGATACAATTAGGCTATAAATCATCTCTGGTTGTGTAAACACCCAAACACATGCACTCTTCAGACACCCCAGCCAAAGATTTTTCTGCCACAATAGTTCAACAGTAGTGCCACAATAGTTTGGCACCTGGCAAGGTGCCAAACTATTGTGGCACTACTGTTGAACTATTGTGGCGGAAAAATCTCTGGCTGGGATGTCTGAAGAGTGAGTGTCTGGCTTGGGTGTCTGAAGAGTGAATGTGTTTGATGGTGCAAAGTGCCAAGTTAATCTGGCACTACCCTTAAACTCTCAAGGCCAATATATCTCCCACAGCTGGTATACGATCTGTAAACACACCTCTAAAAGTTGCACAAGTCACTATTACATCTGTCTGTGAATGAGTTCCAAAGATAAGCAGGATTTGCATCCAAACATACCAATATTAGCAAGCACAGTGTCTCGTTCCACCTCTGTCTCTTTGATGCGGGCTTGCAGCTGCATGACTTTCTCCTCGTACTGAACCTTGACGGCATGCAGCTTCTTCTGAGACGTCTCCAGCTCCTCTATCAGGCGCTGCTTGATGGAAATCTCGCACGTCAGCTCGGCAAGATCCTCATGGATGTTGTCCGAATCTGAGAGAGACAGAACTGAGACAATTGAATTATGGGAGAAAACTGGGATGTGCTGTCACAGACCAAAGATCATAGATCTAGTTGGCCTAGCACACAGTGTGCTAGGCCAACTATATTTGTGATCTTTGGTCTGTGACAGCAGGGTTTTTCCCTTTACTAGAGCTGTTTTCCTATCTACAACTGGTTCCTAAATTCTTAGATTACAGCACTACCAGTCACCCCTATTTCACAGAAGCAATGAACATTTACGAAGCGTATCTTTTATCTACAAAGCCTACCTGGCAGAGAATGTCAATGTCTGATAGATTTTAAGCTGGATATAATTAGAAAGATTAGAATTAGAAATATCAATAGGTCACAATGTTATCTACTCTGCTGACACAAAAAATGTCTATGCCTGACAAACAAGAAGTTCTGAAGTCATGAACATACATGAACCTCACTGCCACCACAAACTAGAACTCTAACGTCAGCCAAAAATATTGTTTGCCAGTAAACCAAGTTGAAAGCATTTCACAAGTTGTAACCAACACACATCAGCGCCAATATGTATCCACCGACATATTTTCTCGTTTGTCTATGGTATGTTAAATTTTACAGTGTGCCAATCTCACAAAATCACACAAAAAGTGAAATATATACAGAATTCAACTTGGTTCAATTTCCTATGGTGAAATACGGATTAAAGCATCCGGTATACATGCCTCAGGGATGGTATGGGGAATAAAATACTACTAACAAAGCATTATAAACAAAAACACGCAGCAACAAATCATGAATTTAAAATTATCTCGGGTTCCACTCCACAAGACATTCAGCACTGATAAAAATTACAGTGATTTAAACAAATATTTTAACCCTTATCATTTGGAATACACCAGTGTGTGAAGTAGGTTTGACTAAAATAGTTCAAGGGTAGTGCCAGAATAGCTTGGCACCTCTAGGTGCCAAGCTATTCTGGCACCACCCTTGAACTAAAGCCATTGGTCTATATCCTTATCTGTAAGTACATCTTTCCTTTTTTTTTTTTTGCGCCCTGAGCATGTTGCTAGCATGGAGTGGATGTGCATTATCATCATCATCATCAATGTAGCTTGCATATAGCAGTGTACAAATTCGAAGCTTGTAGCCTCAGTATGAAATGGGTTAAGCAAAAAGGTCACTGTAGGATGCATGAATCAAGAGCCACAACATCAAAATCAGGAGGAAAAAAATGTTTAGCAGTCTTTAAAAAATTGTAAGTGATAACACACAAAAATGAGAACAAAATTGTCTGAAGATGAACCGAAAATGACAAGTGAATTAATATGTTGTGAATTCCGACAATCTGAAGTTAGGAATAGACAAAAGAAGAACAACGTTTTCACAGAGGGTAGGTCTCTGGTTCTCACAAATGATGTGCTTACAGGTACTTTCTGATCAGCATCCCAGTAAGCTCGTCATCGGGCCGCCAACAGACGAGGTTGGCCTGCACACAGCCATGTGTGGGCCAACAGTGGCCGAAGTAGGCCCGATGGCCACTGCTTACTGGGATCAACCCATAGCAAGAGACAGACTTTACCTCACGAGGCCAGATGCAAGGCAGCCATTTAGCACTCGTGCACCTTACATTAGCAAGAGGCATGAATTCTCAAAAGCCTCTCAGCTGCAGGGGCTCATGAGAATCCATGCCTTGGATAGTCAGCACTTCATGGTACACTACTTGTTACCCAAACATTATGTGCACACTGGTTGTCTCCCTTGATTCACTGCCTCGGCAGTGAATCAAGGGAGACAACCAGTGTGCACTTAGTGGTTGGGACCCAGTGGCATGGCAATCACAAACAGGAAAATGCTTTTCTACACTTTTTTCATACTCTGGCAGCAAGTTTGAGAAAATGACTAAGTGCTCACGTTTGAATCACAATATTCACCAAATGTTTGCATGTCAACTTAGCTTACAACCATTTGTGCTTTAACTTGCTGGATGATCAACAAAATCTAGTTAGTTTTACAATGCTACACCCTGAAAAAAAAATAGCCGATTGGAGAACTCGACAAGTGCACGAAATGTGTAACACTACTGTGCCATTTTATCTTTGTACCCCAACAGAAAATGTCTACACACAAAAAAATCAGATGTCATTCACCGAAATAAAGACTGTTTTAAGCTAAACGGGGGAAAAAAAATCAGAGAAAAGAACAGCGTCCAAGACCACTCAACAGCAAACCTGCACCCTTCACTATATCTAAAGTTATGGGGACAATTAGTTGTAGTTTAGATTGTTTGCTTATTGTTTGCTTTTTAACTTCTTTTAATATTTGACTACGTGATCAAAAAGAAAGAGATATAAAACTGCTATCTTTCCAAATTTGTTAGATCATACCTCTGCCACTCCCGACACAACAGGTAAGTGTTAGAGAAAAACGTATACATCACAACCAGGGAGGTGACTCTAGGGAGTCGTTGCCTCCCCTGCATCCTTATCCAGTCACCTGCCTGGCAGCTTCCCGCCAGTCTTTGCAGCAGCAAGCAGGGCAGGAGGGAGGGACCTCCGAGTAATGCCATCGGTATTTTTCGAAAAAGTACATTTTAGAGAAAAATACATTTGTTTTCTCAAAACTCTTACCGATGGCATTACTAATAGGGAGAATAGTGAATAGGAGGTGGGTGCCGCCCCCTATGCATCTCCCGCGTGTTCACTTTGCCAGGAGAAAACGCATCCCATCATGCATTAAGCTATCGAGGCTCCCCCACGCGCCCACTCCCGACAATTTCAGCTAGGCGTGACCCATGGCGCATGTGGCGCCGGGAGGGAGCGTTGCGCTGCCGAGATGTCCCCCACTAGGGCCAGGCTGCTGCGCTGGCCGGATAGGTCTTGTTAGTAGAGGCGAGCGAAGGTGGATCCGCCCGCCACCCCACGGCCGCCCCAATGTCTCTCCCTGCGCAGTTGCGGTCAAGGCGGTCCTCACCGATGCCTGTATGCGCATCGTCCTCGCCCGCTCCTCTCTCTCTGGGCGTGGGGACTGAACTCCTGATGCCTGGACTCGCCTAAGGAGCACGTTCCGTCGTGGGGGGACTGGCAATTCCCTCACCAAAAGTGGGGCAGGGTTCCCGAATGAGCTCGTCTGTGCTGGGATGCCACGTTCGCCCGGGCCCAGGGCAGGAAAGGCGTGAGCGCCCCTGTCTGAGTGGCTTAGTTCTGCGCAGGTAATTCAAACGCCCGGACAGGGTCCTGTTGGTGGGACTCCCGGGACTGGTACTTCGCCTGGAGCTGGCAGACGATCAGCACCTGAGGTGCTGTGGCTGGGGCCGGTTCTTGGCCACAAACGTCGATCAGTGAGGAGCTGTACTGAACCATCGGCCCTGAACTGGAGACCGGAGAGTCACCCCGTAAAGGCGTGGATCTCACTCACCCTGGACGCCATGGCGAGGGCAAGCAGGTCTTCCTAGTTAGGTCCCCGATCCGCTCTGGGGTAGAGGCTCGAACCGCTCCGAGTTGAGCCAGGTTAGCACCCAGGACAAGTCCCTGCGAGGGATCAGCGGGCAGGAACTGGCCGCTAAAGATCCACGAGCGCCCTTAGAACCACGCGGTCCTTGCAGCCCCCAGGTCGGGTAGGCCCAGGTGTCGACACAAGTCTGCAATCATCGCCAGGTACCCTCCGATGGTGAGAGGCCAGGTTCTGCTGGGAGAAGAGCCACAGAAGAGCTCAGCCAGCTGGGAGGGGTAGTCAGGTCCGTGGGGGAGAGCTGCTCGGCTGTGCCCCTGGACTGGAGGGCCCGCCGCTTTTTCTCGTAGATGTTAGAGGCCCAGCGAGCCACTGCAATCGCTTCCACCGCTGCACCCAAGAAGCCTCTTGCGGCGAGGGACTGATGGACACTCTCCAAGCGAGTAGTAGCAGCCATCCAGGCACGGGCGAAAAAGCTGCTGTCATGGTTGCCTGAGCATCGTACGAGGCGTGGGAAGCCGCAGCGGAGGGTCCGGGCGAGGCTCAGAAGGTCTGTGATCCAGCTCCTGGTCCAGCTGAACGATGCCACGAGGAACAGAACCGTGTTGCCGCCCCTGAGCTTCTGGGGCACCTGTGGTACCAGGGCAGCGGGAGGAACGCGGCAGACAGAGCGGGAGCTGCCTGTTCCACCTCGTGGTGAAGAGGTCGATCATGTGCGCCTCCCAGCGCGCGCAGAGTAGCTGGAAGACATCCGGGCGCCGGGACCCCTCCGCGTGGAGAAGATGGTCGCGACGCGAGAGGGAGTTCAGATGCCCCGGGATGTGCCACGTCCGAAGCGTGATGCCCCGTTCTCTGCCCCACCGGAGGACTTGGAACACAAGGGTGCAGAGGGAGGGAGCGCGAGTCCCACCCTGGTTCTGTATGTAGGCCATGACCAACGAGTTGTCGGAGAGAACCAGGATCTCCTGCTGAACGAGGCGATCGTCCCAGCAACGAGCGCCAACCACACGGCCTTCAGCTCTGGCCAGTTGATGTGTCTGTCTGCAAGGTCCCTTGGCCAGCTGCAAGAGTTGTGCCGAACTCTGGCAACAGAAGAGCTCCCCAGCTGGAGGGGCTCATGTCTGTGCAGATGGAGAGGTGAGGCGGGGAGAGAAGACTGGAACCCCCGATGCTAAACAGGACATGTCCGTCCACCGCTGGAGATGAGACTTGACCAAAGGCGATACAGGGATCAGGGCCGCCAGACCGCTGGCTGCCAATGGAGGAGCAGATGCAGCTAGATCAGGCGAGAGCAGAGCCTGCTGAGAGGTAGGAGGTCCGCCGCCACGCTTAGGAGGCCCAGCAACTGGAGCCAGACCCTGGCTGGGAGAGCTTCCGCCTGACTTGGAGCGCCAGCTCTGCTACCTTCTGAATTCGTCCTTCGGGGAGCCGCGTGGTTGATTGATTGATTGATTGTACATTGCTTAACGTCCCGACAGCAACAAGGCTTTCTCAGGACGTGCCTGCACTGCTTGTGAAAAAAAATAAACAGAACATTGAATGTATGTCACCAGCCGGTCAAATACATTAAATAAACCTAACACATGGGGCCTAAATAAAGCTAAGACCATTTAGCAACACACATCCAATATCAAGAGCTACAGGCAGTGCAGACAGTAGTGAGTTTTAAAAAGGCAAATACAGGTGAATGGACAAAGGGTAGACAGAAACGCATGCCCCAGAATAGAGAGAAAAACCCACCCTGTGGGGCTGACCAGGGTGACCCTGGGAACTAAAAAATACCTAACCCCACCCAAGTCCCCCAGGGCAGACCCGGGTGGGGATGCGTGGTTGAGGATGGTCAGGAACTCCATGCCTAGGTGAATAAACCTGCGCGAGGGGGTGAGATCGGACTTGCCTCTGTTGACCAGGCATCTGAGCTGGCAAAGCCAGGTCAGCAAAGAGTCCCGGTCCTCCACTAATGCTGTCGCCATCTGGTTCCGGAGGAGCAGATCGTCCAGATAGTTGGAGGTTGGGCTCGAGGCCATCTGTCGGAACCTGGAGACGACTCCGTCGATAATCCTGGTGAACACACGGGCTGAAGTTGAGGCCGAAGGGCAGAGCCCGAAACTGGTATACTACTCCAAGGAAGGCGAAGCGAAGAGATCGACGGGACGCTGGATGCACGGGAAGGTGGAGGTATGCGTCCGCAAGGTCAAGGCTCATGGCGAAGTCTTGGGGTCGCACCACCGCCCTCAGAGTTCTGGCCATCTCCATCCAGAAGTGTGGGGCCGAAATGCACCTGTTTAGCGCTGAGAGGTCGGTGACCAGATGCCATTTGCCACCGGGCTTGGGCACGATACATGAGACTACTTCCATGGCCTCCTTCCGGAGCAGAGCGCGACCCACGGCTCTGCGGGCCAAATGAAAGTGGGTAGTGGAGGTAACGGTCGTGGCTAGCCAGAGATCCTTTACTGACACTGGGAGTGAGGAGCAGAGTACCAGCAGGGCATCCCGCCGTATCAGATCGCAGTTGGCGGCGGCCGCCATGGCGTTAACCGAGGAATGAAATGCCGCTCTGTCCGCCGCTACCAGCACGGAGTGTATGCCATGGAGAGAAGAGGAGCAGAGGCAGAGAGGTCCCAGGTGTCCTCAAGGCATCGTACCACCGACTGCGTCGCCATCTTGAGGAAGCCTGCACACGCCAAGGAGTTCCGCGGTAGCTTCACAGTCTTCTCCAAACCGCATGGGATCCGTGGCCACCGGCTGCGGGGGGTCCCCGTCTGCAGCAGCGCCGTCTCGTCTAGAGCCGGCCGGGGACAGGAGAACACCTGGGAGTGACCTGCTTACCAATGTAGGCGGAAGCTGACGGCCATCCCAGCTGGCCATCTAGCGTCGGAAAAGAAGCCCTGGTCACCAAAGCTGTCCTCCAGGAGGTGCGTGGAAAACGCCTCCGCAAGATCCCGAAACGTTGGCGGCTGCGGGAGGGACTTAAAGCACTTGGACTGCCAGGGTGCGTCTACCATGGCGCGGCCTTCCTCTTCAGGAAGGGGGGGTGGGGGGAGGAGGGCAGGAGCCCGGGGGTGGGGGGGTTGGGGGGGGGGGAAGGACGCTATGAGCCGGGAGGCCTCGGCCAGGGAGCGGAGGGTCTGAGAAGTCGGAGCCACACACATCGATGACTCTGACAGGGGCAACCGCGCGCGAGGTGATGACGAGTGGATGTCCACCAGTCCTAGGGCAGACACAGAGTCCTCCGGGTGGCGGCTGAGGGCCTCGTCATCGTTCCCAGCAGACAGCGGAGGGGAGCGGGGGTCCCCGCGTGACGAAGGAAGCGTGGCTACCAACACACGCCTGCACCCGCGAAACGTAGAGGTCCAGAGGGGGGCTGGACCAGGAAAGCAGGGAAGATTCCGCCGAGTCTGAAGACCGGCTGTTCACCGCGAGGCCCCAACGCTGCAGGTGAGAGCGCCAATCCCGTGAGGAAGAACGCTGTGTCAATCGGCTGCTCCGAGAGGTCGCCGCCAGGAAGCAGATGGCCGCTGCGACGGAGTAGAGTCCTTCCTGTACCAAGGGGAGGTGGAGCGGAACCGAGAGGAATTCCAAGGATCCTGGCGTCTGAGGCTGTCGCTGCGACGGGACTCCTGGTTGCACAAAGGGACGGAGCTGGGCCGGTGAGCCCTACCGGAACCATCCTGTTGCTGACGGGGCCGCGCATCCAGGCCGTTCTTGGCGCGGTCTTCTCTGTCGGGGCTGCAAGTCCCATCAGGCCAGGGAGCTCTACTCACCATGTGGCGCGGCAATCGTGGCCGCTGAGTGCGAATCTCGTTGCTCCTAGAGCGGGGAGGCGGGGTTCCGGCGGCCCGGGTTCGACGGGGAAGGATGTCCCGTCTGCGACTGCCCGGCTCCTTCCTGTCTCCGCGGAAGCCGAAGAGCCAGAAGCCTGGCAACGGGGTAGCTCCTCCCGTTGTGGTGGCCGACAGTCTTCCCCCCTTCCGAGTGGTGGTCTTGGGATCCGGGCACTCGCTCACGGCACTTGTCAGGACGATGACTGGCCAGCTGACGGCTCTCTGAGCATGGGGATGGAGTACCTGCTGCCTGGACCCGCCTGGGGAGCATTTCCCATCGCAGGTGGACCGGCATTCGCCCACCAAAGGGTCGGGTAGGGTCTCTGGTGCCTGTACCTGGTGGGTGGCGCGTCCTTACGGCTGCTGACAGGCTCCCCTGAGCGTGGGTATCGAGCTCCTGCTGCCTGGCATCGCCTAGGGACCCAGTCTCATTGCGGGCGGGCCGGCATTTCGCCTGAGGGGTGGGGTAGGGCTCCTGGTGCCTGTACTTGGCGAGCGGGCAGGTTTGAGACACCGGGGGAGAGAGGGGGGGGGGGGAGGGAGGGGGGAGGGAGAGGGGGGGGGGGAGTAGGGCCGGACACAACGACAAACCCACGATGTCCGATGTGGCACGCCTCTGCGGCCCTGGCAAGGCGGAGGTCGCGGTGGGGATGAGTGGCTCCTTGGCCTGCCACTGTTACCAGCGTTCCACGACCCATGCCTCGCCGGTGTTACACGTTCACCCGAAGGAGCCGCCCTAACAGGGCAGGCACACATAGTGGGAGTCAGTCGGTCATTGGAATTGTCCTCGCCTGGTGCAGGTGTAACAAACAAAGCAGACAAACAACCGTCATGAGGGCGCGGGGTCTCCCAAGAGGCCACGCGCTTATGGCCGGTCGCATACAGAGTCCCCAGGCAATGCCGCCACGCGTTCTTCATACTCTGACAAACCGCCTGTGGAGGCATTAACTGAAGCTTTACCTTGTCCTGGTCGAGCCGCTACCAGGTCCTCCCCCCAGAGACCAACCAAGTAATCCCCCAGAAAATCCTGAGGTAATCCTCCACGCTTCACACACAGTTCACCACATAAATCCAGGGAAAGCACACCAAGCCCCGTTTCAAAGAGGAAACTTCCGCACATGAAGCGGTAATCTCACACGCAGCAGTAATCACACAAAGTCTTCTGGTACCGTAATCCCACCGTACACAGCCGAAGCGAAGCAGGCTGAACACAACCGGTCTTGGTGAGCTAAGCGCAAAGACTGGCGGGAAGCTGCCAGGCACGTGACCAGATAGGTTGATTGATTGTACATTGCTTAACGTCCCGACAGCAACAAGGCTTTCTCAGAAAAAAAAAAACTAAACAGAAAATTGAATGTATGTCGCCAGCCGGCCAAATACGTTAAATAAACCTACAACATGGGGCCTAAATAAAGCTAAGACCATTTAGCAACACACATCCAATATCAAGAGCTACAGGCAGTGCAGACAGTAGGGAGAGTTTTAAAAAGGCAAATACAGGTGAATGGACAAAGGGTAGACAGAAACGCATGCCCCAGAATAGAGAGAAAAACCCACCCTGTGGGGCTGACCAGGGTGACCCTGGGAACTAAAAAATACCTAACCCCACCCAAGTCCCCCAGGGCAGACCCGGGTGGGGGGACCAGATAGGGATGAAGGGGAGGCAACCCAGGGTTTCTTGGTAACGACTCCCTAGAGTCGCCTCCCTGGTTGTGATGTATACACGTTTTTTTGGGCTGAAATTGGTAAGCTAAGCGTACCTTCCTATTAGTAATGCCATCGGTAAGAGTTTTGAGAAAAAAATCACCCTGACACAAGTAAGGTGCTGGGAGTTCAGTGCAGTGTATCTCTAAAGGCAGGATCTTTGCACCTCTAGTATGAGAAGGGGAGAAGCAGCATGGGGAATGTAGATACTAATAAATGTTAACATGTTTGAGATGTACTGCATTTAGAAACGCCAAATAGCCGCGCATCCGGCTGCAGAACATCTAAAATAAGTCAACGCGTCTAGAAAGAGGTTTAGCCTGTGGCTGTCCGTAGAACCTTTTATCGAGGTGATTCCTGCGGACAGCCAAAAGGTTTTATGCTCATGAATTCCACAGTCAGTACAGGCGCGAGAGGATCTATACTTTTCATTTGCTGAACCACTACATGAGCATGACATTACATTGTACACCGACGAGCAAATGAAATCAAATGAGACATTTTTGGAATCATCAGAAACACTTTAGTGTTTCTGATGATTCCAAAAATGTTGCATTTCTTTTGCTCGTATAGATAACAACGCAACTGTGCTTGCTCCATAAATCAACAAAAACTGCACAAATCATGTGGTTGATTTTTCATGTTAACATCACCCCAAATCAAACCAAAGCTCTACTACTGTTGTTAGGTTTTGTTCACTCCTTTAGCAATTAAAGCCCAGAGAACAGTCCATCACCAGAAAAAGGCTTACATATTTCGTTATCACCAAGTTCAAAGTCCTCTGTTTCATTCAATTCTGAATTAAAATCCTCATCTATTGTTGCTGGAATTTGACAAGACATGCAAAATGAAAAATGATGTCATGTTTCATTTATCCCCCTTGTGCATGTGGCCACTGGTCCTGTGTACAGTACCACTGGCTGCACGCACAAGAGGGTTAAATAAAGTGAGGCATGCGTGTCAAAAAATGATTATGAAATTTTCACACAAAAGACTATTAAATTAAAGTGAAATTAAATTGCAGGCACACGTAGATACAAATCAAGCATTTAGCAGGACAATGGTATACTGACACTGCACAATGTGGCTATATGTACCTGACCAGTACAGCCAGTAATCCAAAATTAGCTCAACTGGCAGCGTAATGAGAAAAAGACAAATCAGCGCATAGCCTACAAAACTCCCAACTGCTGTTCCTTTGTTCTGTCTGTAAGTCATCTTATTGTGGTCTTTAGTTCATCTCATGTAGCACGGCCAAAGTTCCGAGCACCCAGAAGTTACCAGTAAGCATCTCTTAACCTATCTAACCCCAAGGCCACATTTCTCAAAGTTTGGAGGTATCACCTAACGGCTATGTACCAGTTGCAGGAGGTGGATCGACATGATAATTTAAGGGTAGTGGCAGATTAGCTTGATGCCCGATGGCACCAAGCTAATCTGGCACTACCGAATTATCATGGTTAATGAATCTCCTGCTGTTGTGCCTCCAGGCTAAATGGGTAAAAGTTCAGTCTAGCACTATAAATGTGTGATGGTGTGTGATTTCGGACCTTACAGCCTGAATCCGGAAGGTCCAATATCGCACACTAGCAAAAAAAAGTCTCTCTGCTTTGTTAATAAGTTTGTGCCACATAGCACACACGCAGCTTACCTCCCTCATCTGATTCTAAAAAAAGCCAATCCAATGGCCAATCTGGTATGGTAAAAAAAAAAAAACGATTTTCTTGTGGCCGTAGGATGTGTCAAGAATACAGCATCAAATACATGAATGATAAACACCTTAGTAATTTTAATATGTTTGTTACCAGGTATACATTCTTTCGTTAGACAGTAAATGTATACTGGGTTGTACACACAGCAGGGAGGACAAATGTCCTAAAACCCAAGCAGCCATTCCGACTACCATCCGAACAAAGTCTGGAAGCCTGAGAAGCCCTCTGTTAACCCTTTTCATCCTGATATACTATTGCTTGAAGCAAATTTGACTATGATAGTTCAAGGGTGGTGCCAGAATAGCTTGGCGCCTGAGGCGCCAAGCTATTCTGGCATCACCCTTGATCTATCATAGTCGATCTATCTTGTAATCTGTAATGTAGCCTTCATAGGACAAAAGCACGTTTTCTTTTAAAACCAGCCTCAGGATGCAATGGGTTAAAATGGCAATTTTGTTGTGGAATTTGCATTTACACTTTGAGCTCACAGAAAGTGACTCTGCCTTGCCTCACAATAAATCGCCTCACTTTTGGCAACAGGTGAATGGATTTGGTCCTCCCTGTATGGTATTTTATACATACACATATGGAAGTATTATTTTAAGTAAGGATAGCAGGCAGACATTACCTCGATCAGACTCGAATTCTGAATCACTGTCTTCCTCCTCTTCATCATCCATGAAACCCTGCAAAGTCAAAAAATCATATTTAAAGCATTCAGTCCAAGAGCAATAGGTGTTACTCTTAAAGCAGAATCAGGTTATCTTCCTAAAGAATCAACTTTCCCATCTAAACAATGGAAAAAGTGGGTACAAAAATTTCTCTGACCGTTTCATCCTCCTCCTCGTCCGATTTCTCCTGACTTTCAACATGCTCATTCTGCTCGCCAGGTTCCCCGCGCACTGTCAGCCCGTTCTGTTCCTCACCCCCACTCTCATTCTCTTTGTCGCTCCTGAAACAACCACAACACAGTCAATTGAGAAACAGCTGTTGCTGAATGAGGGAGGAATCAACAATTTCTGTCAGCTCTCGCACTTTGCAAGTTGAAGTTCAAATGGCTATAACGGCCGTCAAGATTTCCACCTACAGCTGCAGGGGCTTATGAGAATCATCCCTCTTGCTGATGGAAACTCAGACGGACATAGATTCTCTGCAAGAAACAAAGATTCTCACATAAACCCTTTGTTGGTCGGTAGCGGTTTTTGTCACGATGATTCCTTTACGACAAAAACCACTACCGACAGCTGAAGGGGTAAAGGCCCGAAAACTCAGACCGAAATCTGTGCGGTCTGTGATTAACTCTTCATCTGCCACCAACAGCCAAATGGTTCAAGGCCCACCAACCCAGACTAAAGTCTGTGCTGGTCTGTGATTTTGGACCTTATGGCTTCCGGCCATAAGGTCCAAAATCACAGACCAGCACTTGTTTCTGCACAGATGCGCTCACCCATGAGAACTGGTGCGGGATTTGGACATCTTCCTCTGCTTCTTCATCTTTTTCAGTTCCCGTCTGGCCTCCTCCAGCAGCGAGGCGCCCATGATGTCTGGGGACGCTGGTGCTTCCAGACCCCCCATCGATGACGTGATGCTGGACATCATTGAGAAGCTGCCCGAGGAGAAGGGTCGAGGCGACCTTGGGGACCGGACCACCTGCCGTTTGAGCTGGTCGACTGTGGCTTCTGACTCAGCCAGTTTGGCTCTGTGGAAAAGCAGTGAAAACGATTGTTTAATACATCGCAGAAGCAAAATCTCATAAAGTTTAATACTTCTTTATCTACAATGTGTAGATAAAGAAGAAATGAATGGTGAGAGATTTTACCTTTGTGATGCTCAAACCATTTTTCTTCTTTTTTTTCTCCTATGGTATGCCAGGCTTATCTAGCACTACACCTGAAGAATCATTTATTGTGTATGTGCAATTCACAGATAAAGAGGAAATATACTGTGTGGGTTTTCATGCTTGTGATACTGAAACTATTTTTCTATCAGCTCTATCATTTTTCCAGGAGCTTATCTGGCACTGCCCTTGAACTATCACACCAATCTATCTCTCACAGGCAGAATATATCTTTATAGATTACAAATGCCTCCCTTGGTTGACAGCCATAGTTCCGTGTAAATGATTTAATACGCAATAATTCATGCAGTGAAAGACAAAGAAATTAACATCCAAACATTAACCCATTTAACCCCAAGGCCATATTTCCCACATTTTGGAGGTGTCATTAAACAAATACATATGTACCCGTTCTGGCAATGGATCGACTATGATTATTCAAGGGTCGTGCCAGATCAGGTGGCACAACCCTTGAAT
The DNA here is from genome assembly GCA_036245525.1 of Semisulcospira habei. Classification (NCBI taxonomy): domain Eukaryota; kingdom Metazoa; phylum Mollusca; class Gastropoda; family Semisulcospiridae; genus Semisulcospira; species Semisulcospira habei. The sequence continues at coordinate 87,383,799 of BTPG01000006.1, read as the reverse complement.
TATCATGGTCGATCCATCATCTGCTGTAGGTCGTCGAGGCTAAATGGGTTAACAGCAACAGTACCAATCATAACCCCATACTAAGCGATGCATCTGACTAACAGATAATCCACTTACTTGAGATCTTCAATTTCCATCAAGTATTTCTTGATCTGGTTCACGATGTCCTCATTACTCACTTCACCTGGCAACAGAAGGAATGCTCAAATGGAGTATATCTTAACCCTAAAGGGATCACTGTGATAAAAAGCTCTAGCGACAGTGAAAGCGTTAACAATGAATCAGGGCAAAGAAAGCAGGGAGCACTCTACAAAGTGAGGACTGCAAGCAGTAATTATTGACCATCTTGCATTGATTGTCATGATTACTGCAGCTGGTGCTACCCAGATCAGTTGAACAGTTGGTAATTGAGACAGAACTGTAAATGAGGCCACTCTTTCCCAAAAAGAAGTACAAATTCTCATGTAATACTCACAAGGGTTTCCAACATTAACCACCTTACTCCCAGCGGATGCAAAGTTTGCTTTTAAAATAACTGTAAAGTCAACATCAGAGACCCATGGACATATGTTGTCAGCAAGAGGCATAGATCATCATGAGCCCCCACCACTGCGGGGGCTCATGAGGATCTATACCTCTTGCAGCTGGGGTGTTTAGTTTTCTTAGCAGTCTCCAACATCAGATGTACACTCATCAGTGATTTGGACCGTAAAGTATAAAATCACAGACAAATCTCAATACAAAAAGAAACGCTCTTACCGTTAGGCCCCATGAGGGAAAATGCCGCCGCCTCAGCCATGAGCTGTGCGTTGTCAGCTTTGAGTGCCTCGATGGCTTCACTGAGGGCCTTAATTCGCTGCCGGAGTTTGTCATTCTCAGTCTGCAGCATGCTGTTCTCCGTCACCATGTCATTAATGCTCTCCTGACCTTCAGCATCCACTGTTCGCTTTCCCTGTGAAAACATACACAAAATCAGATGTGACTTGTGTGATCCGTGCTTGTAAGCCTCTTCTTCTGAATTCATATCACAGCTAAAAAACAAAAATAAAGAAAACAAAAAAACAACCCTCCGACATGAGGTGCTGACTGCATCTGCTGTCCTCACCGCTAGACAACCTTCCAGCCACAGACTGGACTCTTCAGCCACCACATAATCACAGGGCAAACAAACCATTTAACCCCTTGACTGCCAAGAAAATACTGACACAATCCAACAGCAAGAGACATTGATCTTCATGAACCCCTGCAGTTGTAGGGGCTCATGATGATAACCCATATCATACCGAGGCTAAAAGCTTCAAATTTGTACACTGCCATATACAAGCTACATAAATAGTACTTACAGATAAGGATATAGACCAATGGCTTTAGTTCAGGGTGGTGCCAGGTATTCTGGCACTACCCTTGAACTATTTCACTCAAACTTATTTCACACACTGGTGTATTCTGAATAAGGGTTAATTAACAGATTTCAGAAACACAGCCTGCGTCAACTGACAGAGAATGGGTTAAAAGTCCTAGATGACTGAAAGGGGTCATCATCTCTTCGCTACAGACAAGTGAAGAGTAGTTAAAATGGTTACTGGGGTACTTAACACATTCAGCCATCTGTGATGAAAACACAGTCAACAACATAAAACCCTACGATCACCATTCAACAACTGACCGTTTTGTACTCAGCTAGCTCCTGCTGCAGTGCCTGAATCTCAGTGCGCAGACTGGCAATTTGTCGGCTGGCCTTGTCCTGGTTGGCCATGATCTTGTTCTTGATGTTGCGGGCGCGGTTCGCATACTTCAACGTGTTCAGCGTCTCCATGAAGTCACGGTCCGATGGTGAGATGCATGCAATCATCAACGTGCGACTGTGAAGAACAAGAATTTTTCATATTTTATAAGTATTTTATAAGTAAACTTTGGACATAACAATCAACAGGGAAACAACATTTGTTAAATCTGAAGTTTGTTCAAAGCAAAGAAAATTGCATATCCTCTCTAGATAACTTTAGCTCCAACACACTACAGCAAGAGATGGATCAACCATGACAATGCCCTGGGCAGTGCCAGATTAGCTTGGCACCTAATGAATTATCTCCTGCAACTGTTATATAGTCATTAGGTGACACCTTCTAAATCTGGAAAAAGTGGTCTTGAGGTTAGGGAGATTTTCAAACATCTATGATTTGTGCTGGTCTGTGATTCTGAACCTTAAGGCATAGCCATCAGGTCCAAAATCTCAGACCCTAGTTTGTAAACAACCTTGCATCAATGTTTACTTCTTTTTTTTTGTCAGTGAAACCCCTACTTCACACACTCTGCCCTTGACTCACATGCAACAGGGACCAAATACTGACCTGTTCCCGCCTAAGGAATCTTGCAGCAGACGAGTAAGCTTGGAGTCGCGGTATGGAACATGGCTGCCTTTCTTCAACTTGTCTCCAAGCGCTGAGATCACATTTCCCAAGGCCAACTAGAAAGCAGAAAAACAAGAACTTGGTTTTCAAGACAACAGCTCTCAGTTCTCCAAAACAAATGCTTTTTTCATTTCTTCTTTCTTTTTTTTTTTTTTTGGGGGGGGGGGGGGGGAAGGGGGGGGGGGGTATTCTCAGATCAATTTGCACCAGTTGCAAAAAGTGGATGGATTATTGGATTATGATGGTTCAAGGGCAGCATTAGATAAGCTTGGCGCCTGCATGACGCCAAGCTAATCTACCGGTAGTGCTACACTTGAACTAACATGGTGCCTTCATCTTCTTTACTGGTCCATCTATCCATTCGATTCAATCCACTCATCAGCCGATCTTGGTGCCAAGCTATTCAGGCATTACCCTCGAGCAATCTGACCTGCCTAACCATAAAAATCATTTTAAGTAACGTGACCAACAACAAAAAATGATTTTTTTTTCTAAAATGTATTTTTGGGAAAAATACTTACCGATGGTATTACTATGTGGAATACACTCTATAGCCTAACGATTTCAGCCCAAAGTTGTGTCCTCTACACAACTGGGGAGGAGCCACCGGGGATCCACGTACAAGGGCCCGGGTGGCCTCCCCTTACCAACCTATCCCGGCATGCGTGGCACCACAGTTCCCCAGTTTCACTCTTAGCGAAAAACTTAGCCAAGGAGGCAAGCGGGGCAGGCGGGAGGGTCATCCGAGTAATGCCATCAGTAAGTATTTTTTTAAAAAATACATTTTAGAAAAAAAATTCATTTGTTTTTTCAAAATACATTACCGATGGCATTACTATGTGGAAGAATGGCGAATAGGAGGTGGGTGCCGACACAAAACCTCCCGAACATAACGCCCCCCCCCCACCGGCCCACGAGAGAGCACTCCCGACGATTTCAGCTAAGACGTAGCTATTGCACCTGCGGCATGCGGAGGGAGTGCTGGGGTGCGGAGATGTCGCCCACCATGGCCAGGGAGTCACGCTGGCCGGATAGGTCTCAGAGGCAGAAGCGGGCGAAGGTGGAGACTGTCTGCCAGCCTACCGCCGTCACAATGTCTTTAACCGAGCAGTTGCGGTCAAGAGCCACGCTAGTGGCCACTGCTCGTACCTCATGCGCCCGGATCTGTAGAAGTCTATCCCCATCCGGGGAGAGGTCTTGGTATGCCGACCGAAACACCCACCGCAGCCAGGACGAAACTGTCTGGGCCGATATATCCGGCCTGCCCGGCGCCTGTGGTAGGAAGGGGCGGGAGCGCCCGAGCCGGCGCAGCTTTGAGCGACGCCGGTAGATCTTCAGTGCCCGGACCGGGTCTTGTTGACAAGTGGCGCGGGATTGGTCTGTTCCTCTGAGCGAACGCACGGTCAGTATCTGGGGCGCGGTTGAGGGAAGCCGGTTCTTGGCCAGAAGGCCGGGTCGGTGAGTAGCTGTGCCAAGCCATCCACTCGAAACTGTAAACACGCGGGACGTACCGAAAGTGCGTGTAGCTCGCTCACACGGGAAGCCGTGGCGAGGGCCAGGAGGAAACACGTTTTCCGGGTTAGGTCGGAGAACCGTGCCAAGGGCAGGGGTTCGAAGCGGTCCGTATTTAGCCACGTCAGTACCCAGGCGAGGTCCCCCCCTCCCCCCATCTTTTGAAAACACGAGCTAAACATACACACGAAAAATAAAGTGTAGATGTTGCTCGATAGTTTACCGCCAACCAACACACCAGGCCTGACGGAACTCATGTTGATCCCTGCCGGCCATCGAGAATTGGAGAAAAATGCGTTGTCCCCGAAGGAGTCCTGCTGGAGCTGTGAGGAACATGCTTCTGCTAGGTCCCGGAAGCCGGAAGGCTGAGGGGGAGACTTGCGGTGCTTAGCAGGCCTAAGTGCGTCCACCATGGCCGAAGCTTGTCTCTTCGCCGGGGCGAAGGCGGACAGAAGTCAGGCGGCAGGGTGGAGTAGATTAGACGGGAGGCCTCTCCCAGGGACCGGAAGGTGTCGGATGGAGGGCCATCTTCACCCGAAGCGGAGACCACCGAACCATCAGAGAAGGGGGCGGGAGAGTCGTAAGGTGAATACTCCGCGAGGGCCGACGACGAGGCCACTGGATGTAGACTGAGAACGTCTGGGTCTAAATCGACAGCCCGTCTATTCCGTGAAGGCACAAGGAGGGGCGAACGGCTACAAGAGAGCCTGTCTGCCGAAGGCGAATGGCCATGGCGCGAGAGTGGAAAAGGAGCAGCCGCCCGCGGGGCCTGAAAAGAAGGGCATCGCGGGCGAAGCAGAGGGGCTGTCCGAGTCCTCTACGCCGCGCAATCGGGGAGGGGATCGCGGAAGGGGATCCCTGGCTTTCCTGACCCGCTCGGGAAAACGCGAGCGGGGGGGAAGACGATCAGCGCGAACCAGCGAATCCGGTCCTGCGAGGAATAAAGAAAGTCACCCCTGGCCCGCTTGGATAGTTCCGGGTGGGGGGGGGGGGGGGGGGGGACACGGAGCGAGGAGGGAGCATTTGTTGGGCACGCGACCCCTGCTCCGAAAAATCGGAGCGAGGGGGCATGAGCCCAAGTCTCGCCCAGCCCACCTGGTATGCACGGGGTGGGGGGGTGGGGGGGGGGGGCCGCTCAGACAAGGCAGAGGGGGGGGGGGGGGAGGGGGGGGGGGCGAACTCAAGGTGCTCAAGCCACGCTCAGAAGAAACGGAGCGTGGGGAGCGTGACTAATATTCACCTGGCCCGTTCAGAAGACTCGGAGCGGAAAGGGGGGGGGGGGGGGGGGGGGGGGGGAGGAGTTCCTGTGTGGTAACAGTAAAAGGAGGGGGACTTACCTGCGGGCCAGACGGCCTGGACGACGGAGCGAAGAGGGATCCGAAGAGCCGACGGGACGACATCCACCTGTGGAGAAGTCCGCGGCGCCTGTAGAGGACGGGGAGGACGGTCGCGTCTGTAGAAGTCCCAAAGTAGAGACCAACGGTCCGCACGCCAATCAGCACAGACGACACAGGTCCTATCTGACGAGCATCCTGAGTAAGGGAGGCAAGCGTCGTGAGTGTCGGAAGGCCACTGAAACTCTCCACAACAAAGGCAGGACTTCAAAGAAGCCGCCATAGCGCCCCCCGTACACAGCACGCAGGCGAAGTTCACCCAAGCGCCGAAACGTTTACTGCACTAGGCACAAAGTCACGAGGGAGATAAAGTTACTAGCGGAGCCACAAGGACGCGTCCACGAAAGTACACAGAAAGTCCACACCGTATGGCGCGAAGAGCACACGCTCTAAAGTCAGACTACCACAGTCCCCAGTGGAAAGTTCACAAAGCACCGAAACACACTCCCCTAGGTCACACAGTCACGAGGTAGAGTCACAGTTACTAGCCGCGGCAAAAGGCCACCGCCGGAAAACTGGTCGGTCCTAAGTCCAACAGAGAATTCACTGAACACAATTCAGGATACTGTACGAAGCAAGCAGAGCACTAGGCACTAGTCCACCCGGCAAAGCCAGGTTAAAACACCGAAGAACGAGAATGCAGACACCGGTCGAAACACCGTAGCAAGGCCAAAGCCAACTCTTCTCTTCTATTACACGGAGCAAGGCTAACACCCGACCGTCACGGTCGAGCTAAGAGTGTAACTGGGGAACTGTCGCGCCACGCATGCCGGGATAGGTTGGTAAAGGGAGGCCACCCGGGCTCCTGTACGTGGATCCCCGGTGGCTCCTCCCCAGTTGTGTAGAGGACACAACTTTGGGCTGAAATCGTTAGGCTATAGAGTGTATTCCACATAGTAATGCCATCGGTAATGTATTTTGAAAAAACAAACAAGATGAGGATTTCATCCCAAAGTCTGCCATATTGTTTGGAGCTCACATGCGTTTATCTTTAGGGAACATTCAGGGTTGTTCATATTTTTAGGCTTATTATGCTGATCCTTTTCTCTCCTCTCAAAATAAGCCAACCCTTGATCAACACACACGTCGGCGCACACAAAGACAGAAACACGGCGCTTCCCGCCATTAGTATGCTCTGTGGGCTCATGTAGCGACAGGAATCCATCTCCTTCTACTGTAACCCACCCTCTGATCCACACACACTGGCACACAGAAATAAAGACGGACTCACAGCAATTCCCACTATTCATAAGCATAACATAGCTATTCTGAAGAAGAATAATAGCACGAGCAGCGAAATGACGTTACTTCAAGCTTCACGTCATGGCATCATTAGTCCCACGATGCTGTGTTCATAGTGACAACTCGATGTTATACGTCACTCATCGCAGTACTAACATTTGACGAGATATCAGAGAATAAACTTTGCAATTTTCTTGCTAATTTTCGTGCCTAGGGATTACAGGTCACAATCTGACCTAATCCTACCCCAGCAACAACAGGCTTATGCAAACACTGTTTATGAGCAGATAGTTTTTTTCATAAAAGAAAAATTTAAGTTATGTTAGCTGTTTTACAAATGACTCCTAAAAAGTGGTGCAGAACATTGTCTGATTTTCACACCTAGGGCATACAGGTCACAATGGACCTAATCGTACCCGATAGCCAAGACAAACTGTAGGCTTATGTAAATACTGTATACGAAAACTCATGCGATTATTAATGAGAAGATTGGGGTTTTTTTCATAAAAAAGATTTAATTTTTTAAGATTAACCCATATAATTCGTGAAATTAATCCAAAAAACATGAAAATATAAATTATCAATCAAAAAGTTCTAGAGTTACAATGTTGGTTAACAAACTCATTCAATATGTCTCTTCATCTAGCTATATGCAAAATATCTAGTAAAAATAAGAAAAATTACGGACTCTAGTGTGGATCAAACGGTTTTTGAGAAACGGCCATTTTCTCACCAATGAGCATCTTAATAAAAAAAATTTTAAAAAGGTCATTCTTTTAGGGACAATATCCAAAAATTTGAAGCTTGTCCGTCCTCAAACACCAGCTCTAGTCAGTCACATACGCACACACACACACACGGCGCTTTGGCGCCAAAAAGACATTCTCTAGCAAGGTTTGCGTAGCTAGACGTGATGTCATTTTTATCGTGTTACTTCTTTGCTAGAATTTCTGCGCTGCACGCCAGAAAGGTCATGTGTATGATCCGGAATGCGCTCTGACCCAGCCCCATTTTAAAGTCTATCGTATTTTTTAAATACGGTAGACAACAAACAAATTTTCTCTTTTGCAGCAATAAAGTACTTTTAAATTTGATTTTTTAACTCATTTAGCCCTGACACACCATAGCAAGACATGGATTGAGCATGATAGTTCAATGGTGGTTCCAGAATTGCTTGGTGTCCATAGGCGCCAAGCTATTCTGGTGCCACCCTTGAACTATCATGCTCGATCTGTCTCTAGAATTGTACCACAGTCCTTCAGAGGGCAGCTTCAAAATTGGGGGATTTTGGTCCTGGGGTAAAATGTGTTACAGTAATGCTAGCACACAAACAACAAGTAAACAAACAGCTCACCAGACCACAGTTGATGGAGATGCCCTCTTTGGCACGATCTCCCGTGGCCCCTGTCCGTTTTAAACGCTCTGAGCCCGCCAGATCTACAAAGTGAAACTTGGCCGTCAGCGTTTCAAACTCACTACCTGCTGACACTGTTGAGTCAGTATCCTTTCCCTCGTCCAGAGCCATAATCTGCACACAATTAGCAGATTGCACATGTACAATTTCAGCAGAGAGCATAGCTGTTCATGCTATGTCAAACACACAAAAGCTTGCACATGAAGTGATTTCTCAAATATGACCTTATTATAAGCATTTAGTTGTCTGCCTGAAGGCAGTGCTTTTTCAGACAGAATCACCTTGTACAAAAAGAACGCTGGCTGTCAGTATTGCTTTTTGACAAGGCAATTCCTGCAGGAATCACCTCAGCAAAAAGTGCTACCAACAAAGGGTTAACATTGACACCAACAGTTAGCACTCGTTAACCCTGGTGAAAACCACCCAAAAAACACATGAATTCATGTGTCTAGACAGGCAGACAGGTATTTATAAACCCATCCCCCATCAACTTCTGGTAATGTTGTCTCTCTGAACTTGTGATCAACTCACCTGCCAGATGTAATGGTAACATGAATATGAACTTGCTTGGCCAATTCAGCCCCGACACCCTACAGCAGGAGATGGGTCAACCATGATAATTCAAGGGCAGTGTCAGATTAGTTTGGCGCCTGTCAGCGCCAAGCTAATCTGACACTACCCTTGAATTATCATGGTCGATCCATCTCCTGCAACTGGTGCATAGTCATTAGATGACGCCTCCAAAATTTTCGAAATACGGCCGTCGGGCTGAATGAGTTCAACACGAGGAAATCCCCTTGAGCCCCCATGTATCAATATAATTAATACCTCTTGCATGTGGCTGGTGTTCAGCTGTGAAAAGTTAACGGATTTTACATTTATTATTTCCTTCAAGTCAGCTGAACACATCGGTATCAGTTGTGTTGTTATTAGCTGTACTATATAGCATAATGTGTTCCAGACTTCCCATGCCAGTTCATGTGGTGATGGAGGGTTTGCGATTTGATGCGATTGCGTGTGTGTACAATAACATTTGAATCTGTATGTTGGTTTTGTAGTATGTTTTTTGTTTTGTTTGGGGGGCTTTTCTGTTTATTTCTGCAGCTCACCTGTTTTTGTCCATATTTTTGTCATGTTTTTTCCGCCAATTGATTCTGAGGTGATTACAGCCTGCTTTGCATGGATTTTGTGCCATATACATGATGGTAATTTTTTTTTTCCACAGCAAAATGAGCCATCAATGCATATCCATCACAGAAAGACTAACATGAACTGATGGACAGCATGCATCCTTCAATTCCTAAATTAACCCTTTAGGTGTCAGTTGCAGTTTTAGCCAAGATGATTCCTGTAGGAATCATTGCAAATAAAACCGCTAAAAACAGCTAAAAATGCAAAACATACCTCCTCCCTAACCATCCTGTGTTGCTTGATGTGCAAGGTGAAGACAGCATGGGATCGAGATGACTGCACATTCATGTTCGTGCTGGCCGTAGTTCGAGACAACGCACCAGACTTAAGGCAATGCATGGTCTGTAAAATACACAACCCAAATATCACTCATTTTTCATTATTTCACTTGTATCACATGCAATTTTCAAATTTATCAAATTTACCTTACCATACAATTTTTGATTCATTACATATTTTCATTCATCACACAATTTCAAATTTATCACATTTTTACTTTATCATGCACACATTCAAATTTATCACACATTTTTCTAAATCATCACTTTTTCAAATGTACGAGTAACAACCTACAATGCATTCTGGTTCATGTGTTGGTCTGTCATTTTGGACCTGATGACTTCCAGCAGTCAGATTCAAAATCACAGACCAACACACTGCAGGGAAGTCCTCTTTTACAATATGTCACATAAAATCTATAGACTGCACCCACAGCAAAGCTATTATTATGTTTATCCTCATGCATGATTGTTTCTGTTAGGTGATCACATTTTTAGGTTGTTTATACAAGTATGCTGATGAGCACAAGAAATTAGCAACGTCACTGGAATCATGCATGTAAGCATGTGTATTCTTGCTGTGTGTTTCGATTTATATCTGTGCAGGCGAGTTTGCAAGTGTAAAACATTGTATACTGACATCTTCCAGAGACTGTACAGGTCGCGTAGTAGTACCAACAACGTAGATTCCTCCCGAGGCATCTTCGTGGATTCTCATGTTTGACTTCCGCCCCTAAAACAAAAAATAAATAAATAAACCACACAAATTATAATACTTTTGTACTAGCATTATATCGGGAACATGATCACACAAAAATCAAGTAGAAAACAATCAAACTAATAACAAGTTTGTAAGTAACATCTATTGAATATTCTATAAACTGCAGGGGTGGTGCTGATTGGAATACCTCACTCCATCTTGGGTGTAAAATGCACCCTGTGTTTTCGCATCCTAGCCATTTGTGCACAGGTGTATGATGCACCCAGAGCTACTAAATGAACCAAGCAGACAAAAATGTACATTCTGAAACTGCTGTAAAACTGCCTGTCTAGTTTAATTTAGATTTTGCATTTGACAACTGAAGTCATGTAACGATTTCTCTGAGATGGTAGTATTATTTATTGGGTACACAACTACATACATGTTTCTGTTCGGTCTGGGTACATTATACACCCAAGATATATACCAACATATATACCAACTCAGCACCAGTAGCCTTTTCATCCACTCCTCTGACCACTGTCAACAACTATCAACATTTACTTAGACTAGACCAGGGGCCATATGCACATTGCATCATTAAAAGTACTTGCCCATTAGGACTAAAGGGTCATTTGTAAATGGACCATTTGTACGGACCCTAATTGGAATGCACGTTGTCCAAAAAACGTGCCATTAGTTAAGGGCTACTTTATATTTAGACTGGAGGGAATCCCTTCCGCTTTGACTAGTTTGCGCATGCGCAGTTGAAGGCCTCCCATTTAGTTTTGAGGCGCGCGTGCGTGCGGCGCCGAGATAAGGAGCCGCGCAGCGCGTCGTCTCTGTTAATATCGCCGGCTGGCAGCACAGAGCTGAGCGCAATCTGTTACGGCTGTGCAACTATAGTCTCGCTATTCTCATCACTGCTTTACTCGAGCACGCTATGTGTGTACTTCAGCGTTGACCGTGTACCACACGGGATACATTTTACTGAATGGCGCCGGTCATTTACGGCATGTTGTTTAAGCTGTACGTATGTTGTATTTAAGACATACACTTAAAAGGTAAGAAAATAAACTTTCTGTAGACACTAGACATGCTTAGGAAAATAAAGATGAGCAATGCATGCAACGGACTAGAAGACAGGCAACCGGCTAAAATGTATCAGTATCAAGACAGTTTAGTAAGGTCACCTCGCCCTAAGCTAGCGCGGCACTCCCTAACTAAATGTGTGGGTTTGTGGGCAGCCGTGACGAATATTATGGACTAACTGTCTTTTCTCTTCCTCGGGCAGTCATCCAACGAGAACTGAATAGCCACTCAAGCACGAAATTCCCGTGCAGCTTACCGGCTTTTCACCACCACCGCACACTAAGCGCCCATTAGGATTGCTAATGTTGGGGTACAGCGGCATTAAATTTAATGAATCATTAGGCTGCTAAAATGGGTCATGCATTCCGTTAAATGGAAGATTTGTGACCATTAACCAAAATGGCTCATTACCATGGATAATGGCGTGACATGCATGCGGGCCCAGACTAGCTAAGACCCTTACCCTGAGATCTGGGTCACGAGTAGTGTCAAGCAGGTCTATAATTTCTTCATTGTAAAGCTGCAACAGATACAAAATACAAATTCAAAGTAACTGTGACAGGAAGCAGACTGATCGTGAAAGCCCATGGGTAGTGCCAGAATAGATTTGCACCCACACTACACATGATAGTTCAAGGGTGGTGCCAGACTGGCTTGACACCTGTATACACTACATCAAAATGTGGATTGAGCATGATAGTTCAAAGGGTGGTGCCAGACTAGCATGATGCCTATACACTACAGAAAGATACTGTACTGACCATGACAGTTCATGGGTGATGCCAGAATTCCTTTGGCCCATTCTGGCACCACCCTTCAACTGTCATGATCAATCCATCATCTGAGCTGCAGCACAGCAGCATTCATAGTCTTTACACAAGAACTCCCAAATGCTTTTTTTTTTAAATCCCAGCAAAGAAAGAAGCACACTTAAAAATAAAAGGCCAATTAAAGAATTACAACACAACTGTTGTAAATGGCCTTTCTAAGCTTGTTTCTATCTTTACTGGCATTTTCTCTGCATTTTACAAGCTTGGCAGTCAGCTTCTGAAATGCACCCATTGTGCTCAATGTGTTACTGACTGCAAGACAAGTACATCATGCATAAAAATGAGCCACCCGCAAACACACAAAGCATTCAACAACAAACAATTGAACAGTATTCCCTCCATTCTCGCTGTGACACAGCATCATTAAAGTCTTGAGGCAACTGAGGTTTTGTGGGTGAGGAGAGGGAGCAAAGGTTGGTTATGAGTGGGTGTGGGCTCCTTTTTTTAATTAACTTTCTGAGTGATATGCTTTTACTCCTCTTCCAGTGCCGTTTTATGTGGTGTGCGTTACACTTACAGACAATCCTGATATATGAGACTTCGGAAATAAAAGGATCATGCATGGGTGACAATGCAAAAATCTGAAATCACTGAAAACCGTCAGGGACTAACAATGCCCCTTAATCCATGGCCAGAAAGAGACATATATGAGCCTCTGCTGATGCAGGGAATCATGAAAGTGTATACCTCATGCAGATGGAACAGGATGGTGGAAGGGATGTTCCGTCTGAACAAAAACTGCAATTTTCGGAATCTGATTCATTACTATCCTCTCCTGAATTCAACCCTTTCAAATGAGAACAATGAGTCAGAGAACCCTCTATGAAATGAATGGACAAAACCACTGGCTACAGTAAATTAAGCTATTCATAGCTGCAATAACAGCACTCTAATGTTTAGACCTTACAAGAACCTGACACAGTCAAACTTGCATGAGGTCACCACCCAAGGAACTGTAAAACTGTGGTCACCTTAGCCCATTCAACGGCAAGGCCACATCCCAGGTGTCACCTAACGACTACAGCTGCAGGAAATGGATCGATCATGATACTTCAAGGGTAGTGCCAGATTAGCTTGGCACCTGATGGCGCCAAGCCAATCTGGCACTACACTTTAATTATCATGGTTGACCCATTTCTTACTGTAGTGTGTCAGATCTAAATGGGTTAGACCGCTGGTCACATTATACAGGATTATGTAAGTCGCAATAAGAAGACCAAGGAAGCAAAAATAGTTGCACTCCTTACACAGGTGGTTGCCGATATAGGTGGTCACCTAGACAGGTATAACCGTACTGAACTGATGATTGTGACTGAAAAGCATTGCGATACAGAACACTGCATGGACAACTAGATGGCTGCAAATTATCCCATGCACGCCCACACAATGCAATACTGACAACAATGACCCTACAACCATGCAGAATGTGGACGTAAAGTGTGCCATCATCAGGAACGGATCCTCATGTGACCCTGCATCGTGCAGGAGCTCACTATGAGGATCCACACCTCAAGCATAGAGCGTTGCATGCCCTGCACCAGTGCCCTGGTAAACAATGTGCTAATGTCCGCTGACGCACTCCACTATACTGTCTGCAAACTGATGTCCCTCACAACTGACACCATGACCACTAGCCACACAAAGGGAATACACTGATAGTTATAGCATTGATCATTTACAGATGTACTGAAGCGATTGTTGCACAGAGAGATTCTTCTTAGTTCCAGTTCTTCCAGCAGGACAAAAACAGATTACCGTTTGGCTGTCGTCTGCAGCGCTTTTTGTTGAGGCGATTCCTGTAGGAATCGCCTCAACAAAAAGCGCTGCAGACCGTCAATGGGTAACACTTTCCATAGAGGCAAATCTTGTAAGAATCACCTCATGTAGGAATCACCTCAACAAATAGCAGCCAATAGTACTGCTGCAGGAATCATCTCAACAAAAGCGCTGCCAACAACCAAAGGGTGACACTTTACGTAGAGGCGATTCCTGCAAGAACTGCGCTTCAAGAAAAAGGGGTACACTGTTTGTTGAGGAGATTCATTCAGGAATTACCTCAATAAAAAGCATTGCTGACGGCCCATAGGTCTGCTGTTTGTTCGGGCGATTCCTGCCGGAATCACCTCAACAAAAAGCGCAAGTGACAACCAAAGGATTAATGTATCCTAAGATCTAAATGTTTTATTATATTCTGTATGTTTGAGTTTCTGGACTCTAAATGATTGAGGACTTGTCTGTTCACCTTTAAAACAGATAATTATTTAAGTAATTTTAGACTTAAGTTTGTGACTTCTAACAGGATGTTTGGACAACACTGGTAAATGAATCTCTCTCTCTCTCTCCTGTACACAGGACATCTCATAGGACATGTATGTATTGCCTAATAGTTTTATACTGCAATAAATGATTCATCATCATCCATACAACCCTCTCTCTCTCTCTCTGCACATGCACAGATGCGTATATTGCTATAAGAAATCCAGATGAAAAAGAAGGTGACTGTCAAACGTGTAAAATGTATAGAAGAACCCAATGAAGAAAAAAACACACTTAGAAAAGACAATTACAACATAACTGTGTCGTAAACGTTCTTCTTTTTTTGTTGGGCTTTTTCTATTGTATAAGAGACAGAAAAAGACAAATTTAGACAAGTGCATGCATGAGACGGTTGAGTGTGTGTGTGTGTGTGTGTAGGGAGGGGCCAGTGGATAGGCAGATGTGAAGGAAAAAGAACAGGTAACCTGGAGCACTTTGGCTCCTTTGACTCACTTCCCAAATACCAACAGACCTATGCAGTCGGTCAAGTTGAACCTGCCAAACAAGCACCTCAAAGAAAGGCGGACAGATGAAAAAGGTTACGGGCATGACCACACATCTCTTTAACCTCTTTAACCAGACGTAATGACAGGTGGGGCCTAGCCCATTCGGACCGACGTACTAGATCGAGATCCATGGCTCTATTGCTCTACAATGCAACTCTTCAGTTTTGTCCCCTGATAAATAAAATGACGTCTGATGAGTTGTTCATGGCTCAAACATTCTGAATGTCTGGAAAATTCATAAGAAAAACTAATTTTAAGCCTACAAATTGAAGGGTCCATTACACACTGGCATTTCAAATATTGCATAAATGTACCATAAACAATATTATACTATATTTAAATTGTAAACTGTGTGCATACCCCCCCCCCCCCCCTTTCCCACCCGGGTCTGCCCTAGGGGACTTGGGTGGGATTAACTACTTTTTAGTTCCCAAGGTCACCCTGGTCAGCCCCACAGGGTGGGTTTTCCCCTCTATTCTGGGGCATGTGTTTCTGTATACCCATGGTCCTTTCACCTACTCTCCCTACTGTCTGCGCTGCATGTAGCTCTCGATATTGGATGTGTGTTGCTAAATGGTTTTATGTTTATTTAGCACATTAGACTGGCTGGTGACATACATTCAATATTCTGTTTAGTTGGTTTTTTCACAAGCAGTGCAGGCACATCCTGAGAAAGTCCTGTTGCTGTCCAGACGTTAAGCAATGTACAAACAACCAACCAACCCCCCCCCCCCCCCCCACCACCCCCGAATTGGCGGTGGAAGGGAGACTGAGATCTACACCCTGCCCTGTCAACAAAGCTGGGGGGAGTTGATGTTGACACATTGCATTCCACGCCTGAGGGATTAGCATTGGGACCGAACCGAAAAGGACACTTTTCAGGTGCCAACTGTTAGCTTGCTCAGCCATAAAAATAAAACCTCAACTACCTCCTCAATATGATGATCACAAAGAAGCTGATCTCTCAATCCATGACTAGCAAGACGCAAAGATCCTCATGAGCCCCTACAGGCTGCAGGGGCTTATGAGGATTTGTGCCTCTTGCAGTCGGCAGAGGTTTGAGTTTGGGGAGTACGGCTAAACTGCGATGTATGGGGTACTGTCTCTTGATGCAAATAAGCATTGAAGGACCATCTTGTAGGGACTTTCAAGTTGGTGACAACAACTTGAAAGTACCCTTACAAAAAGATGAGGTAAAAAATGCAAGATGCCCTGTAATATTTGCTAAAGTGCGCACATAATAAATAAATAACCTAACAAGTGCACATATACGCGTATACATGTAAACATACACAAAAAGACCTACAATAATTTCCCATGAACTCGAAGAAAAAAATGGGTCCCACTCATTTCAAACAACACATGTGCACCTTTACTTGTCCCAGGTGGGGTTGGAGTAAGGGTCAGAGTTGGATGCATGAGCTTGAATACTAAACATCTGAACTACTTAATTATTTCATTGCAGAGGCTGCAAAAACCAATGTCTTACGACTGCAGGTGTGTACGCTTTGTGGTGTGGCAATGGACCATAATTATGATAATCTGGCAAATGAATTATTCATGGACATAAAGCATAATAAATGAGCCTGTCATCACACTCATTTTTTATGCCTCAGACATATCAAGAAAGAGTGAACGAGAGAGTGAGCCAGAGAGAGTGAGAAAGAGAGAAAGTGAAGGTGGAAAGCCTGCGAGAAAAAAGACAAGAGTATAGCAGACCCTATTTCGCGTGACCACCCATAAAGACCATCATTCAAGTGGTTACACCCACTAAACTGATGATCTTTAATAAGTAACACTTTCTGCCCTTCAATACTTTTTTTGAGAGAGTATCTGTCTCTGCAAGACAATTTTTATTTTTTCTTGCAAAAAAGGTGATTGCTCAAAAGTGCAAGCAAGAAGCATTGATGTTCATGAGACACTGCAGCCTGCAGGGACTCAAGAGAATCTATGCCAGAGGCAGATAGATCAGGCTGGGTCTGCAACTGTATGCAGCTAATACATCTTAATGTATGTGAAACTATTCACCAATAAAAGTTGAAGTGCTTCTTATTTTTACCAAGGCTACTCGACATAGCTGGCAAAAACGCACTCCGTGTGGAATGGGACTTTAGCAAATACAAGAAAAAAACACACAAAAGGCCACAAAGAGTTTTCTTCTTAGGTTTAGCCATACAGCAGATCAAACAAAGCTCAGGGTCGCAACACACAAACAAAATCTCTTCCGCAAACAGACACTAAAGTGAAAAAGCAATTTGCTGTATAGAAAAACACTTCCAAGAACATATGTGCAACCCTTCACAACCCCCCTTATGCCTGCAAGAAGCATAGATTCTCATGTGCCCCTGCAGCTGAAGGATCTCATGAGAATCTATGCCTCTTGCTAGCCAAGATCAGCCTCAAATACGTGCTCAGACGAGGAAGCTACCCCACATTTCACCTTAACTTAATGAGCACCTTATGAACTTTTGTAAGCTGAGTGCAACTGAGTGAAAGCAAGTGAGGTGCCACCGCTTATAGTTCTAGGAAAGGGTCAATTAGTGAGCTAGCAATCTTGGGTGTTGTTTTGTTATGAGAGAAATTAACCCTTTTCATCCTGATAAACCCATGGCTTAAAATAAGTTTGACATCACTAGTTCTGATGCGCCAAGCTATTCTGGCACCACCCGTGAACTATAACAGTTGAGCTAGCTCCTAACCTGTAACGTAGTCTCCATAGGACAAGAACAAACATTTAAAAAATCAGCCTCAGGATGAAATGGGTTAAATACAATGTTGCTTCTGTCACTTCTACTTCTAGCATCAAATGTCTAACCCCCCCCCCCCCCACCCCACCCCACCAGCTACTCATCTTCTTCCCCCCCCCCCCCCCCCCCCCTCACCCCACCCCATGTTTTTTCTCTTGATAATAAATGTGGTCTGTGATTTTTTACCTTATGACTTCATCGTAATGTCCAAAATCGCAGTCCAATACACACATGCATGGGTACAGAAACAGCATGCAAAAAAGCATGTCCCTTGATGCACAACCATAGTCTGGAGAGTGTTTCTTGGTGTCCACCAAGCTCTTAGCGTAAGACCCCCTTGTTTGCTTCCAGTAATGTATTAATTATTATTAGGCCTTCAGTAATAACTTAACCCATTTAGCCCCAACGCACTACATCAGAAGATGGATCGACCATGATATTTCAAGGGTAGTGCCAGATTAGTTTGGCGCCTGATGGCGCCAAGCTAATCTGGCACCTTCCTTGAATTATCATGGTCAATCCATCTCTTGCAACTGATGCCTAATTGACAGGTGACAGCTCATACTTTGGGAATTGCAGCTGTGGGATTAAATGGAGTAATCAACGAATCTCTCTGTTACTGTACTGATAAACCCATCTCCTGCAAATGGCACTGGAAGTGAAACTAGCTGCAGCCACTAACCGTAAATTATGTAAATTATGTCCGAGCACTGCGCAACACCAAGCATATTATAATATTGTTTGTTTTTGTTGTAACAGCCCAAACTGACAGCTCACAGCTGATTTACAATACAAACTGCAAGTTTATGAGGATTTCTTCTTTACTTATTCTCTTCTAGCTGTCACTGTCCGTTTTTTTGTCACGAATCGCATTGACAAAAACAGTACTGTCAACCAAAAGTCAATAACATCTTTTCAGTTTCATGCTGTGGCAGAAATACAAACCGATCATTTTAAGACAAGACTGTGGGCATTGGACTGGCCATCACAGTTGGCGGGCAGTGCCAGATTGGCTTGTCACCTGGGAACATACCAAGCCAATCTGGAACTAATAATAATAATAATAATTACGGTATTTATAATGCGCTTATCTTATAATAATTATAACTCTAAGCGCGCACTCACAACTCGCACACGCATGCGCACGCTTTAGACAATGACACGTAAAACAAATAGTGAAGATACATTACGACGGTCAGCTTGGGCTGGGGAGTGTGGTGATATAGTGCTAGAACTGTTGAAAGAGATGAGTTTTGAGGGCAGACTGGAAGGAGGAGAGCGAGTGTTTCTGACGAAGAGAGAGTGGGAGAGTGTTCCAGGTGGTTGGACCGTATACTGAGAAAGAGCGGGGGCCGAAAGTGATGAGTTTGGTGCGGGGGATGAGGAGTCGGAGAGGGTCAGAGGCGGAGCGGAGGGAGCGGGGAGGAGTGTAGGGGTGAAGTAAGTTGGAGAGATACGCAAGAACTACCCTTAAGCTATCATAGCTTATCCATCTCCAACATTCGGTAAAGAGTGTGTATTATATTGACAACTGATCAAGTTGTGAAAGTCCTCAGTAGGTGTGAACTAGTAGAACCTATTTTGAGCAAGCACCTTTCTTGCCAGCAAAAGCAATCTTAATCCATTTGACCCCATGGGCGCATTTCTCTAATCTGAGATGGTTGTACATTGTGTACCGTCCTGACAGCAACAATACTTTCTCAGGATGTGCCTGCACTGCTTGTGAAAAAAAAAAATTAAACAGAATATTGAATGTATGTCGCCAGCCGGTCTAATACGCTAAATAAACCTAAGACCATTTAGCAAAACACATCCAATATCAAGAGCTCAGGCAGCGCAGACAGTAGGGAGAGTTAAAAACAGGAAAATACAGGTGAATGGACCAAGGGTAGACAGAAACACATGCCCCAGAATAGAGGGGAAA
The DNA here is from genome assembly GCA_036245525.1 of Semisulcospira habei. NCBI lineage: Eukaryota > Metazoa > Mollusca > Gastropoda > Semisulcospiridae > Semisulcospira > Semisulcospira habei. Next base: position 87,364,242 of record BTPG01000006.1, on the reverse strand, counting down.
ACCCACCCTGTGGGGCTGACCAGGGTGACCCTGGAAATTAAAATGTAGTTAATCCTACCCAAGTCCCCCAGGGCAGACCCGGGTGGGGGTCTAATTTGAGAGATGTCACCTAACGGCTAAGTACCATTTGCAGGAGATGGATCAAGCATGATAATTCAAAGGTAGTGCCAGATTAGCTTGGCGCCATTATCATGCACGATCCATCTCCTTCTGTAGGACGTCAGGGCTAAAAGGGTTAAAAGACAGGTGCACTCTCAAGAGAAGTCTCAAGGGCAAAAAAAAAGTCACCTGTCGTTAAAGGCCATCGTTTAGGTGGTTACAGCCACCTAAACGATGGTCTTCAAGGACAGGTGATCTCTCATAAGGGTGGTCACTCAATACAGATTCTGCTGTTCGCACATTCATAGTACAAAGCAAATGCAATGATACCCTGAAAATGGAACCATTTTTGGGTTTGCGATCCTGTATTGTACACACAATCCATTCAGTGTCTCCTTCTGGGTTTTGACAAACATGACCAAGAATAAAGCATCACCAGACAAAACTTGTGTGTTCTCTCACCTCCATAAACTGTGCGTTGACCTTAAAGTCAGGCGGCGGAAGCCCGTTTTCGAAAGCCTGTCTTCGACGATTCTCAATGCCCATAAACAAGTGTTCCACAGCACGTGGTATAATTCCCACCTCCTCGGGTGTGGCGTTGACATCAAACCCTGTACCCATTGTGTATGTCTTCCCTGAACCAGTCTGAAAAACATCAGGATGAAAAAAAAATCAGCCTTAAAAAAAAATCTGAAATCTGAAAGTGTGTCCTCTGCTGAGTACAGTATTGGAGACAGATAGCTCAAGAGTGGTGTCTGGATGTGCACAGATATTTTGCATTGTGAATCCTGCATTTCACAAAAATGGACTTCATGTCTTTTGCCTTGTGAAGGCAAAAGGCAGGAAGTTCACTTTTGTGAAATGCAAGGTTTTCATTGTATTACAATGAAAATCTTGCTTTTCACAAAAAATGCACTTAGACTCATCCAAAACTAACTTAGAGCATTTTGCTTTCAATGGGCAGTAATATGGCAGCATACATGAACTATTATGGATGATCCTTCTCTAAGCACATGACAGCCAAATGATTCAGCTGGAAAAATATTTTGACAGAGCTGTTCACAAGAATGCATAAAACACTTGTAGATCTGTTCAGTTCCTGTTGTATCACACTCACATCGTACACCTCATACATTCAATTTTTGCTAATTAATTTGCAAGTGTTTAAGTAAGAGATTGGCCGGCGTTTTTCTCACCTGTCCATATGCGAAGACCGTTGCATTGTAGCCCTCAAAACACCTGTTACACAGAAAATCATTAAATTTGATTTTAAAATTCACTCTGTGTGTGAGTGAGCATGTACAGTATGTGGGTGCATGTGAATGAAAGTGTGTGTGCAAACTATTACAAGTACATGTGCAAATCTTGTGTGTTTGTGTGTATGCATGTATAAGGTGTGTGTTGGTGCATACATGATGTATGTATGTGATGTGCACATTTGTGCAACAACTTCCTATCAAATAGAAACTGGACATGTGTGCAGAAAAAGTCCGACAGCAATTAAACAATAAGATGGGATGAACCATAACCCACAAAGTCTCTTCTATATAAGAGCCATAACTCACAAAGTCCCTTTTATATGCGAGCTGTAGTCGCTGTCACGGGTCTCTGTTGTCTTTGACCGAATTCTGATTTTGAAATATATTTGAAAAAGCCTCGCAAATTTGCCAATGCATCAGTGAGCTCTATAAGGGTCACAGTGCATACAAGTCATTGTTTTGAGAGAGAGAAATACATCACATCTAGAGTATTGCGTCAATGACTGTGTGATGATGAAATTTCTGCTTTACGTCACCGTCACTGTCTGATTTTTCCAGAAGTTGCGTTTTTTTACTTTTCAAAAAGTTTCTTCATAGAATTAATTTTTACTGAAAAAGTTCAAAAGATACAAAGCTGGCTAATGAACTCATCCAATGTCTTTCTCCAAACCGGCCTATATCCAAAACTTCAAGTAAATATAATGAAAATAACGGACTCTAATGTGGGTCAACCGACTTTTTACAAATGGTCATTTAACTCCTCAGTGAGACATTCAATTTAAAAATGCTCAGAGGGGCTCCTAGGCACCCCATGAAAGAAACAAATTTCCTAATTTCAAACTTGTACGTATGCCAACAACAGATATTTTCTTGCTTACAGGCTTATGCACACACACACATACAGCGCTTTGTGCCAAAAGTACGTTCTACAGTGAAGTTTGCATAACTAGACATGATGTAATTTTTAACTTCTTACTTCACTGTCAGAGTTTTTGTCTAGCCCGCCTATGATGTAATGTGTTCTTTTGAAATCACTCCACGCATCCCACCCTAAAAAGTCTTTTCTATAAATTAATAATAATAATAATTACGGTATTTATAATGCGCTTATCTTATAATAATTATAACTCTAAGCGCGCACTCACAACTCGCGCACGCTTTAGACAACGACTCACGAACCACAAATAGTGAAATATTACGACAGTCTGCTTAGGGTGGGGAGTGTGGTGGTATAGTGCTAGAACTGTTGAAAGAGGTGAGTTTTGAGGGCGGACTGGAAGGAGGAGAGAGAGTGTTTCTGATGGAGTGGGAGAGTGTTCCAGATGGATGGACCGTATACCGAGAAGGAGCAGGGGCCGAAAGTGCTGAGTTTGGTGCGAGGGATGTGGAGGCGGAGAGGGTCGGAGGCGGAGCGGAGAGGAGTGTAGGGGTGAAGTAAGTTTGAGAGATAGGAGGGAGCGCAGTTGTTCAGGGATTTGTAGCAGAGAGACAGAATCTTGTATTGGATGCGTTGGGGGATGGGAAGCCAGTGACGGAGTTTGAGCAGGGGAGTGATGTGGTCGGATTTGTTCTTTCTGAGGACGAGGCGGGCAGCATTGTTTTGGACGCGCTGGAGAGTGAAAGTGGTGGAGTGAGGGAGGCCGGAAAGGAGAGAGTTGCAGTAGTCGATGCGGGATAGGATGAGAGAGACAGCAAGTTTGGTGGCAGCTTCGGTAGTGAGGTATTTTCTGATCTGACTGATGCAGCGGAGGTGGAAGTAGCATGCCTGGGCCGTGGCGGAGACGAAGCTGGTCATGGAAAGAGAGGAATCAAGGATAACGCCGAGGTTTTTGGCCGAGTCAGAGAGGGAGATGGTGGTGCTGTCAAGTTGAAGGTGGAGGGAGGGAGCTGGGAAAGTTTCTGGCGAGTGCCTACCAGCATGGCTTCCGTATTGTCGTCATTCAGTTTAAGCTTGTTTGCTGTCATTAAGTTTTTCACGTCTTCATAGCAGTAAACCGTGCGAGTCAGTAGTGACTGAGTGTTGTTGAGTTTGTCTTTGTCTAGTAGTTGTGAGTCGTCAGCGTAGAGGTGGTGGTGTATGTGGCGAGACTGGATGATGTTGGACAGGGGAGACGTGTAGAGTGTGACGGACCCCTGTGGAACTCCGCAGGAGAGTGTGACTGGGTTGGAGGAGACGCCGTCGATGGTGACGGACTGCTGTCTGAGAGGTAGGAGAGAAACCTGGAGTGAGCAGAGTCAGTGATGCCAAAGGAATGGTGAAGGTGGTGGAGGAGGATAGAGTGGTCTATAGTGTCGAAGGCGGCAGAGAGGTCGAGTAGCGTAAGAAGGGAGATGTTGCCAGAGTCGGTGGAGAGAAGCAGGTCGTTTAAGATATGTAGAAGGGCTGTTTCAGTGCTGTGATGTTTGCGATAGGCAGACTGGAAGGGACTGAGGAGGTTGTTGTCGGCGAGGTGAAGGTTGAGCTGGTTGAGAACGACCTTCTCAAGAAGCTTGGACAGGAAAGATAGATTGGAGACTGGGCGATAGTTTTGAGTTCGTATGGGTCAAGGTTGTGTTTTTTGAGGAGAGGACGGACGATGGTGGACTTGAAGATATCGGGGACGGAGCCGTTCTCTAGAGATGTGTTGATGATGTCGGTAATGAATGGCAGAAGTTTTGGAAGGCCGTCTCGGTAGAGAGAAGCTGGGAGAGGGTCTAGTTCGCAGGTTTTGAGAGGCATGGACTTTATGTTCTTGAGGACTTCATCCTGAGAGACGGGCTGGAAGGACAAGAGGGGGGTGCCGGAAAAGGGGGTGTCGGGAGGGCAAGGCGGAGAAGGCAGAGTGTCGAGTGTGTTGCGCAGAGTTTGGATTTTGTCGGAAAAATAGGTGGAAAAAGCGGACGGGAGTTCTTCTTTGCTGTGTGTGTTGGGGAGAGGAGAGTCTTTAGAAATGCCTAGGAGTGAGTTCATGGTAGCGTAGAGGGTTTTGGAAGAAGTCGATTCCAGGATTTTGTTTTGAAGGTGTTTACGTTTGGAGTCCGAGATCATTCTGCAGACTTTGGATCTAGTTGTTTGGAAGCTCTGTCTGTGAACGGTGAGGTCAGATGAGCGCCAGCGGCGTTCCGCTTGTCGGCGCTTGCGCTTGGCCTCAGCTATGTCATCAGTGAGCCAGGGGGAGGGGAGTTGGTTGGGTATGGAGCAGGTGGTGACAGGTGCATGGGTGTCTAGAAGTTTTCAAAGGGAGGAGTCGAAATGGGATGCAAGATCAGGAGAGGAGGCGGGGTCCAGGAGAAGGTCAACAGCTTCGTCGAAGAAGCTCTCTCGGTTGACAGATTTTAGTTTGCGACGAGAGACAAGGAGCTTGGTTTTTTTTGGGGGAGGTAGGTTGAGGGAGACGAGAATAGTGAGGTGGTCAGAGGGAAGCACAGAGGAGGTGTCAGAGTAGAGAAAGAGTTGATCGGAGGTGCGGGTGATGATCCAGTCGAGGGTGTGGCCGAGTCGGTGAGTAGGTTTGGTGATGTGTTGTGTAAGATTGTGGTTTGAAAGTGATGTGCAAAGGCGTTTTGTGTCAGGGTGGTCGAAGTGGACGTTAAAGTTGCCAAGAAGGATGTGTTTTCCGGGTCGTGTGCTGTAGTGGTCGAGGAGGAGGTCGAACTTCCGTGAGGAACATGGAGTTTGTGAGTTTGTTTTGAGAGCTTGGAGGGGGGCGATAGATACATGAGAAGATGAGGGACTGGCCAGGGAGTGTTGCTACGGCCTCGACAGATTCAAAGGAGGGATGAGAGAAGGAGAGGTGAGCGGAGAGACAGTCCCTGTAGATGATCGCAATGCCACCCCCTCTGGAAGCGTGCGGGAAGGAGGCCAGGCGGTAGCCACTCGGAGTGACGCTGGCGATGATGGGTTCATCGCCAGCTGAGCGGAGCCACGTTTCGGTGATCACGACAACATCTAGGTCATTGTCTAGAATGAAATCTGAAATCACGTCGGCTTTTCCATCTTTGCAGACAGACTGTGCATTGAACAGACACAGTTTTAGGTTGGGTGAGACAGAAGAGGAAGAGGAAGAAGAAATGGACGAAGAAGAGGACAAAGGAGGAGGAGGGTGGGGAGAGGGAAAAGAGGAAGGAGGGGGGAAAGATGAAGGAGGGGGGGAGTGGGGGGGAGGAAAAGACGGGGAAGGAGAACCGGGCAAGAAAGAGGATGCGAAAGGAGGGGGAGGGGGGAGGGGAAAGGGGGAGGAAGGAGAGTTGGAAAAGATGAGGAAGAGCGAGGGGGAGGGTGAAGAGGAGGAGAAAGGGGGAGGAGGGGACGAGAAGGAAAAAGGTGGAGGAGGAGGTGGTGAGGGGAGGGAGGGGGAGGAGGCGGGCAAAGAGAGCAGGGAGCGGTACTTGAGGAAGACAGGAGAAGAAATGGGAGAAGAAGGAAGGGATGGGGAGAAGACGGGGAGGCGGGGGGAGGCGGAAGGGGAAGGACATAGGAAAAGGGGATGAAGTGTGCGGTAGTGGGTGTGGCTTGCGAGTCGTTCCTTCTACTAATTCCACCCCTGCGGCCTCTCTTTCGCGACCGGATGCCACGTAAGGCATTTGCAACACTGTCGGCGGTACCGGCCGCGCAGTAGGTGGCGTGACAACATAGAGATAGAAGACTTAAAGGCCCACTACCGCCATAACCATTCAAAGATACACTTCTGTAACAGATGGTTACAAAACGCTACACACAGGTCTAGATATGGTTCATTTAGACACAGGACAATCAAGCTCAGCACAGGTCGTCTTAATGTCAAATAATTTGACAATGACTCTACTCCATTTTATAAATTTTTTATACAATGCTTTCAGTACGAGAAACAGCTAAAAATAGATTGACACGCTAACGGCTGAGCAGAATAAATAAGTGCGATTACACATGCTTTTTCTGTGTGTACAAACTGCTGTTAAAGTTCATTAGGTGTGTCGAAAAGGCATAACAAACACAAATGGTGCTGAAATGTATCTTCAGATTTACACATAATGGTAATTTAAAAAAAAACACACACATGAATGAGACCTCACAGTCACAATAATCACACTAATAATCCTAATCTAACTACTGCACACAGCAGATCACTGGATGGAACTGAGATTTAAGTGTTGTGGAAATGGACTTATGTCAACCGTGTAAAAAAAATCATATGCAGAGAGAGGGTCTGGGGGTAGGGGTTATTGTCACTGTCATAGTCTGTCAGAAAAACTAAGATTTAAACCATCATATTCATTGTTTTATGCCAATTTTGCCTCAAATCAAGTGACTCAAAGAGGTTCTTTCATGACTCATAAGAAACAAGTCAAAGCTCTTATGTCTCACGTGTATGACCGATCCACATGTGTCAATTAGTAAAGGGATGGCTTATGCACCAACAAAATCCATGTTTTCTCAAAATTTAATCAGTTTTCACACATATTTGTCAAACCCCCTTGACCTTTGCGATGAGTCAACTAAATTAGTATACATAGGAAGGTCTTATCATCTGCTACCTTTGTGCCAAATTTGATTGAAAAGTTTGCAAAAATGTTGATAATAACTACAATTCTATCAAAAATTGACATTTTAATTTTTATACAAATTTGCTGACCTCTTGTTACCCTTGACCTTTTCCAATGGGTCATCCAAATTAGTATGCATAGATAGATCTTACCATCAGGTATCTCCTCTGTACCAAGTTTGGGTTTAAAGTTGTGAATAGTATAAATTGAGAAAAAAAAAACATTTGTCAAAATATGGCTATTTTTTACCTATTTCCTGAGCTATTGTGACCCATGACCATTCCAAGGGGTCATCCAAATTAGTATGCATTGACAGGTCTTACCATCAGGTATCTCTGTAGCAAGTTTGGGTTTGAAGTTGTGAATAGTATTTGAGAAAAAAACCATCTTTTGTCAAAATATGGCTATTTTGGACCTATTTTCTGAGTTCATTGTGACCCTTGACCTTTCCAAGGGATCAACCAAATTAGTATGTGTAGTAAGGTCTTACCATCAGGTATCTTTGTAACAAGTTTGAGTTTGAAGTTGTGAATAGTGTAGGGCTCGTTGACCTTTCCAAGGGATCAACCAAATTAGTATGTGTCTTACCATCAGGTATCTTTGTAACAAGTTTGAGTTTGAAGTTGTGAATAGTATTGGGCTCGGGATGCTGACGTCATCACGCCAGTTGTGGCAGCCATCTTGTGAGGATACGGTACTAAGTGCTCATAGGGAAATCGCTGTTTTTTTGTAATGTCAGGAAAGTCCTGACGTACTATAAGCAATAACTGCAAGTCTTGCCATCACTGTAGGAAACCGCTCACCAGAATCTGTTTTTGTTTGTTTCCAAAGAGGAAGAAAAATGAAGAAAAACGTGTTGAAACACTATTTCGCTACTGTCTCATGACTATGGTATTCTCTTAAGATGGCGGCTGATGCACCGATGCTGCTAAACAACGCGGGGAACTTCCCAAGCCCTAATGGAGAAAAAATAATTATGTCAAAATATAGCTATTTTTCATACATTTCCTGTTCCCCCATGACCTTGACCTTTGTGAGAGGTCATTGAAATTGGTATGTTTAGAAAGGTTTTGCCACAAAGTATCCTTGGGCCAAGTTTGAGGACTGTAGCTTGAATAGTCTACGAGAAAACGCCAACGTTAAAGTTTACCACAGACGACGGCCGTACACCCAACCACTGGCCCAGAACAGACTAACTTTTGCTTCACACGTGAGCCAAAAAATACAGCAGTCATGCATTATGATTGAAACACATACCCAACCCCCTCATCCCCGCCCACCTCCCCACGCACATGTTTCATGCATTTAACACTCACCCTTCAATAAGTTGTTTGACACAGCTGTCATAAATGGATTCCTGGGCCGTGGAAATGTCAAAGACATAGTCAAAGGTAAATGACTTGTCTTTCCCCAGTATAACCTGTGGTTCATTAGGCACCACAGATGTGCATACTTGGCACATGTCCACCTTTTCACGTCCATTTTGAGGGCGAATTCTGAAAAACAAATATATGATAATGTTATTTCTAAGAGCCAAAGACAGTCCGGCAAATATTGGCAATTTAGTCTGTGCACGGCTGGTCATCGTGCCAATGTTGTCTGCAGCTATGCAAAACAATCGATGAATAATTTCTTCAATTCCAAGGGTCAAGAATAATATGTGAAAATACGGACACAATATTACACTGACATGATTACGCAACAGCACAAGGACATAACCAGAATGTTTTTATTGTATGCTTTAAGTTTAACTCATTCCGCCTGACACACATATTTCCCAAATTTTGGAGGCGTCATCTAATGACTATGCACCTGTTGCTGGAGATGGGTCGACCATGATAATTCAAGGGTAGTGCGCCAAGCTAATCTGGCACTACCCTTGAATTATCAAGGTCGACCCATCTCCTGCTGTAGTGCGTCAGGGCTGAATGGTTTAATTAATTGCCTAAGTGACCATCACGTTCTTACTTTGATTTTTACTTGCTGAACTAACTGCACTAAGCAGGTGAGCTATATCAGCACTATTGAGAAGCGTTTGTTTACATTCATTTGAACAGGTTAAATAGGCACTGTTTTCAACATTTTCATTCAAAAGAACTGTTCAAATGCAAGGTAGACTTTCCCGGTCACGCTAGACAGAAGTCAAAAGCTGAAAGGAAAGACAGGTGTCACGCATGAAAACGCTTTTTGAAAGCACCGCCAGTACACATGTCAAACAAGAAACAAGCAGCAAGTTCACATGGGGGTGCTCTCTAGCACAGTAGCAGTAGCATACAACCACCTGTGTACAGCTGATAACTTCTGGCCACCTGACGCACAGGTGGGCCAGAAAGCATGACAATTTACTGTGGCAAATTAATGTTTTGATGGTTAAACAATCATTTTACCTAAGGGCGACTCGGACACTGGTGTCATCTTCTTTCTTTTCCGCTTTCTCTGTCATGTTGAGGGCACGGCGACATTCGTTCTGATCACTGGCAATAGCGTCGTCACCCTCTTGCTTTATCCGTCGCACACACTCGTCACGATCATCCTTCACAATATATTTTGCAGCCTACCGTGGCTGATGTACATATCCTTGCGAATCACATTCTTGCAAGTAGCTCGGCTTCTTCGCGTCGTAAATTCGTTGAATCGAAGCGAGTGTTTTGAGTGAGCCGCTTGCCGAATGATAATTTGCGTTCGCCCGATCGGTCTGAATTTGACGGAAACACACGAACCAGAGGCAGTGCCATCTGTCACTATCAAAGGGACGCAATCCATTTTACAAGCAATGGGTCAACATGCTGGGGTTGACAATACTGCAAAAGAGGGGGTGGGGGTGGAAGGGGGGGGGGGGTGTCAGTTGCGGGCTAGACAATATACTCGTTCGTACTACGATCAGCCGGGAGTCTGTCTCGGTAGCTCGATCTCTTGTGCAAAAAAGTACCCAACGGAGAAAGAAACACGCTTAGAAAAGACGGGTACAACACAATTTATTAATATTTCGGGTAAATACCCTTTGTCAAAATAGACAAACAAACAAACATAGAGATTAGCCGCTACTTATCTTCAATGGCAGAAGGAATGTGGCAACTGAAGGAGGTGACGTAAAATAAAAGAAAAGAAAAGGAAGAACAAAAGTGCGAAAAAAGTAAAAATGACGTCAACGAAAAATCGCGTAAGAGAGAGACTCGGAAAGAACCTGAACACGAGAGACAAGAGTGTGTGCAAGCACGTGCAGGAGCGAGCGAAAGAAAAGGCGTGTAGATGAGGCCAGAGAAAGAGAGAGAGAGAGAGAGAGAGAGAGAGAGAGAGAGAGAGAGAGAGAGAGAGAGAGAGAGAGAGAGAGAGAGAGAGAGAGAGAGAGAAAGAGAGAGAGAGAGAGAGAGAGAGAGAGAAAGAGAGAGAGAGAGAGAGAGAGAGAGAGAGAGCGAGACGGAGAGAGAGAAAGAGAGAGAGAACGAATGGGGAGTACCCTTGGGCACGAAGTAGGCTGAGTGTCTAATACACAAAGCCTGCTAAACACCAACCCGAAGGCAAACTTTATATCACCTTCAAGTTGAGGACTACCTCGGGGAAAAACGGGAGGACCCCGGGAAAAAAACCCCAGCATTTAGCACGGTACACAACAAGTAATAAGTCATGAAAACAAAGCAAAGAATCAAAATCAGTAAGAGAATATTGGTATAAGGGGAGAGTAGGTAGTTGTGAAACCGTCTTCAAGGGTAACTCAAAAAATAAAGGGGAAGAGAGAGAGAGAGAGAGAGAGAGAGAGAGAGAGAGAGAGAGAGAGAGAGGGAGATGGGGGCGGGGGGGGGGGGAAGGGGGGAAGGAGTAAGGAGAAGGGGAAAAAAAAAAAAAGGGAGGGGGGGGGGGGGCGGAAGACAATCAGCCAGAGCCACCAACCCCATCCAACGGGCACCCACCAGCCCACAGAAAAACACACAGGTACGCAACAAGACGACCACATACATCCCCAAGGGATGCACACGATCGCCCCGCCCCAAAACCGCGTATCAAACCGTGAGCCGGAGACCCGGTGCCCGACAGGGAAGGGCAAGGGATCCAACTAAACGTTCGGCCAGCGCTGAGAAAGTCCCCAAGGGAAATGTACATATCAACCAGCGCCAACAGCACGTAACTGATTAGTGAGTAGTAAATCAGTGAGGTAAAGTAGCAGACACAAGCAAGGTAAACAATGTTAATCTTTCATATTCATCCCGAGTGGCGCCACAGTGCCCAGTTTATTAATCAGAAATTTTTCACGGTCTTTCCTGGCCCAGACATTACTGGCTTGCATAAGCCAGAGGCTTTTAACTCGAATGTCTGAGACGGAGTGGTCGGCCTGATTGAAATGTCGTCCGACCGGTCTGTTGTATTGGTACTTGACAGACTGAAGATGTTCTTTGAAACGGTCGTTGATGGTTCTTTCCGTCTCTCCAACATAGAGTTGGCCGCATTTAACACAGGAGATGCAGGGCTAGAAATTAACTTTTTTCTTTGGGGGCCACCGGGCCCCTTGATTGAAAAATTTGAGGGCCCACAAGCAACTTTCGGGGCCAAACTTTGAAAAGTAATGCAAACAAAAAACAAAAGAATTATTGACAATATAATAAGTAGAAAGTACAATTTGTCTGATAATCTAAAATAAAAACAATTGAATTTCCAATTTTGCTGAGTGATGTCATTTTTATTTGCCTTTTCTTTCACTTTCAAACATTACCAACAAAAAAGGGGAAAAAACACACACACACACATTCAGTGACACACATATTCCAGTGACTAGTGAGCCTGAAATGGCCATTAAACAAAATAGAAAAAAATCAAGTGAGTCTCTTGTATAATACTTTTCAGTTTTGTGACTGAGTATTGCACAATACACATCATTAAATTTTTAATATGAGTAACCTAACAAAAAATCTGACCTCAATGCACAAAAGTTCAAAACAAAACCATGAAAGGGAACTAAACTTAACAGTACTCTTCCTGATAAACTAAAGTTAAACAAACAGATTTTGCCTTTTCTTTTTTTTTTTTCAATCATCTATTCATATTACACTTATGTGCACTTGAGTTAACAGAAGTAAACTAAAAATACAATAACAAAAAAAAAAGAAAAAAAAAGAACACAATACTATTACTGTGAGTGAGGGCACCGGTGTGGGTTGCTTCCCTTGGCCCAAATACGAAACTGCCGAGTAGAGCTAGCTGTAGCAGACGAATTATTTTGCGGGCCAAGCGGGCCCTTCGTTTTTCAACTTTCCGAGCCCGAAATCAACTTTGCGGGTTTTTGGCCCCGGGCCCCCGCTAATTTCGAGCCCTGAGATGACATAAATCACGTAGCTGGACTCACAATCCAGGGGGTGGGGGGGGGGGGGAACGGATTTGTTAAATAGCATGTCCGTTGAAAGGTCCTGGTAACTTGAATCAAAGTGGCACAGTTGGCCGAGTGCGCCTGAGTTGATCAGTGTTCAGGTCGTACTCCATAGGTAATAGATTTCCCTGTCTCCCATAACCCGCCCGTCAGGGCCGTCCGTGATCACATCGGTGCTGTGGACGTTAAACCCGAATTAACCAACCAACCAACCATCCGCCGTCCTCACTGAGACCGCTACTTGCCGGCATCTGCTCAGTAGTCTGTCACGCCGGAACATGACGGCCGGTCCGGTCGAGTCCGGGCGGCCGCCGCTACCGCCAGTCGGTCCGAGTACTATAAAATGAGACCGTAATGATGAACTGAAAGAGCGAGTCCGAAATAGCTCAGGCGAAGGGAATCGCCGGGTCGTGGGTTCGAATCCCGTCCTGGTCCCGGTAGCTGGACTCACAATCCAGGGTGGAAAAACGGATTTGTTCAATAGCATTTCCGTTGAAAGGTCCTGGTAAATCAAAGTGGCACAGTTGGAGTGCGCGGCCTGAGTTGATCAGTGTTCAGGTTGTACTCCATAGGCAATAGATATCCCTGTCCCCCATCACCCGCCCGTCAGGGCCGTCCATGATCACCTCGGTGCTGTGGACGTTAATCCCGAACGAACTGCTGAACTGAAAGTTTCACCTCGGTGCTTTGGACGTTAAACCCCGAACTAACCAATGAACTGAAAGTTTCCCCGATCACCTCGGTGCCAGTGGGACAAGAAACTGGAATAAGTCAGTCGAACTGAAAGTACTGCTGGGCAGTCTCGGTAAGCTAATGACTCGAACTGACAGGCCTGATCGGCACTGCAAGTTATACGGTTGGCTGGGCTTAGTCTATAACTCAACGGACAGAGAAGAAAAGGTCCCTGAATTCCGGCAAGTGTGGGTGCAAGTCAGTTATCATCAGGCTGTCGTGAGAGATATCTGGCACATATCAAACCCGGCGCGACCGTATTTCCTCCCCTCCTTTTTGCTCCTGCAGCTCCCTGGCTGACCAAAGGTTTTCGTATTTCACAGATTGTGGCTGACTGAAAATCATATTTACACATAATATAATTATAGTTATACCCATTTTTACACTTTATTGTTATCACTAGGCTGTTGTTCACAGCCAACATTCCTGCAAACTTTCGATGATGACTCACGAGTTGCTCAGTGGCACGGTTTGAACAACAATAATAATAAATACACAGTATGGTAATTTAACTGCAGTGGACAACACGGTCAATAATAACTTAAGACACGTTTAGTACAAAATCTTACGAAGGCTTATCACGGTAAGTTTTATTTTGGCGCACGCAGTCAAGGAAAGAGGGACAAAAAGGGAAATAAGGGGACGGCTGGGTCTGCCGTCCGCTGTAATATAAACAATTCCGCGATAACGTGGATGCTACCGAGCTCGTGTGGCCATGTCCGTGTTTTTTGGGAGGGGTATCGAATAACCTCTGTGCAGAGCAATCTCCGAGCGGTTCAAGACATAAATGGACTGATGACGTGACTTTGACAAGACGCAGGGCCCTCCAACTGAACCCCTGCCTCCTCTTCTTGGTTAGTTCGGGTTTAACGTCCACACGCACCGAGGTGATCATGGACGGCCCTGATGGGCGGGTTATGGGGGACAGGGAAATCTATTGCCTATGGAGTACGACCTGAACACTGATCAACTCAGGCGCACTCCAACTGTGCCACTTTGATTTACCAGGACCTTTCAACGGACATGCTATTAAAGAAATCCGTTTTCCCCCTGGATTGTGAGTCCAGCTACCGGGGCCGGGACGGGATTCGAACCCACGACCCGGCGATTCCCTTCGCTCTCCTGCTCCGACGTTTAACCGCCTGAGCTATTTTAGACTCTAACCTCCTCTTCTTTCGCTGCCGGGTCACTTTGTACTTTTCTGGGTCAAATCGGCACTCAGCTGCGGGGGATCACGACGGACCTGCACGGCCGCGGCACGACGGACAAACAGCGGAATGACAAAAATGGAGTTTTGTCGTGGTCATAATAAGTTACAAAAATCAAACATCCACGGTTTCGTAGAGATCAAGAGCTCTTGATCTCTACGAAACCGTGGATGTTTGATTTTTGTAACTTATTATGACCACGACAAAACTCCATTTTTGTCATTCCGCTGTTTGTCCGTCGTGCCGCGGCCGTGCAGGTCCGTCGTGATCCCCCGCAGCTCCTTCCCCATACTTGCTTCAGCCAGAGACATACATAACTGACGTTATATACTGACGAGCAAAAGAAATGCGACATTTTTAGAATCATCAGAAATACTATAGTGTTTCCGCTGATTAAAACTTAATGTTGCATTTCTTTTGTCATATAATAATCATCATATGTCATTGCTTCAGCTACGGTACAGTTCAAAGCGTAGTTGGGCCGTTCACTACTTGACCGTTTTCTGTTAGCACGATAAGATCTATCATCTATAATAGCCAGATAACAAACTTATGGTTATATTGCATCTGTAGGCCCCCATCTTTCGCAGCGGATACGGCTGGAAAAGTACGACTACCCCCCCCCCCTCCCCTCCCCTCCTTCCGTCGTCCCCCGCCCCCTCCTCACCAGTCCCCACAGCCGTGTGGCCGGCGGCCCAAGTGGGTTGCATGTAGCGTGCTTAAATATAGGTCTTAAGGTCTTTCTTGCTTAGTAAAGCTCTTGCTTAGTGCGCGAGTGTTTTCTGTTGCATGGAGCGACTTAGCGATGTGCGTAGCTCCGAACGAGTTCTTAGCGAGCGGGGATAGGTTATTTATAGCTTATGGTGGGGTTCTCCCCTACGTCATCATAGATTGTAGAAATCGGCCAATAAAAACGCACGGTTTTCGCTTCTTCTGACCTAACGGAAACGAAGTAGACAAAACGCCGGTGAAATGGCGGCGCTGGAAAACAAAAAGTCAAGAGAGAAAGAATGGCAAATTTTTCGTGCAGGCAACCCTGCTTGTCAATCTAATGTAGACGTACATTAGTTAAGGAGTACCGTGTAGGCTCCCATAGTATGAGGATCTATGTCTCAAGTCTAATGTGGATGTACATTAGTTAAGGACTACCGTGTAGTAGGCTCCCATAGTATGAGGATCTATGTTTCTCTGAGAACGGCTGGTGTTGGGTTATACCCATCGGTGTGCAGGGTCAGTTGAATCAGTTATGCAGACTCCTCACCGATAATTCCCAGATGTCCGTGAGACGAGGCTGGGTGGGGGGTCCGTGCGTTCCCACGTACATTTCGTGTTCCTCCTTCTCTATCCTAGATGGAAGGCTGTTTCTGCCACAAGGTTTAAGAGAGTGAATTCACATTTCCGTTCTCGCGTTAACACGGCAGCTAAGAACTCTTCCTCAGCTAAGCACGCCGCTACGCACGAGGGGGACCGTCCTTAGAATTAAGCACGCCACTAAGCTCGCTCCAGCAGATAAGCACGCTCATGCAACGCACATTTTCAGCTAAGCTTGTGAACTTAGCGCTAAGCAAGAAATTTGCGCGCTAAGCAAGCATATGCAACCCACCCCACTGGTGCGGCCGCCAGTCCAGTCGTGCTTGACTCCCGGCCCTCGAGATTGTGCAACAGCCGTTCTGTGTAAACACTAGTATATAGGGGCTGTCAGTAAAGCGGTCGTCTCCGTCGCATTGTGTCCAGCTGGCTTGGTATACAGAGTGAACTGCATAATTATTTAGTAGTAGTTGATACTGATACGGGACCGAACCCTTTCCTATGTCCGGCATCAGTGACCCCTGCAGTCGATCTGTGTCAGCAAGAGGTAGTAGATCCACATGAACCCCTGCGATTGCATGGACTCATGAGAATCTATGCCTCTTGCAGATGTCCGGGCAGTGGATGGACTGTGTCCGTCAGTCATGATCAGCGACATAAGGACGTAACGTCTTTTCAACTTGAGTTTAGTATTTACTTAGCGGCCGCTGGCTTTTGTATTCTATGTATTCGGGTAACGTAAACCCAATGTGCTAATCGCTCGGCTCCGTCAGGTACTGAACGACGTTAGAAGTACACCTAGCTAGTGACTCAGTGGCGGGTACTGTGGGCAGGCCGCTGTTGACGAACGGCCGGACCCAGTGAGACGCCAAGACTGACTCTCCGCGCCAGGACCTGTGACGCCACTTTGGCTTGCGACAAATAACTCATGAGGTGGTGTGGGAGTCATCAAGCTGGCGTGTTATTTCCCTCACACGAACTGTGACCTCAATGGTGACCTCCAGCCTTGCGGCACTGTCCAGTATCGCATGTTTAGCCAACTCTTCGGTGGAAAAAAAACTGTAGGGCGACCGACGCGGAGCCCGCTCGGTTCAGAGTCCGAAATAGCTCAGGCGGTAGTAAGCATCGGAGCAGGAGAGCGAAGGGAATCGCCGCCTGGTCATGGGTTCGAACTCCCGTCCCGGCCCCGGTAGCTGGACTCGCAATCCAGGGGGAAAAGACGGGCTTGTTCAATAACATGTCCGTTGAAAGGTCCTGGTAATCAAATTGGCACAGTTGGAGTGCACCTGAGTTGATCAGTGTTCAGGTCGTACTCCATAGGCAATAGATATCCCTGTCAGCCATAACCCGCCCGTTAGGGCCGTCCATCAGTTATCACTTCGGTGCCATGGACTGACGTTAAACCCCGAACTAACCATCCGCTCGGTTCGGACTGACTGATCAAGAGTACTGTCGAAGTGATGGGAATCATTCTCAGTGGCGGATCGGGCGGTGTAGGGTGTGTACAGGAGTTCAGGAACCCACTCCCTCCACCTACCTGGCCCGCCTGAGAGACAAAATTTTTTTTTTTAAAAATGAGATGATGATGATGATGAAACGTTTTTTATACAGGATAAAGTTTTAGGCCTCTCTTGCAAGCTGTCCTGCTACTCTACACACATAAATATACATCGATCAACACAATAAAATATTTATTAAAAAAAACCAAGCTAACATAGTGTCAAAAACATTGAGACGTGAGCGACAAAATTTAGTCCCTGATTACTTATTAGTGCCGAGGGACTCCAAAATGTCACATAGTCAGTCAGAGCGACAAAGTAACTTCAGTGAAATTACAAAACCCTTCCCCTCGTTGATTGTTCACTGCCGGAGTTAGTCTGAAAGGTATGTCCTCGCCCCTTCACCTACTGCCACCCCCCCCCCCCCTCCCCCTCCACCCCCCTCACACACACACACAACCACTGTCGTTATATTTTTATAGCCTGGAACTGAATTGACCAGAAATGAACGGTTTACTGACACACACGTTGTGCTACAATGCCGAATCGATATGCGTCAGCCAGTTCGACTGACATAAATGAAAGTGGGTGTGTCCGTCCGACATAAACCGGGCGTTTCAACGTTCCTTCCACTGTCTGATTTAAACTTAGATCTCTATTATTTCTTTTTATCGTCTTTCGGTCCCGTTTGGCACGTTTACTTCTCCGCTTTATGTTTGTCAGTCTTTCTTGCGTACAACGCGGCGGCCAAAACTCTGTTATAGCAGCCCTTTAATTGCTCCCCTCCCCCCCCCCCCCCCCCCCCGTTTGTTTGCGCAGATATATACGGCCGTGCAAAAGGAATTAAAAAAAAAAAAAAAAAAAAAAAAAACCAATAAAACGTTATTAGCTTTCAGGGCGTATCCAAAACCTGAAGCCTAAACTTGTTAACCCATATCATACTGAAGCTAAAAGCTTCAATGACGGACTGCCATTTGCAAGCTACATTATAGTACTTACAGATAAGGATATAGACCAATGACTTTAGTTCAAGGGTGGTGCCAGAATAGCTTGGCGCCTAGAGGGTTCTGGCACTACCCTTGAACTATTTAAGTCAGACTTATTTCACACACTAGGGTATTCCGAAAGACTGATAAGGGTTAAACTAACATTGAAGACGCCGGTGCACGACTAACCCTAACCCTAACCAAGACTGACCCGGCCAGCAGCAAAAAAAACATGTCCGGGCCCTACTCACATAGACTGTGAAAAGAAGGGTAGAAAAGTCTGATTTGAGGCAAGACGGCAACCGGCATTGAAAATCCGCTCTGAAGCAGCCCAATGCGCAAAGGGCCATCGGGCCTACGTCGGCCCGATGGCCTTTCGCGAATTGGGACTGAGACCGCTTTAATACTCCTCGACTGCCTTAACCCTTATATTCGGAAGATGATACACCAATGTGTGAAATAAGTGTGATTAAAATAATTTAAGGGTAGTGCCAGTGAGAATAGCTTGGCGCCTCTAGGCGCCAAGCTATTCTGGCACCACCCTTGAACTAAAGCCATTGGTCTATATCTTTAGCTGTAAGTACTATAATGTAGCTTGCATATGGCAGTGTACAAATTTGAAGCTTTTAGCCGTAGTACTGATGACTGATATGGGTTAACAGCCAGTCCGCATAGTCACGTGATACCGCTCGGCGGACAAGCCGCAGAGGCGCGTGGTTACCGGCCGCTTTTCCGCCAGACTGTCAGTAGTAGTGAAGGTCCTGCACTGCCGAGATTCAAGAGGCCCCGCATCAATAGCTACGAAAGTGTCGTATAGCGTTGCCGGCGGCATCCGCTATGTGACACTTTCGCAGCTTTTTCTGCCTTGAATGAGTTAATATCAGTCCGCCGTTCCCGGCGGCAACGCTATGCCGCGATACATCCGCAACTATTGATGCGGGGCACCTTGAATGAGTTAATAAAATCCACGTTCTACATCAGTATTGGAGGTCCGCTGCCGCCAGTTGCAGGAAACTTATCCAAGCCAGTAACTGCCTATTAACTTGGCCCATAGCATACTAAGGCTAAAGCTTCAAATTTGTACACTGCCATATGCAAGCTACATTATAGCCGGGGCTCGGGAAGTTCCCGGCCGCGTTGCCCGAGGAGCGTCGGCGTGTCAGCCGCCATCTTAAGAGGATAGAATAGGCTTCAGATAGTAGCGAAGTAGTGTCGTTTCAACACGTTTTTCTTCACGATTCTTCCTCGCAGTTCAGAAACAAACAAAAACAGATTCTGGTTAGCGGTTTCCTATGGTGATGGCAACTTGACGGCACTTGCTGTTATTGTCTATAGCACGTCAGGACTTTCCTGACATTGTCCTGACAGGCGATTTCAACTCTCTATGAGCGCCTTAGTCCCGTATCCTCTCAAGATGGCCGCCACGACTGACTAGCGTGATGACGCCAGCTTCCCGAGCCCTATAGTACTTACATATAAGGATATAGACCAATGGCTTTAGTTCAAGAATAGCCTCTATTATCAGTGGTGCTACCCTTGAACTATTCAGTTTAGTCAAACTTATTTCACACACTGATGTATTCCGAATGATAAGGGTTAACCATGCAACTGTCCCTCTGCACTGGCAGCCTGGGACTAAAAAATGAACGGCTCCAAACACTGAAAGCCTTCAGGACTATGACGGGCAGATTGCGGCTAGTCATATGTGAAAATACGTGCAAGTCGACCCAGTGGACTGGCCAAGAACCCCTTTATTGAGGTGCGGCCGGAACCCAGAACCCAGGACTAGAATTGACCAACATACCTTTCAGTGCTGGCCCTATTCAGACTGTAACCACG
Source organism: Semisulcospira habei (assembly GCA_036245525.1). NCBI lineage: Eukaryota > Metazoa > Mollusca > Gastropoda > Semisulcospiridae > Semisulcospira > Semisulcospira habei. The sequence continues at coordinate 87,344,454 of BTPG01000006.1, read as the reverse complement.
TAAAAAAAAATTGGCGTTGACCGAGTTTACCGCAATTAGGTTAAAAAAAAATCAGAGGCAACTCAGTGATGAGGGGGTTAATCGTTCAAGCAAATCTGGTGTAATACAGAACAGCGGATGCAGGTGGGGGGTGGGGGTGGTGGTGGTGGTGGAGGGGGGCGGACGTTGGGGGGGGGGGGGGGAGATAGAGAGAGAGAAAAGCAAAGTTATGGTAAGAGTTGTGTCCCTCACTCGGAGCGTCCTATAGACGCTCAGAGTCAGGGACAACTCTTGCCATAATTTTGGTTTTCTCTCTCCCCCCCCCCACCCCCCCTTTCCTGTGCAGTTCCCTAGGCATTTGCGGCAGAGGTTACGTTTTACGTTATTATCCTATTGTCTTATTACTTGTATACCCCATGTGACACTTTTGACATCAGTGACATTACGGGAACATGCTCGCCATTATTATGTCATGGTAATGTCAGACGACTCGACATGAGATTGGATGTAATAATCGTGCTTGACTCATGCCGTTCTGACAAAGACTAGCAGGATGATGTCTCGACTATGGTCGTTCAAGAGCAGCGCTTGACTATGATTGACTTGGCGCATAGTTGCTGATAAAGAGTAGTGCTGGACTGAGTTTGCCTTTAAAGACCATGATCGTTCAAGAGTACAGTGTTTGATTGATTCAGGGGGGGGGGGGGCGGGGGGGGGGGGGGGGTCAGCTTGCCTGATATTACTTTCCAGCTGGAATCACACGCTTGGTTTGGTTGTACATTGCTTAACGTCCCGACAGCAACAAGACTTTCTCAGGGCGTGCCTGCATCGTTTGTGAAAAAAAAAAAAAAAAAACAACAACAGAATATTGAATGAATGTCGCCGGCTGGTCTAACATGCTAATAAACCTAATATAAGCTGGGGGCGCTGCACCTTCATGCTAATTTATCATGAGGTAAAAAATCATTACAGTTACAAAGTACATAAAACACATAACTCATCATCTTTTAGGTGTAGCAGACCATTTAGCAAAACACATCCAATAAACAATACAATACAATACAACTCTATTGTCTGTTCGAGTCAAAGCACGACATAAATTTGCCTTTTGGCTCGTCATAAAACAATATAAGACACTAATAAACGCTACAAGAACATTCCATGAAAAATTATCATTGCAGCACTCTATCACAAGCAATCTGTCACAAGATGGGAGGTAATGTTAAGTAGATCATACATATCGCGGCGTTATAAACGAGAGTTCAAAATCGAGACAGCAGTTGGAATAAAAGACTTCTTAAAAGCATTCTTTTTGGCAAGTGGCACGTTGAAACGTCTGCCAAATGGTAGCATTTGAAACTGATCAGATAGTGGGTGACGAGGATCATTGACAATGCTAGCAGCTATCCTTCGGACAGCTCTATGGTACAGATCATCTACTGGGTACTGTCCTAGGCCAATGATCTTCTCAGCTGTTCTGACGATACGTGACAGTCTGCCCCTGTTTTTCATACTGAGGTTGCCATACCAAGCAGTGATGTTAAAAGTCAGTATGCTTTCAATCAGGCTTCTATAAACGGATTCTAAAACCTTGGAACCGACATCAAAACTTCTCAGTTTCCCAAGAAGAAAAGTACAGACGCTGGTTTGTTTTTTTTCACAATTAGATCGGCGTTTCCAGTAAAGGACAGCCTAGGCACAACTGTGCCAAGGTATTTAAATTCAGTGACCACTTCTACAGGTTGATTATTAATTGAGACAGGTACAAAAATGTCATCAAATTTCCTGTCATCAATGACGAGTTCCTAGGTTTTCTGTACATTCATTTCCAGAAAACTGTCTTTGCACCATGACTCTAATACTGCTATCTGTGCAAAGTACTCAGCCAGACTGTCTTCTTTTTGGAGTAGGCGTACAAGAGCCATGTCGTCTGAGAACTCTTAAGAGACGACTGAGAAGTCACAGCAGTGTGACTGACACCGCATATGGTCTGTGTATATAGAAAACAATGTCGGAGAGAGGACACAACCTTGAGAGCAGCTTGAATTTAAGACCATTTGGTCAGACAGACTGCCATGTACATTTACACGTTGTGGCCTTTCCTTCAAAAAGTCTCGAACCCACAGAATAATGTTTGTGTTCACATTAAAGTCCATCATACGCTGCAAAAGCATCAGCGGTTCAACAGTATTAAAAGCATTAGAAAAGTCTATAAAAAGTATTCTCACATGTGCTTTTGGTTTTTCAAGATGTTGAAATACAAGATTGTACAGAGTAAGGCATGCATCTTCCACACCCCTATGATCTTTGTAAGCAAATTGGAATGGATCCAGGAGTTCGGCAACATCATTTAACAGATGCCTCCACACCACTTTTTCCATACATTTTGACTAGAAGTCAATGTGTCTCGACACGGGTTTTTTCGTCTTATTTTTGTAGGGGACTAAGTTTAGAGGGGTGACAGGATTTGGATAGTCACCGGACGTACGGGTAGTTTAGGTGTAGTATTTGGCCTGTACAAGAGTATTTGCTGCCGTGCGAGGATTTTGTGGACGGCGTGACGCACGTGGTCGCCCGGTCTGCGCGATCGAGTGGTTGTTTCACGTGGAGTTTCGTCCCATGATTTAGTGAGCGTTTTTCGCTAACCTAACGTTATCCAAATTGTTAGACAGTCGCTTTTCGAAATGCGAACGAGTCGGTCGTTTTACCAGCAGTCTCCTAGGGTGGTATTTCAGGCGTGGTTCGCCATTTGCTGAAGGCCGCAAGCAGCTGTGTCGGTCTTTTGTATCGGTCCTGCAATACGGTTTTGGTCGTCCCAGAGCCGGTGTCCGAGGAAGGAGAAAAAAGAAGAGAAGAGCTGCAACGACTTAACCCCTGGCTTGTCTTGTTCTTGTTTGTCTGCGTCCTAGCCACGGTGTCTTCACGGATGGCAGTAAGTACGCGCAACAATTCTTTAGTGGCCATTTGCTCGGGGCGCGAGGGGGGGGGGGGGGGGGGTTGTTTGTGTTTGCTTGTTCTGTTGTTATTATTATTTTGGTTAGTGTGTATTGGGGGGGGGGGGGGAAGTGTAAGAATAGAAAGTAGGGGTGAATGTTGTCATCTGTAGTTTGTAGTATGTGGCGTCGAATTAGTTATTGGGATTTAACGCCGAGCAGGCGACTAAGGCCATCTCACTATTTAGCGTCAGAGTGTAAATATCGAAAGTGAGTCATGTGGTGATGTGTAAATATGTACTTTGTTGAGGTTGAATTTTTTGTTGCGGAAGAGAGGTGAAGGGAATATAAAAGACGGCATTTAAAGTTGCGGGAAGGGTGATGTGATTATCTTGGGGTTTTTTGTTAGTTATTTATATGTGTATTTTTGCATTAAGTAAAGTTCTGTATGTTTATAATGTTGTAAAGAGCGTTGTGAGATTTATTTCATCTCCTCGTAGTGACTATGTTGTGAGAGGAGCTTTGTCACGGTGTCGGAAAGTTTTTGAGATATTGTATTATTTAAAGCGGCCTGTGTTACGGAGGGCCTTATCACGGAAGCAAGAGCGTCGAGCTGAGCTGAGCTTAACGGTTGTGCTTCCGGCGAGAAGGTCCAGTGACGTGAAATTTATGGCATTTGTATACGTGATATTGTTTATTCTGAAACGTGTTAGTTAAAGGAGCCTTGTGCTGTGAATGTCTAGTTTGTGAAAGCATTAGTTTAATTCGAACTTGTCAATGTCGGTCGTGCTCCCGCTGGGCAGATTCAATAGCTTGCGAACTTTATTCATTTTTCTTGATCATTATTTGTGTTTTAGTAAGCGTATTTGGTTTATCGTTGTTACTTGGTTGGGTCGTAGTCATAGTATGATAAACACACCAGACGCACGCACGTAAGGTTCTTTTAAATAAACTTCATTCAGCTGCAACCTGTCACACGTGGCTTAAGGATGTAGACAATACTGGAGTAACAGTTCCAACAATATTTTAATTCAGCGATGTGATCTCCATACAATGCATTTCCAAATGCACCAACACTGATACAATTGTCTCTTCTTCGAAAATGTCAACACTGGCGACACAAGTTTCTCATACAACGTACACCACCGTTACGCTGCGTCTCTCACAATGTACACCCTATACGGGCCACGTACCTACGATAAACTGTGTGTCTCTACAACTGACAATGCAAGACAATATATCCCCGTGCTTCTTTTATTGTACACCAATTTCCAGAATAATCCAAGAAAATCATACAACGCAACCAATCAGAACAAAACACATAACTGAAACTCATAAATATTAATAAAGAAAGAATTGTTTAGAATAACTACAATAGGCTACAAAAATTCGGCTGCTCATTTCAGCCCCAAATCCTAATATGTAAAGATGTCACATAATAGTATGGCAGACCGTTCGCGACCTTGCCTACACTTTCTGGAAGATTCACGATCTTTCACAAAACACAAAGAACGGCTGCTAAATTCACGCGCACAAAAAAAAAAAAAACATGTTGTAAATTGTTGCCTACTCCCCGACGTCACACAAACGAGGTCACTAGTCAGTGCGACCTTTCTCGAACGTTCTGGTTTATACTCGGCGAAACTACGCAAAACAAAAATCGACCGCTCTTTACGTGCGATTTTACTAGAAGCTTCCGGACTAAACTTAGCATATCATAACAAAGCGAAATCCGCCCTACGCGCAAACGAAAGAAAATCTTACTGAAAAGGTACGTGATTCGTAACCCTAATAGCTGAAATAAATATCGGATCATTTTTCCTACGATCAACACATGCATGCTCTCACAGGACAACACAACCACAATCGTAACATTACCTCCCCCCCCCCCCCTTTTAGAATGAAATTTCACAAAAATTTCTTCTCAAATCTTTAAAATACGGTTGTGGTTGTATTAACCTACACAAAATAATTAAAAAAATTTCACATCAAAATGAAATCAAATCAACCACTTTAAAATAATCATCTCACAGTTCCTGTAAACTGTCCTGAACACCGACATGTTTCTTCAAATTGTTCTGGACACAAAAATGTTCACTTAAAATGCTCTGCTCAGGTAATCCCCTCCAAAGTTCTGCGAACCCTTGATATAACGAAAGTCAAAGTCAAAGTTCACCTCGGGAATCACGAGTCACAGTTCACTTAGTTCAAAGGTTACTGGTCCCGGGTCAAACACTGTCGGCTTATGGAATGTACGATAGTCCATACACACCAAATTAGATCTCTCTGGTTTCTTCGCGATGACCACTTGCGATCTGGAATCTCTGACGACTCTCACGTCCGGCGTCTCCCCAACATTTTTCCTCAGCCTTTCTCTCGTGTTGCGAAGCAGACGACATGGCTCGTCACGAAGCGGCTAGTTCGATGTGGGACCAACCTCCCGCTGGACAATATCCGTAGGCTCTGAGTCGGGCGCAAATTGATGCCCGAACTCCGTAGACTGGACTCTCAACGTCTGTTTCTTCCTCTCCTTCTCCTCCTCCTCCTGCAGCTCCGATATCTCCTGTCTCAGAGGAGCTCCGCCTCGCTCGTGTCCATCGTTCATCAGGATTTTCGGCGACCCCGTCTGTTCTTCGTGACAGCTTTCGGCATCGTGTAGCAGACTATCCAACTCATGCGCCTGCTTTTGCTGCAGGTGGTCGATGGCTGCTCGCTGTTCCGCCTCTAGCTTATCTCGCTCGCTGCCCACAGTCGCGTCCACCTGGTTCTGCATTTGCTCCAGCGCCATGCGCTTCTTTTCCTTTAACGTGTCTCTAATCATCGTTACTGCTTGTATGTTGTCAACCACTTTTAGAGGAATGGTATGGTGGCTCTCCTCTTCCTGACCTCTCGTAACTGCACAGGTTTCAGGTCTCCACTTCGGATCTGGATCGTCTGCGTTTCTGGCACCGTTTACATTTCCGATGATAAGGTCGTAGACAGGGGTCTTCACGCACAACGCCTTGACCTCTCCTCTCAGGTACGGGGTGTCGACGCTGACACTGGCAAGGGGATAATCCTTACAGTTCCGTCGGCCAAAATGAGGGTGGTCCACTCCTGTAGCTTCTGGTCTTCAGTTACTAGGTCCTCTCTCACGATGATGCAGCTACAACCAGTGTCTCTCAACACTCTCACTGATGCTTTGCCGACGAATCCTGACACCACCGACATGTTCGGCACTTCATTCTCAGGCAGCGCGATGTTTGAGACTGGTAAAAATGTAGCCCCATCTCCTACTGGGATGCGTCCATTCTTTCTGAAAGATTCAATCAGCTCTGGTGTCACTCGCGTTTCTCGAGACTCAAAGTTACTGGATGACGTCACATCATTGGCTAATACAGCAGCGGCTCTGTGTTGAGACGTGGTACTGCTTCTGCTGCTATCCCGCGATCTTGGTTGGATCTTCTGATGTTGTCACCTCGGGGAACATCTTTAGAAAGACACCGTATTGCCTTGTGACCTTTCTTTCCACAGAGAAAACATTTCAGGTTCTCCACCGGCTTGTATTTTGGGGTATCTCTGACATTGTGGATTTCCTCTGCTGGTGCAGACACACGCTGCGGCTTACTGGACCCGAACTTCATGTTGTGGGCGTCAAGGTATCTTTGAGCGAAGTCGGCCAGGGCCTTTAGGGACTGGTCTTTTTGCTCTCTGAGGTGGGCGGCCAGGCCCTTAGAACATGCGTTGAAGACTTGTTCTTTGATGATGAGGTCACACAGGTCCTGGTACTCTTTGTTTAAACCAGCCAGCTCTATCCATTTCTCCATGTAGCTTCTGATTCTCTCAATGAATAGGCCGGGTGTTTCTCCTTCTTCAGGCTTGCAGTTCTGAAAACGTCGCCTGTAACCCTCTTCAGTGAAGTCGTACTGTCTCAGCAGGGCGGCTCTCAATTGTGTATAATCTTTGGCTTCTTCTCTTGGCAAGCGGGTGCAAAATTCAAGCACTTTGCCGGTTAGAAGTGCACTCAGTTTGATAGCCCGTCTCTTGTCTCCAGTTATTACTGCTTGCGAATCATTCGAATCGCTCCAGGTAAGCGTCCATCTTATCTGAATTTTCTGCGAAAGGTGGTAACTTTGGCGCACGGGCTGTTTGCTCTCTGCTGGTTAATGCTGTTGCTTCATAAGCTCTCTGGCTCTGTGCCTCTATCTCCATCTGCTTTACATGAATTTCGTGTTGACGCTGCCTCTCCGCCTCTTCTCGCTGTTTCTCTGCCTCTTCTGCTTGGATTTCGAGTTTCCTGATTTCACGTTCTTTAGCTCTTTCTTCTCTCTCCAGTCTCTTCTCTTCTTCGAGTCTCTTTTCTCTTTCTCTCTCCAGTCTCTCTTTTTCTTCTCTCTCTCGTCTCTTTTCTTCTCTCTCCAGTCTCTCCTTTTTCTCTCTCTCTCGTTTCTTTTCTTCTTTCTCCAGTCTCTCCTTCTCTCTTTCTAATCTCTCCTTCTCTCTCCTTTACAAACTCGAAGAGTTGAGCTCCTTCGAGTCCACATTCCTTTCCAATTTTCAGGAATGTCTCCATCTCCGGTGTCGCCATCTCTGCTTTTCACTGCTGGCTGTTTTCTCCGGCTACCCTTTTCACTGAGCCAACTGAAGAAGTCCCGTCGGAGGTGCCAAAATGTTACGTGGTTGGGTCGTAGTCGTAGTATGATAAACACACCAGACGCACGCACATAAGGTTCTTTTAAATAAACGTCATTCAGCTGCAACCCGTCACAAGTGGCTTAAGGATGTAGACAATACTAGAGTAACAGTTCCAACAATATTTTAATTCAGCGATGCGATCTCCATACAATTCATTTCCAAATGCACCAACACTGATACAATTGTTTTTTTGGGATGCACTATCGGATTTGGAAAACAACAATAATAAAAATAATAATAATTACGGTATTTATAATGCGCTTATCTTATAATAATTATATCTCTAAGCGCGCACTCACAACTCGCGCACGCATGCGCACGCTTTAGACAACAACTCACGTACCACAAATAGTGAGATACATTACGACAGTCAGCTTAGGGTGGGGAGTGTGATGGCATAGTGCTAGAACTGTTGAAAGAGGTGAGTTTTGAGGGCGGACTGGAAGGAGGAGAGAGAGTGTTTCTGACGGAGACTGAGAGAGTGGGAGAGTGTTTCAGGTGGATGGACCGTATACTGAGAAGGAGCGGGGGCCGAAAGTGCTGAGTTTGGTGCGGGGGATGTGGAGGCGGAGAGGGTCGGAGGCGGAGCGGAGGGAGCGGCGGGGAGGAGTGTAGAGGTGAAGTAAGTTTGAGAGATAGGCGGGAGCGCAGTTGTTCAGGGATTTGTAGCAGAGAGACAGAATCTTGTATTGGATGCGTTGGAGGATGGGAAGCCAGTGACGGAGTTTGAGCAGGGGAGTGATGTGGTCGGATTTTTTTCTTTCTGAGGACGAGGCGGGCAGCATTGTTCCGGACGCGCTGGAGAGTGAAAGTGGTGGAGTGAGGGAGGCCGGAAAGGAGAGAGTTGCAGTAGTCGATGCGGGATAGGATAAGAACTTAGACAGCAAGTTTGGTGGCAGCTTCGGTAATGAGGTATTTTCTGATCTGACTGATGCGGCGGAGGTGGAAGTAGCATGCCTGGGCCGTGGCGGAGACGAAGCTGGTCATGGAAAGAGAGGAATCGAGGATAACGCCGAGGTTTATGGCCGAGTCAGAGAGGGAGATGGGGGTGCTGTCGAGTTGAAGGTGGAGGGAGGGAGGGAGCTGGGAAAGTTTCTGGCGAGTGCCTACCAGCATGGCTTCCGTTTTGTCGTCATTCAGTTTAAGCTTGTTTGCTGTCATCCAGTTTTTCACGTCTTCGTAGCAGTCAGCCGTGCGAGTCAGTAGTGACTGAGTGTTGCCGAGTTTGTCTTTGTCTAGTAGTTGTGAGTCGTCAGCGTAGAGGTGGTGGTGTATGTGGTGAGACTTCACTAGATGATTAGACAGGGGGGAGGTGTAGAGTGTGAAAAGGACCGGGCCCAGGACGGACCCCTGTGGAACTCCGCAACAACAACAACAAAACGACTATGACGGTGTGGTAAGACTTTTAATATACTGGTCATACATTATCTGGCAAATCAGGATGAATATGCTCTCTCATTTAAAGACTTCCTTTGACCGCCAGACCTGTAAAATGTTATTTAAAAAATGCACCAGTGTTTTCGTTTACAGCCTTGTGAGCTGGAGAATACTGTAGTATAATGAACTATTGGAATCAGCCACAACGGTGTCAAGCTCAGGTACGTATTAGCTAACATTACTGACCATTGTTGACCTTTTTGTGACTTTGATCTACAGACTGGCGATACAAATGTGCAATATATATATATAAGCATATTAATGGCAGGTATCTTCGAACCAGTCTTGAATATGTATGTACATGAAATGGTCTCAACTCCAGTGTATATGATAGACCGACTATAGATGGGTGGTTGGACAGAGACAAGGATGATCTGTTACTTTACCAAAAGCCGTGAGACAGGAATAGGAAGTTCAGACTGGAAGCGCACAACAGCTAACATACAACTGTGAAGACGTTTGTAAATCTACACCTAGGACATGCTGGAGTCCTGGGTAATGATGGAACGGAAATCCTTGTTGGCACGGCAGAAATGAAATATGGTCTACAAATGAGCAGATTATACGTGTTATACGTGTTAAGGAACAGTGCTATGGCTACCACACAAACCATCACCTCCGTTTTAGGAGAAAAAAGAAGAGAGGCAGGCAGTTGTCGGTGCAGCGGGAAAATTTGAAAAAGATATGAAAGATCCATAGCAAATCATCCAGTAATGACACAATATCAACAACAACATCAACGACGTCTAAAACAAAAAAAAACAAACAAAACAAAAACACTGGAGAAATTGGCCTTTTTAAGCACAGCGGTCCCACCTTGAACTAATTAAACCGAGCTGCAACGAACTGACCTTATATTAGGGACATCATCAAAACTATCATCAAATCAAGTTATGTCCAGTCAAAATATAAGAAGTTTCAGAGAGGTTACTTTGAATAATACACAGTGTGACATGGTTGCTAGGTCCTTGACCTTTAAGGTAGTGACATAGTTCTTTCATCAAACGCCTTTTTTCATTAATCTCACGGCCGGTAACTGACAGGCCGACGTACAAACGAACAAAACATGTGTACCACTTAATACACTCACATTGGCATTCAATTTATTTATTTCCCATACACACACATATAAACGGAGAATAGACAACAGTAAACACACGAATCGAATCGCCATACTATTGAGATTGGCGACACTGATGTCCGCTAGTGATAGTGACAACCTTAGAAAAAGAATAGATAAACAAAACTTCTGGCATTTTCCGTCATTATCCATGTTCTAATTACAAATAGACTTTACTCAATAATAATAATAATAATAATAATAATAATAATAATAATATAAAAATTAAGAGGATTTATAAGGCGCCTATACATGGTAAGATGCTCTAGGCGCCGTACATACGAACAAGAAAATTATTACATAAAAGGTGACAAAACCAAAACCACATGTACAATTACACAAAAGAACAGACAATGACTAATACATGAACACTCATAATCAAGATGGGAAAAGATGGGTTTTAAGACTGTGTTTAAAACTGGCACTAGACTCGCTGTGTCTCAAGGATTAAGAAAGATAATTCCAGACTCAGTGATGGACCCTAGTAAGAAAAAGATCTCTGCCCAAATCCTTTAGTCCTTACTGTAGGAATCCGAAGCATTTTATTGTCAGACGAACTGCGCAACTGCCTGGAAGGGATATAACAGTGAAGGAGCTCTTATAGGTGGGCCCAGTGCCAGAAAGGGAAACGTGGCAAATGGACAACACTTTGTGTTTAACTCTCTCCGGCCTTCCGGCACTGGCAAACATTGGAGAGCGTGCAGGATGGGGGACACATGGTCTGACTTTTTCGCTTTCGTGACCAGATCTGCGGCTGAATTTTGGACTCACTGGAGTCGATCAAATAGATACTGCGGGCATCCAGATAAGAGTGAGGGCATAGACAATGCGAGACAGAACAAATGAACAAACCAGAGTTTTTGTAGCCTCGGAGGTAAGGAACTAGTAATAGAGCTAATACGACGCATCTCCAAAACGGCTGCCCTGCAAATATTTATCACCTGTTTATCCACGGACAAGTCATGCTCAATTGCAGCACCCGGGTTCTTCACTGACTGAGAAGCTGATGGTGGTGTTCTCAATCATGATATGCCGAGGCAAAGCGATAGAAGAAGACATTCTGGGTGATGTACTCAATGAGCGTCAGTGGCTTCCGATTTTCCTTCGTTCAGTTTGGGCTCGTTTTCAGACATCCACAGCCTCACATCAAGAATGCAATGTGACACGATCTGGATGATCTAGTTGACCTGACTCACACTATCCGACATCCAGAGCGTGTCACATTGCATTCTTGATGTCAACACAATCAAACGAAATCTCTCCGCTAGGGTCAAGTAATCACATCGGCACTATCAAGCAAAATGTTGCTCAATATAATGTATGTACCCAGTCCAAAACAAAACTTTACTAGAGTCCTTCTGATTACCGCCATTGGTGCTAAAGTGGTCAATTTCGCTACATTTGGACATAAAACTTCCCAGCTTGACACTACTAACCGAACAGCGCAAATCCACCCAGGCGTATATCTGCGCTGCTCAGTGCAAATGTACTCCTCTGATTTTCCATTTATTTTCAGAGCTAAATAAACTCAGCGTGAATCTTCACAGCATGATTCCGCCCGGCATAAATCGACAAAGGCTTGAATTTACCCAAATAAACATATCTCAATGGAATAGCGACAGCACACATTTGCACTGGGTACATTTACGCCCAGGTTGATTCAAGATGTAGTTTTTCGATGGGTATTTTAAGTTTTTTTTTTTTTTTCTTTTTTTTTTCTTTAAGATTGGCGCTGAAACATAGCGAGCTTTAACCCTTCAGCGCCACTGATAGTGGCACTGTGTGTACTACAGGTACTAGAAATCACGTCACCACACAACTCTTTGACGTCGCAGTCTAGGGCCCGCATAGTCTGGAAAACGTCAGACTTTTCTGAAATGTTGCAAAAAGGTGACATGACGTAAAGCTTACATACACATAGGCTAAAGGAACTTGACCGTCCAACACAAATGTATTCTTCAAACATACACTGAGAACCCAGTAAATCTGACACTGCTGAACACGTTTCATCCCGCAAATTCTCTCTCGCAGCCTCCGATGTTGGAGAAAACAGGCGGATAAGCTGTTTTAGATGCGAACACAGACATTAAAAACTATGTCTATTCATAAACCTGGGTGTGATACTTCATATGTGTGTTTGTCTCGGTCCAAATGGTGACCTGTCAGTGTTGTGTGCCACGTATTGGACTGTCGACTGACTCAGCGCGGAAATTTCGTTTGACTGTGTAGACATCAGTGCCGCTTTCTATAATCGTGCGTGTTGTTGAGTAAAGTCTACTTGTAATTAGAATGGATAATGACGGAAAATGCCAGCAGGTTTGTTTATGTAGTCCTTTTTGTCTACCGTATTTACAAAATACGGTAGACTTTGAAATGGGGCTGGGTCGGAGCGCATTCCAGAGCAGGCACATGACGTTGTTGGCGTGCGGCGCATAAATTCTGGCAAAGAAGTAACACGATAAAAATGACGCCACGTCTAGCTATGCAAACATTGCTAGAGAACGTCTTTTTGGCGCCAAACGCCGCGTGTGTGTGTGTGTGTGTGTGTGTGCAGGGCCGGACCTGGGAAAAGTCGATGGGGGGGTTACAGATTCAGGTATAAAGCGAAGGCGCGAAGCGCCGAGCCTTCTAGGGGGGTCCTATTTTTTTTTTTAAAGGATGCAAAATGGTGCAATCTGGTGCAATCTGAGCCTTGAAAAAGCCATTTGTGATGGTCTGGGGACTTTGAGCTTTTTGAACAATCGAACTGACAAACTCAGCTGGGGTACAAAAATTATCACCTGCCCCTCCCTTAAAAAAACACCCACACACANACACACACACACACACACACACACACACACACACACACGCACACACACACATGAACACAAAACCCTCAGACTGGGTTACCTACCATTTTATGTGAAAATGGGTTCCCATATTTCTATTTATTCTAGGGCTCTGGAGTTGATGCCAATGTTTAGAACTCACCTTATAACTAAGCTCTACAACTTAAAATAAAATAGACATTTTCTAGAAACAGAGCCACTGGATGGAAAAAAAATGGGTTTTTACCCAAAAAAGTGGGTGCCTCTCACACAAAACTGGGATTACAGTGAAAATACCTCACTAAAGATACCTTTGGTTGATTTTACTATTATGATTGTTTGAGTGGGGTTGTAAGGGAGTTGGGGGGGGAGAAGTGTGTGTGTGTGTGTGTGGGGGGGGGGGGGGGCGGGGGGGGGGAGAGGGGGGGGCGGGGGGGGGGGGGAGAGGGGGGTCATCACTTTTGGTTTATAGAGCTGCTCAATGCGCTCTTATGAATGAAAGATTTTCATTATCAGTGGAATCAGTAGGTCATTTCAGAGGCGCACACCGAGTTGCACGTCAAACCACTCACAAATACTCATTTGGAGTGCACCAGATGGATCCAGTTGGCAAAGTCCCACATTCCACACTATAGGACAGCTAAGACTGAAAAGCAATCGCGGCGTTTATGGCGCGGTACAAGGTTTAAAACTAAGAAAATGTTGTTTTTAGAAGCGTGTCGGGCAAAAGTTTTTATGAAAACTGTTTTAAAACCTCTTTTAACTCAACTTTTCTTAATGTTAAAAGTGTTTTATTGTACATTACTTAACGTCCCGACAGCAACAAGGCTTTCTCAGGACGTGCCTGCACTGCTTGTGAAAAAACAACAACTAAACAGAACATTGAATGTATGTCGCCAGCCGGTCAAATACATTAAATAAACCTAACACATGGGGCCTACATAAAGCTAAGACCATTTAGCAACACACATCCAATATCAAGAGCTACAGGCAGTGCAGACAGTAGGGAGAGTTTTAAAAAGGCAAATACAGGTGAATGGACAAAGGGCCGACAGAGACACATGCCCCAGAATCAGAGAGAAAAACCCACCCTGTGGGGCTGACCAGGGTGCCCCTGGGAAATAAAAAGTAGTTAACCCCACCCGAGTCCCCCAGGGCAGACCCGGGTGGGGTTAAAAGTGTTTTAATTTACAAGCATGTCGTAACTGATATGCATCTATTCCAACGTATAGTGCTGGATATTTTTCCCATCCTCTCCTTCTCTCGGGCTTCGCTCAACACTCGACTTTCCAGTCCTTCCCTGAAACACCCCCAACCGGTCTGCCCTCAACACTCGACTTTCCAGTCCTTCCTTCAAACACCCCCAACCGGGTCTGCCCTGGGGGACTTTTTAGTTCCCAGGGGCACCCTGGTCAGCCCCACAGGGTGGGTTTTTCTCTATATTCCGGGGGCATGTGTTTCTGTCTACCCTTGGTCCATTCACCTGCATTTTCCTTTTTTAAACTCTCCCTACTGTCTGCGCTGCCTGTGGCTCTTGATATTCGATGTGTGTTGCTAAATGGTCTTAGCTTTATTTAGGCCCCATGTCGTAGGTTTTATTTAACGTATTGGACCGGCTGGCGACATACATTCAATATTCTGTTGAGTTTTTGTCACTAGCAGTGCAGGCACGTCCTGA
>BTPG01000006.1:87029548-87329323 GCA_036245525.1 Semisulcospira habei | reverse complement strand
ATTTAATTTCCAAAACAACATAAAAATCATGCATTACAACTGGCTTACCATTCTGATTAGTTACAGATAAGCACAATGATTCAAAGAAACTAGAACCTAATTTTTTAAACTGAGAATTAGGAAATCTAGCAACCACATTTTCACAATATGGGGCAGTTCCAGTCGGCAAGCATCTTAACAAAGTTGAAGGCTTTCCATTGTGTACATTTTCAGTAGTGTTCAGTTCTTTCAAATGAACATTTAGCACTGTGTGTACTGACAAATGAACAGGATATCTGCCAGTTATTCTTGGTTTTTTTGGTGATAGTAGACTACCAACTGATTGTGACCAATCTTCATCTGGATGTGTTATTGTTTTAAAAAATCCAAGTAATAATAAAAGACTAATTGATAAAGAAAACTGACCACTTTTCGGAAAATCAATTGAAACAAGTAAATTAGCTGGGTTTAAAGTTGCTTTAATTTTAAATTCATTTTGAAGCCATTCAGCTAAAGTACAAAAGTCATAATATCCGGCTCGTAAAGTATCACCCTTTTCTAAACCATCGAGAGTTCCACTTACAGAATAATTTTCATCATCCGTTACATTAAACCACTTTACTGTGTAGAACATTTCATGGATAGCTACAGCCTTGCTACCATCACGATTATCAATCCCATTAGTTAACCACATTGGTTTGCTTGTGTCAATATTTGTTAAGGTTATAAACATTTTTTATTATCACATAAAAAAAGGATGGAATTTAAATCACCAACCATTACCACTACAAACGCATTTCAATTTAACGTGGATGCCAAATATAATGTTGCACCTACTTATGAACAGAAAATAATTCAGTTAAATCAACTCGACATAGCTGTAAGCGTACAAGATTTATTTCAAGTCAAAGTACCCAACCCTTTTGATCATTACCTAAACCCTCCAATAACAGACGATGCTACAGCAAGAAAGTGGTCTTCAAGTCCACTACAGATGTTTCAAAACCAACTCAACTTTGCTATACTGTGTTCTACTACAGGCTGTGGTGTTTCATTTACAGACCATTTGAATCACTCAAACAAACTGATTAGGTCTGTGTATCGTTTCCATGTTTATTACCAGCTTAGACGTATACTGTCAGAACTGCATACACCACTACCCACTGAATCCAGTTTTAACAGGTTTAACAACCCCATGGATATGAAAGCATTTGAACGCATCTGTAATGAATTTAACATAAGCACTAAGTATGACTTCACACAAAAACTTGATGATCACCACGGCATTGGTACATTATATTATGCTTTGAGTCACAGACAATACCCTCAAGATTACTGGCCTCCCTACACTTCATTCTCATCAAAATCTGAAGTGTGGTTAGGCTCCATTGAACAGAAACAGTCTAACGCATGGTCAACATTTGTCTTGGACAGGAGTGACGGATTTACTCAAGCAGGAGTCGAGCGCGTAAATGAGTCTATCAGAACATATGTCTGGTGTATATTAGGTGCACAATCATTAACAAAATCTAATATTCTGAATGGAAGTGCTAAATTTGAAACACAAAAACAGTTTCTCGCTAATCTTGAAGATTCAGTAAATTCATCAGTTGATCTCCCATCAAGCATACAACGTTACCAAGATGTACTCAGATATGCCAGATCAAAAGTTGACTTTGTAGTTGGCACTGGGTTATACATGTTACCATCTGACCTTCAACTCCAAATGGGTACAATAACAAATTATAATAATGAAATCATTGTTGCTGGGAGTGATCAAAAACTAGGTCTCAATAAATCTGTAAATTTAGGAGGAACAACTGTGCACGTACAGTTGAAAAAAACATTACAAGTGATTACTTCCCTTGCTCCAACAGCTATACAACCAGTACAGTCAACCCCTGACACACATGAATCCGAGAGAACTGCATTGGTAATTGGCCTTACTGGAGTAGGAATATTACTTCTTTACCTGTTTCATTAAATAACCTATCATTAACCCTCCTACTGTCACCAAAAAGATCCAAACATGCTCCGCCATAAACCCTACTGCCTTTGCCGCTGTACTAATCAACCAATTGACAACCGTGCCTAAAATGCCAGGTAACGAGTCTACTGCTTTCAGAGCCAATTTCTTAAGCAAGTCTGATATGTGTGACAACTGTTTCTTTACCCACGACTGTAAGTCTTTTGGATCTGTGGGAACTGGGGTTGGTGGTGCTGGAGGTGGAGAACCACCACCCGTTACAGCCAACACAACTGTACTGATAATAAACCCCAGAGCTGTAATTAAACTGGCAATTGTGATACCCTGTTCTCTGAAAAGTGTTTTAAGTCTCTCAGCCAGAGTAGTGTCTTCGTGAAGTATTTTCTGAATAGTTTCTCTTATTCTGTTGACCTGTGTTTTCAGTTTTTCCCTTCCAATACTAATCGTTTCTAACCGTCCTGATCTTTCTATCTGCAAATCATTTAATCTGTGTTGGATTCTTTCTTTCATTTCTGTGTCAAGATTCCCATTGTCTGCGGTAGCCAGTTTCTCTTTCTCACGTTCAATGTGTTTATCAAGTTCTCCCAGTTTGGCAAGATTATTAACCATCTCACCTCTTATTGTCTGCAGTGATTTATCTAACCCTATAATCTCCCGCATTGACAAAGGTGGATCTTCTATTGTTTTCATAGCATCATTTATTTGTCCTTCAGTAAATGAGGTTTCTTGTATCACTGTGTTTGCTATTTCTGGTAGGCTTGTTACTGGTGCCATTTCAATTTCTTGCCCTGTTGGTAACTTTGTTTGCGTGTCTTGAAGCACACTAACCAGTCTTGGCGTGATAGGAGACCCACCAATACCAAGTTGACGCAAGGCACTAACACCACCTTCATTTTTTATTGTACTTAAAGCCCTAAACCTACTAGGGTCTTTTTTGTTAGTCAATAGTACTTTTCCTTTGTCAACAGTATTTAAATATAAATGACCCTTGCCATCAAGTTCAAACTGGTTAGGGTCTATGTTGTCTGGGCGATTACCAACATGATCATAAAATGAGTTCACTTTGGTTTCTAAAAGTTCATGACGTAAACTGTAAATATTTCTTGTACCAGTCATATCTGCCATATCTGTTGTATTACCAAAATCATACGTGTCATCCATTTCAAAATCTTCATGATTAAATCCTCCCGCGGCCATTGTTTTTATTAATTTAATTTTTTTTATTGTGTATAATAAAAATGACACAGTCCTACGGATCAAAGTTAGACCCACACAGAAAACTACGTGAACCTTTCGGTGTTAAAGCAGTTAGACAATCAATTGTCATCACAAACAATCCTAGTACTATAGACCAAAACCAGACTCTTACTGTCAAGTTTCCAAACCTAGGCCCCAGTGACGTTATTGTTCCTGGTACTGCTCGTCTTGCTTTTAATATTGAACTTTCATCGGACGCAGATGACAAAAGAACACTAGTTAACAATCTAGGTAGAGCAATTATTAAGAATATTAAAGTTAAACTTGAAGGACAGGAAGTGTTTAGTCTTGACGATGCTGATGTGTTCTACTGCTACACGGATTTGTGGCTTACAAGAGAAGAACGAGAAGATCGTATTTACCAAGGCATACAGTCAGATAGCATTATGAAAATTCGAATAAATGCATCAGACAAAACAACCACAGAAGGCAAGGACGTTATTGTGGCCGAAACATATGGAAATAGGTTTTGCATTCCACTCGAATTTGAAATCCTAACAGGACATTCGCCTTATTACCAAGGGGCACTAAATGACCGCCTGAGCTTCGAACTAACCTTCAATGATTACTCCAAAGTTATCAAATCAACGGATCTCAATGCATCATATAAGATCTCTAACATTTCCTTGGAATATGAGATTGTCACGCATACTGAACTAGCCAGACTCATTCAAAATCAGTACCAGTCAAGACTTCCAATTTATTATGATCGAGTGATTAGACACAGTTTATTACCCAAAGACAAGAGCGACCAAATTTGGTGTATAAACCTAAACACGCCTGCTAGGTCACTAAAAGGCGTTCTTATGTTATTTGTTGAACCAAAAAGTCCTTACCAAGGAGATTCAGAAAAATTCTATAATCCGAAAATTACACATTTATCCTGCACAATCGAAGGCCGACCTAATCAAATTTTTGCGTCTGGAATGATGGGATATCAGCACTATGATGAGATCACAAAGTATTTTGCTGGGGGAAGACTTAGAGAAAAATCAGCAAATATTGCGTGCAAAGATCTGCATCTGTATGACGTAAGAATCGGTGAATACCTGACAGACAAGTACGCACTGTGGCTAGATCTGCGTTCTACGGAGGACAATTTCCTTCATGGTTCTGGCCGTATTATCGAAAACGGTAGTGACGGAATCTCAATTCAAATACAGAAAAAAACAGAAAAATCTGAAGCAATCAATATATATTTGTATCTGATTTATGATGCGCAACTAAACATCTCTGAGAGCAGGCTAAGTAGTCACATATATTAAAAGTATTCACTTAGCTTGGTTTTAATCCTTCACAGCCCATTTTGAATACCGAAATCACTATAAAATCCGAACGTATTAGTAGGCACGTCACGCTTGTGCTGAAACACGGACTAAACTGAAAATAAAAGGCGTCGTTTCACTGAGGTAACAGTTTCACTACCGATTTCAACATTCCCAATTTTCTCCTCGAGTGATCTAAAACACTTGTAAAAACAGGGAGGGGTGTACTAGTAACTTGAATCATTTAGGTCTATCACTGGGATTAGAGTTATTGGGTTTTGTCTTTCAATTTAAATGCATCACGCGACAGTGACTACGCAATAGCTTAAGCATAAAGACCTATTGTTCAGAAATGTCACCCACTGGAGCGAAAACAGGAAACCGTTTCACAACCAATTTTCAAGCCCAACTTTCTGGTTATTAAAGAGATGCAATCTTGTAAACTCACATGACTACACAACAGCTGTCTCTACCTACAGGTTATGACGGCAATAACTGCACCCAACAGGGATTTGGTTTCATCACGCGACAGTCTTGAGCACAAAGACCGATTGTTCAACAGCGCAATGTCCGTGTGCGTCGCAGCAGTTACGATGTGTGAAGTGAAAACTTTTCACAGATAAATTTTCCTCCACACAATTTTTCACGTTGGACGTTTCATTTACGAAATAACCTATATTAGAGATTTGTTCTATATTTTTGGTTTGCCCCAGAGTAAGAAAAATGACATAGTGGTTTAGTGACATACATTGAAGCGTTGACACAAAAAGGAATGCTAATTTGTTTTGTGTGTGCAGAGAGAGAGAGAGAGAGAGAGAGAGAGAGAGAGAGAGAGAGAGAGAGAGAGAGAGACACTATTTGGACACAGAAGACTATTGTTTACTATGGTGGTATGAACAGGAAGTAGACACTATTTCTCAGGAAGGCCAACTCTGACAGCATTGAGTGGTGGGGTGTGGGGGTGTGTGTGTGTGTGTGTGGGGGGGGGGGTGGGTGGGTGGGTGGTGTGTATTTCTCGGGAAGATATTTTAACTAGCCTTTTGTTTCCAAGGGGTTGGGGGACCTGACTGGGCAGATAAATCTGTTAAATGAATTTGGTCAAGTGCGTTTGTTTATTTACGGAAAGGATTAAATAAATCAATTGTTTCTTAAATGGGTGTCGTTGTAATCTCCTATATACTTTCTCTGAGGAGTATGACGTAAGCAATTTTATGACCATTTTGCGTTCCTTTGCGTACTGGTAAAATGGGGGTAGGGCAGAAGATTCAGCCAATGTGGCCCCAAAATGCATCACAGCATCATAACATCAGGTTGTGAGTAACTGTGGTACTCTATCCTAACCATTAATACTGAAAAAAAGGACCTATCAGTTGTATACAAAATTTCTGAGGGCATCGGAAACAAGGTACGTTTCCCAATTCGGCAATTTTAAAGGGGGGAAAGCTACCATTCACAACGAACGTATCGTAAAGGATGCTGACTTTCCGCATTTTCTTGCACTTTATGCTCACATTATTAAAACGTAATAGGTAAAAAGAGGTCAAAATGAAATGGAATGACTTTAGTAATTTGTTCCAATTAATTTCGTGTATTTTTACAACTTGGGGGAGGGGGGGGGGGGGGGGGGGTAGGGATACGAAATCAACCACTGTGGCACTCACAGTGATCACAGCATCACCTAGTCAAGTTTATAATAATTATGACATTCTGTTTTAATGATATAAGGCTAAAAATGGACTGCTAGTGCTATAGAAAATGTCTGATGACATCTGACACATTATTTTTGTCTTCTTTTTGTTGTTGTTGTTGTTGTGTCGTTTTCACGGATTTGGCAGTTCACTGGGTGAACAAATACCTTAACTGTGAGCCAGAGATTCAGTATTTGATCATTCTGTTTTTTGAAGAGGACGCAGGTGTGCTTTAACATAATAGTGCCTAATTTGGGCTTCTGGAATGAATTCTGATTTATTTAGAGGATAATGTTTCTCAAGCTCATTTTAGCGTCTGCGAAAAACGTGAATGGGGGTACCCTTGCGCCATCAGCTATATCTCTGGTGTGTTCCTAAGGATTTTATGGGAACATGGCTTAAACATCGCAGGAAATACTAAGGTACACTTTGAAGCCCATCTTATAGAGTACTGGGAGGAGGGGGGAGGGGGTGTGTGCACGGTAGCCAGGACTGGCTTATGGAGTACATGGCATTAGCACAGCAGAGCATTCTCAGAATTGAAATGAAAAATTATATATATATATATATGAGCAAAATAATAAGGTGAGAGGCCTTGTGTCGTCCAACATCATTTTACAGGGGCGGATCCAAAGGGTGTCTCGACGGGAAGGTGGGGGGGGGGGGGGCGGCATGGGCTAACAGCCCTCCCTTTCTCCCCCTCCCCCGTTTTCCAAACTGTGTCATACAAAGGAAATCCAGACCAAAACAGTGACTATCAGGCGAGCATAAAATCATAACAAAGAAAGTAACACGCTTAAAAAGAATAATTACAAATATGTTTTCGTTGAAGTTATTCTTTCTTGGTGCTTAGCCTTTTTGGGATTTTCTTTAAAATTATACTATCGTGTTGTAACCGTTCTCTGTACGCATGTTTCTTTTATTTATTATTTATTTATTTATTTATTATTTATTTATTTATGTTTTTATTTCTTTATTTATTTTATTACATTTTAAAAATATTTTTAATTTTTTTATAATTTATTTTTTTATTTTTTTTATTTATTTTATATTATATATTATTATATATTATTATATATATTATTATATTATATTATGTTGTGTTGTGTTGTGTTGTGTGTTATGTGTTATGTGTTATGTGTTATTATGTATTATGTATTATGTATTATGTATTATTATTTATTTTATTTATTTATTATTATTATATTATTATTATTATTATTTTTAATTTAATTTTTTTTTTTTTTTTTTTTTTTGGGGGGGGGTCTCAGACATACTTAGAGGTTTCAGAGGTTACGATTTTTATTTGTTAAAACTTTTTCTTCTCCTATCTCAGGACACAGCATCGCTTTTGGCACTTTTTTTAAAAGGAGGGGCTGATCATATCTTCTTGTCCTCCTCCCCGCCTCCACCCCACCTCAGTAACAAAACAAGATTAATCGGGCACTTCTTAAATGTTTATTTTCTTATTGAAAATAATGTTCTACCTGGAGGTTCTGCAGGAGCAATCACCTTGTATTTGACAACAACACTGCTGTACATTACCCATTACTCCTCAGTATGAGGAACAACGCAGCCATTTGTGAAAATTGAGACACTGCTCTATACACCCACAAATCTCCTCCATATGAGGAACGCAGGATCAGATCACAGAAATAGTCAGGTTCATCCATGATGTATACCTCTTACACTGGCTGATGATTGCTTAAGGGTTTATAGTGATCAAAATCAAGACCTTTTACACATCCCCTCTGGTGACACGCATCAATGACTACATGGCTACTCCGATGGGCACTGGTGCATGTCCACAGACAATACCTCAAAAGACAAAGCTACGCAATCTGAGTGAGACTGGAGACCCACTGTGCTCAGAGAATGATGTGTGACAGGATTAGGAGATTAGCAATCACCTGTGACACCCGGGCCTGTCGGCTGCTCAGGAGACACTCGCAGCGCAGTTGATTTCTGGCTTTCTGATCACAGTTGGCGTGTCCACAGTCGTAGACTTAAACCTAGAAAACTGTCACGTATGAGGATGCAATATGAATGGTATCGTGCAGAAAAAGGCATGCGGCAATGCTTTTTATGAGCCTCTGTGACTGAAGGGGCACATGCAACTCTATCCCTGGCTGAGGAACTGATTTGGGCCCCAGTTCAGCAATGACTGGACACTTTCCCACCGCCGGGTTGACCAGCAGTCAGCAGCTTATTGCCAGCTGGCTGCCTCAGTCTGAGGATGCAATGAAGATTGTTTCGCACAGCAAGAGGCACTGATTTACATGAACCCCTGTGAGTGCAGGCACATGGCACTCTATGTCTGGGTGAAGTACTGTGACAGGTGAAGGTCAGGAGTGCAAAGTAAGGATATTTGACTATAGGCCCATGAACACACTAGGCCCAGGCCCACCGTGAGATAATTGTGAAATACACCGTACAAGAAAAGAACTATCGAATAGTAAAACACAGCATCCACAAAAAAACTTTTATCGGGGGGGGGGGGGGGGGGGGGTCCGGGCTGACGGGGGGTTCCCTAACCCCCCTGGATCCGCCACTGATTTTTCATTTATTTTCGAGCTATCGGTCAAAAGACCATCAGGCCTGCAACACATGGGCAGCAACCATGTAGACTCGAAGCTCTACAAATGACGAGATAGTCTCCCTTAGTAAAACTTCACAGAAGTAAACCATTGATATAAATAGAAGGGAGGCGCCGGTAGTAGCATACTAGGGGGGGGGGGGGGGGGGGGGAATGGAGTGAACTGCGACCTACAAACGTGAACATCGATCGTCGTAAAATGTACATATTTGTTATAATACACACATATATATATATATCTTTGGCTTGACTTCGCGAACGAAGATTTTATAGGAGTTGACAACGACGTCTGCAGGCTTGTTCGTGACTGCGGAGGCCAATCCGGGACAGGCAGGTTCGACCGCAGTGGCTGCAGGGGGAGGTATGGCCAGGGTTCTGAGTTGCGGCATCTCTGTTTTTTCTCCTGAGCCGCTTGTCCTTAAGGCTAGCTCTGCGAGAGTCCTCAAAGG
The DNA here is from genome assembly GCA_036245525.1 of Semisulcospira habei. Classification (NCBI taxonomy): domain Eukaryota; kingdom Metazoa; phylum Mollusca; class Gastropoda; family Semisulcospiridae; genus Semisulcospira; species Semisulcospira habei. The sequence continues at coordinate 87,320,102 of BTPG01000006.1, read as the reverse complement.
AGACAGCTGCCTTGTAAATGGTGGAGCGCCAGGTGTCACGGTCCACAGCAAGCGAAGACCACTGGTGGTGGTCGATTTGGCAGGCACTAAGTGACTTCTTGAGACAGTCTTTGTATCTCTTCTTTGGTGCCCCTCTGTCACGGTGTCCAGTAGCAAGCTCGCCGAACAGGGTGATCTTTGGTAGGCGATGATCCTCCATCCTGGAGACATGCCCCGCCCAGCGGAGCTGTGTCCGCAGCAGCAAAGCCTCGATGCTCACAGTTTCAGCCTGTTCAAGGACCTCGACGTTGGTGACATAGTCACTCCAGTGAATGCCCAGGATGGTGCGCAGGCAGCGCTGGTGGAAGCGTTCGAGGAGTCGTAGTTGGCTGCGGTAGAGGGCCCAGGACTCGGAACCATACAGCAGGGTGGTGAGGACCACAGCTCTGTACACGCTGATTTTGGTGCCTGTTTTCAGCTGTTGATTGTGCCACACCCGCTTGAAAAGTCGCCCGAAAGCGCTGTTCGCTTTTGCCAGCCTGCTGTCAAGCTCCTTGTCCAGCTTGGCGTCCGACGTGATAATGCAGCCAAGGTAAGTAAACTGGTGCACTGACTTTAGTTCAGACTCGCCAATGGTGATGTGAGGAGGGCGATACACTGTCTTGGGTGCCGGCTGATAGAGGACCTCTGTCTTTTTCAGACTGACCTTGAGTCCAAAGAGCTGGGCAGCGTCTGCTAAGCAGGACGTGATGCACTGCAGGGCTCTCTCTGTGTGTGCAACGAGGGCAGCGTCATCAGCAAAAAGCAGCTCACGAATCAGTTGGTCTAGGGTTTTCGTGTGGGCCTGCAGTCGTCTGAGGTTGAACAGGCTGCCATCGAGACGATACCTGATGTACACTGCATCGTCATCATCGAGGTCCACTGTGGCCTGCTTCAACATCATGCTAAAAAAGATGGTGAAGAGGGTCGGTGCCAGCACGCAGCCCTGCATTACGCCGTTGAGAATAGGGAATGGTTCTGAGAGGTCATTGTTGAGTCTGACCTGGCCTTGCTGGTCCTCGTGTAGCTGGACAATCATGCTGAGGAACTTTGGGGGACAGCCAAGTCGCTCCAGGATCTGCCACATGCCTTGCCTGCTCACAGTGTCGAACGCTTTTAGGTCGACAAACGTTACGTACATCCCTTTGTTCTGCTCGCGGCACTTCTCCTGAAGCTGTCTCAGCACAAAGACCATATCGGTGGTGCTCCTGTTTGCTCTGAAGCCACACTGGCCCTCTGGGAGGTGGTCTTCAGCGATGGCAGGTACCAGCCGGTTCAGGAGCAGCCTTGCAAGAATTTTCCCAGCAATGGACAGCAGGGTAATTCCCCGATAGTTGGAACAGTCAGACTTCTCGCCTTTGTTCTTGTACAGGGTGATAACGACAGCATCCCGGAGATCCTTTGGTAGTGTTCCTTCCTCCCAGCAGCAGAGAAAGAGGTCATGGAGCTTGTTGTGCAGTGCTGTGCTTCCATGTTTCCAGATCTCTGGCGGTATTCCATCAATGCCTGCTGCTTTGCCACTCTTGAGCTGGTGGATGGCTGTGAGGGTCTCTTCAGCGGTGGGCGGTTCGTCCAATTCAACCTTTACTGGGAGTTGTGGGATTTGTAGGACGACTGCTTCTTGAACAGGCTCTGAAGAGGCTCTGAAAGTACTCCGACCAGCGGTTCAAGATATAGGTATTATCTGTGAGGAGTGCCTGGCTATTCGCGCTTCGCAGGGGACTTTGTACCAGGTGCCTGGGGCCATACACTGCTTTCAGTGCTTCGTAGAAGCCCCTGTAGTCACCATTGTCAGCGCAAAGCTGGGTCCTCTGTGCAAGTCTGGTCCACCACTCATTCTGGAGATCTCTGAGCTTGCGCTGGAGACTGCTGCAGACGAGGCGGAAGGCAGACTTCTTCACAGGGCAGGAAGGCTGGGCTAGGTGGGCCTGATGGGCGGCTCTTTTTTTTTGCTAGGTGTTCCTGGATCTCAACATCGTTTTCGTCAAACCAGTCTTTGTTCTTCTTTCTAGCGAATCCCAAGACTTCTGCAGAGGATTTTGCAATAGAAGTTTTCAGTTGTTCCCAGAGTGTTTCAGGGGAGGAGTTGCTGGGTCCGCTGTGTCTTTCAGCCTGCGCTGTAAATCTGTCTGAAAGGCAGCTTTCACGTCGTCGCGCTGAAGGCTGGCAACATCAAGCTTTTTCTTGGGGAGGGGGGGGGGGGGGACCCATTTCTTGGGTTTTGGCTTGACGTGGAGCCTGAGTTTGCAGCGGACAAGGCGGTGGTCAGTGTGGCACTCTGCGCTGGGCATCACTCTGGTGAGGAGGACATCACTGCGGTCCCTCTGACGCACTAGGACATAGTCGATAAGGTGCCAGTGTTTGGAGCGAGGATGCATCCAGGTGGTCTTTCGACTGTCCTTTTGCTGAAAAGTAGTGTTGGTGATGACCAGTTGCTGCTCTGCACAGAACTCCAACAGTAGGCGGCCATTGTCATTGCAGTTCCCGACGCCATGCTTGCCGGGGGACTCCTTTCCAGGCTTCAGAGTCCTGGCCCACTCTGGCGTTGAAGTCGCCAAGGATGATGACTTTGTCGTCTGCAGGGGTGCTTTGTATGAGGCTGCGCAGGTCAGTGTAAAACTTGTCCTTTTCAGCAGGCTCTGCCAGGAGGGTTGGGGAGTACACACTGAGAAGGGTGACGTGTTGCTGGTGTCTCAGTGGGAGGCGCATGGACATGATGCGGTCTGAGTGACCCGTTGGTAGGTTTTCCAGCTTAGTCGCAATTGAGGTCTTGACCATGAAACCCACGCCTGAGAGCCGTCTTTCTGATTCAGGCCTGCCTGACCAGTAGAGGGTGTACCCAGCGCCAAGTTCTTGGAGGCTGCCTTCGTCCGGAAGGCGTACTTCACTGAGCGCGGCAATGTCGATGTTTAACCTCCGCAATTCATGGGCAATGAGGGCGGAGCGACTTCAGGGCGTCCGCTGTCTGCTTTGTCGAGCATGGTTCGGATGTTCCAGCATGCTACGTTGAGTCCGGTCGTGGTCGTCATGAGAGTGGATCCGTTATTCTTTCTTGTTTTTTGACCGCAGGAGAAGATGCCCGTTGACCGCGGCTAGCCAACTGGGGTTGCGAGGGGACGAGCTTTGGTTAGGCCACCTTTTCTAGGCCCCTCTCCGTGTGGAGCAAGCAGTGCTGTCCCTAGAGAAGGCTGCTTGGTCGTTCAGGGTGTGCCGAGTGATGTTGTCATCCCCAGGTCAACATCAGGCGACCAATATCCTGAACCGCCTGCATGCAGGTTTGAGACTGCGGCTTCCAGCGACATCTTTCACCTGCCGTTTCGCCCCTCGCCCGTCGCTACAGGACTTGGAATGGTCAGTGTCATGGTCCGTGGACGTTTCCTAAAGCCTGCGCGGTGGAGCGTTTTGGTGGAGTGCAGTGTGCGCAGTACTGGCCCCACCCTTTAAACCCTTGGTTCGTCTGCCATGGCCTAGCAAGCTGGGACGGTGGCATCGAGGTCCTCGGGTCGTAGGTTTTATATCAGACTGTCCTTGTACTAGTCTCTGGCTCAAAAGCCTTCCCCGGAGACACGGGGGCTTTGATGTCAGGGGTTTCCTCCCTTAGCCTTTCCGCAGCCAAGCGGCCAGGCCTGCAAGGCAGCAGGGGACTCGTGGAGGGCGGGGTCGTCTATGTCCCGTGCAGATGTGAACATCTGCCCACTGCCCACATATATAGGGTGTACATTGCGAGAGATACAGCGTAACAGCGTGGTGTACATTGTGTGAGGAACTTTGTGTCGAAAGTGTGGATATTTGCAGAAGAGATTTTGTATCAGTGTTGGTGCATTTGGAACTGCATTGTGTAGAGATCGCATCGCTGAATTAAAATATTGTTGGAACCGTTACTCTAGTATTGTCTACATCCTTAAGCCACGTGTGACGGATTGCAGCTGAATGAAGTTTATTTAAAAGAACCTCACGTGCGTGCGTCTGGTGTGTTTATCATACTACGACTACAACTCCACCACATAACAATGAGGTTATTTTACAGGCACCATGGGTGACAGTGTGAAAATTGAAAACAGTCCATTGATTAACTATGCCCCATGATCCAGGGCCAGCAAGAGACATAAATTCTCATGAGCGCCTGTGGATGCTGGGGCTTATGAGAATTTATGCCTCTTGAAAATGGAACAAGCTGGCTGAAAGAAGGCTGGCTGAAGGATTTTTTTCTGAGATTTAAAAAATCGCTGAATCAGTCTCCAGGACTGAAGAACGTCACCCATAAGTCACAGAAGACTCCACTCACATTGAAAGAAATTCTCACTGATGTCCGTCACATTATTCGTAGCTAGAGAATGGCAACAGTTTCTGACTTGGAAGACATACAAAAACTAATGAGATAACAAAACGCCGCATGAATTTCACACTAGAAAACAGTGAAATGAAAGACAGACTGCATGTACCTTTCATCCTTTTCCTTTTCGGTCATTGATCCCTGCACGCCAGCCAAAGCCAGAATCTCTGGCGACTGTTCCGATATATATATATATATACACACACATATATATATATATATACTTTTAACAAAGGCGGCGTCGCCCAAAGCCAAAAATGAATGCATTCAGATTAGCTCCAAGGGACGTAATTTTTCATTCAATTCTGAGTTTGCTCTTCCAGGCTGGTAAGCTTGCATTGTGTCATCAGCCGGACATCAGCTGCCCTTTTGTGACTGCATCGCTCACGCGGAGATCTAGAAAGAAAGGGTAGTGGGAGAGAAGCAAAGCTCGACAGACCTATTTTTTCAGTTGAGCCTTCCACTGAACACCTACTGCATATAGCAATAGGGACTACCCCGCCCCAGGCGCCCCGCAATCCGCTTAGTGGAGAATATCCTGACCTCCCCCCAAGAGGGGAGTTGTACATGAATATGAATATTCCCAAACAGATTTTTTTCAGACATGTGTTTACTCGACAAATATTAAGGGAACCTCTACTTTCTTTTTTTTTATCCCGAACCCCTCCCCCCCCCCTTCCCCCCCCCCTTCCTTTAGGAACACCGTGAGACATAGCCGATGGTGCAAGCAGAGTATTCCCATTCGCGCTCTTCAGGGATGCTAGAATGAGCTTCAGAAACATGAATGTGGATTCATATAAAAATGTTTCCAACAAATTTTGAATAAGGGTTTACAGACTGACCTTTTGTCGTCTGAAATTTTGTGCAAAATTTGAAAAACCGCTAGATAGGTCAAGGGGGACCTAAATAGGGGTTTAGTCAATGAACATCCATAAGTAACATAAGCTGGCATGCAGCCGACATGACTTGGGCGTAACGAGTGTTGTGTTCGTTGTTCCCACAAATGTTCGCGTTAATCAGCCTCATAAAAATCATTCCAGCCGGGGTATTTTAACAAAGCCAAACGCATGCCGTCATAAAAGACCTAAAATCAGACAGCTACATAATGAATATAAGTGTAACACTTCAACGTAGGAGGGGGGGGGGGGGAGGGGGCAGCGATTTTTGCACAGTGTAGTCCCACACTTTACATCTTAGGCCATCTCGGCGCAACCGCGACCATTCCTGCACATCATAGTCCCAATTTATACATCCGGCACCTTTTTCAGCTCAATACAGGCTAAAATTCCCTAATTTAAACACGGAATACCACTTGTACAACCCGCAAGAATGTTGATAAGTGCATTTGGTGTAGTGTGGATGATGTTTTGAAGCATAATCTGTCCCAACGAACCGGACACGTTATCGATCAAATTTTGTACACCAAAAGGTCACCGATTTCTTCAAATTATGACAATTTCCTGCCAGCTTTCGAAATTCTGCAAAGAGCTGCAGGTGTGCCAATCTCAGTATTTGCAGCTAGCAGATGTTTGAAATAAACATCATTGACTTATATTTTGTCAGATACAAGCATAAATTGAAGCCTAGTCGGTCTTTGGGGACGTAGTCCCGCCTTCCACACCGTATTCCAGTCTACATACCCTGTACCTAGCGAGTCCAGCCACGCACTGTGACCCCCGCAAGGTAACAGCATGCACCGACGCAAGACCGAAGCTACCTGGACGATCAGAGATCATGCCCCGTCAGCACGCACTGATGCCAGGCAACCACATTCTCATGCTCACAAACAGATGGACCGAAGCTACCGACCCAAGTTACCTGAACGATCTGAGATCTTGCCGCGTGTCACGACCCTTTACCGTCATCATTGTCTGTGGATGGAACACTCATTGGCTTCTCTGCGAGTGTGAGAAACCTGGGTGTTACACTTGACAGCGAGTTATCTATGTCACAGCATGTCAGTGCAGTGTGTAGATCCGCTTATCTGGAACTTCGTCGTATTAGTTCAGTTCGTCACCTGCTGACCGTGGAAGCCACTAAAACACTAGTTTGTGCATTTGTGCTGTCCAAGCTAGATTATTGTAACTCTTTGCTTTGTGGCTGCCCTCAGTATCTCATTGATCGCCTCCAAAAAATTCAGAACAATGCAGCCCGGCTTGTTGTGAGAGTCCGTAAGACTGAGCATGTCACACCCATCTTGAAGTCCCTTCACTGGCTACCTGTGTCCTCACGTATTCAATATAAAGTTATGTCAATCTGTTTTAACTGCCTTTCAGGCACCAGCCCAGAATACTTGTCCTCTTTGCTGCATGTGTATACACCCTCTCGTGAGCTCCGCTCCTCTTCTGATAAACGGAAGTTGTGTGTACCTTCTGTCCAAACTAAAACATTTGGTCAGCGCACTTTTGTTTATCAAGCCCCAGTGTTATGGAATACACTTCCTCTTGAGGTCAGAAACAGTGAGTCTGTCTCTGACTTCAAGAGGTCGTTGAAAACTCACCTCTTCAAGCTTTACTTTGAATAACTGCCAGTGTTTGATGCCTTAGTTGTAGTTCTGCAATCCTCCTTGTTTATACTGAATGTTAATTAGAATATAAATTATTATGTATGTATTGTTGTTTAGTTTATTGTAAAAGTGGTGTGTTCGGGCATTGTGCTTTGTTTGTTATGTGCATATGTCATTGTATTTTTATTTTTGTGTACAGATTGTAAAGCGCTTAGAGCTTTTGAGTAAGATTAAGCGCTATATAAATACTCATTATTATATTATTATTATTACGACCCCGCTTCCGGGGTGCGAACTATGAGCGCTACCGCTCGAGACACACCCAACCCACACTAACACAAACCTAACACAAACACCAGAGGAACAACGACGACGACATTTATTACTTAAAACCCTAACAATAACCAACTATTCACGGCTCAATCCTAACCATGCATTCACTCCTCGCATTCACACTCACACGCCCAAACTCTCCAAACTAAATACCCCTAATACACAATACAAAATAACAGATAAATAAACTAAATATTCCTAATACAACAGGCTGAGGAAACTAATATATAATAACTAAATATCCTTAATAAAGTACAAACAAACAATACTATCCTTAATATACCAGATTGAAAAGCTTAAACCATACGCCACTAGACCCCGCCAGAAGCACAAGCGTCAAGCGCTAACGCCGGGTGTACCAACGCCTTTGCTTCCGCGGAAAGTCTATCACAGCACGTGGCTCCTTTAGTACAATAGTTTCACATAGCACAATATCAACTAAATGAACCAAATACGCTCGCTTACTAACTCAAATAAAGATCGAGAAAAATGAAGATTGTTCGAAAGCTACTATCCCTCCACCTCAGCGGGAGTACGAACGCCAAGTTCGAGTTAAACTAGTCCTAGCAAACTAGGCATTACCGGCACAAGGCTCTTTTAAACTAGCACGTCTCGGAACAATATCACATAAGCACATGGACACTAAACAATATCACATATGCAAATGGAGACTAAACAATATCACATAACTTAATATAACTGAAAGTTGAATAAATATACTTCACGTCACGGGACCTTCTCGCCCGAAGCACAACCGTTGAGCGCAGCTCAACTCGACGCTCTTGCTTCCGCGATAAGGTCTTCCGTAACACAGGCTACTTTAAACAATATCATAACTCAAAATGTCACTGTAACAAATCTCCTCTTGCAATACAGTCGCTACAAAAGTGATGAACTATACTAACGTTCTTTACATTATAATTATATGACCTGACTAAATACGAGGCGTGCCGCGACACTCGCGAAGGCACCCAGGTCCGGTGTCGTAGCCCACAAGGCGGAGTGACAGTAAGCTTCCACGCAGTACCACAGCACGGTGGCAGACTAGCCGGTTAGTTCTTTGGATTTAAAGATGCACTAAAACACAGGTGCAAAAATACTCATAAACAACTACCAAAATAAACAAAACAATCACATCACCCTTCCCGCAACTTAACTGTCTTATATTCCCTTCACCTCTTTCCCGCAACAATAAACTCAACCTCCACAAAATACATATTCACAATCGCGTCACGTTTCCCGCAACAATAGATTTAACCTCAACATATTCTCAGTCTTCACCTCGCTCCCGCAACAATAACTGTAACCTCAAAATACATATTTACACGTCACCACGTGACTCACTTCCGATATTTACACTACCCATACGCTAATACTGAAATAGCCTTAGTCGCCTGCTCGGCGTTAAACCCCCAATAACTAATACACCGCCCACTACTCTAGAAACAACGTACAATAACTAGCATTCACTTCTACACTCTACTCTCCTCTATTCTACGCCTGCCCCCCAATACACACTAGCCAACATAATACAGAACAAGCAACCACAAACACCCCCCCCCCCCCCCCCCCCCCGAGCAAATGGCCACTAAAGGATTGTTACGTGTACTCACTGTCATCCGTGAAGACGCCCCGGCTAGGACGAAGACAAACAAGACAAGACAAGCCAGGGGTAAAGTCGTCGCAGCTCTTCTTTCTCTTTTCAGGACACCGACTCCTGGGCTCAACCAGGGCCGTCTCGAAGGGACGCCACAGAAGGACGCCACAGCTACTTGAGGCGGCGGCTAATGGAAAACCACGCCCGCACCAACCCCCCTCAGAGACTATGTTGAAAAGACGACTGCTTTCGTTCGCTGGTGGAATGCGAATGACTAGTAATTTAGACACCGTTAGGTTAGCGAAAAAACGCTCACCAAGTCTTGGGATGTACAAACACGTGGAACACTAACCACCCGATTGCGTTCAGACAGGGCGATTCACGCGTGGTACGCCAACATCCAAACCCCCGTACGGCAGCAAATACACGTGTAACAGGCCAACTACTACATACCTACGCTATCGCTATCCGGTGACTAACTAAACCCTGTCACCCCTCTAAACTTACCCCCTACAAAATTAGACGAAAAAAATCCGTGTCGTGACACACCTCCCCCCTAAGACAAAACTAACAGTTTTTGTTCCTTATACTAATCACGACTCGACATTCCTATTTAGAAAAACAGCGGTTATGTACGGATCTGTCATCTCGAAATACTTACGATGAAAGAAACCTTCCAGTTTTACCTCGCACTCGCCTAACGCAGTGCGCAACAGTAAGTCGGTAAAAACGCCTGCCTACTGCCCAATGCAGTCTCTACCGTCCGGTGTACGTCTGGACACTCAAAATCTAAGTTCACAACGGACAACTCCTCCCGCTTATCACCTTCTACGCCTACGGCATTGGCTACGCACACTCTCTCACGGAAGAGCTTCAACAGATTTGCGTGGAGTATACGGACCTTGCCAAGTAACTCCTAGCTTGTTGCGTTTGGTGGGTCACAGAAGTAACACTCTGTCTCTCACTTGGAACTGGCGACGTTCTGCTTTCTTGTCGAAATGACGTTTCTCTTTCCGTTCAAAATGACGTTTCTGCCTAGCGCTGGCTTTCCTCAGGTCTTCCTTTGCTATCTCACAGGGTTCCTTGATTAACTTTACTGACTGCCTACCCGACTTCGGGACGGTCCCTTTCATAGCACGGTTCCTAGCGTTAGCTACGGTCTCGTACTCCCCCTGCCTGATTGCTGCTACCCGAGAATGCGGTAAAGGGTACTGTCTGGTACGTACTGGTCTGTCGTCTTCGAGCCTTACCTCGCACTCATCTAACGAAGTGCGCAGTGCTAAGTCTGTGACAATATCCGTGTACTGCTCGACCAAGTCTCTAATGTCCTGGTGTACATCTGGACACTCAGGATCTAAATGAACGCCCATGGGTGTCTCAACTGCGGTCAACCGGCGTCACTGTCGGCAAGTTGTCAACAACGGATACCTCTTCCCAGTCTTCGCCTTCTTCTATCACTACGGCGGTAGCTACGCACACTAACTCCTGCAACGGACCACTCGCGGAGTCAACATCTAACTTACGCGATTCTGAAATAGCTACCGGTTCTTCTGCCCTCACCTGAGCTCGGGCTTCTATCGCAGAGCTACGGCACACTGCTTCCCATCCACGGCTACGGGACTACGTTGCCCGTCCTTGAAGAATACCCAGTTGCCTAGTATGACGTCGGGGACGGAATCTTCACTGGGCAATGACTATCAACTCTACGGTCCACTTCACGAACTGCGAATCTACTTCAACAAAAGCCGTGGGGTACTTCCCTGCTTTAGACGGATCGGCCAACACCACTTCGATCTCACGACCTGTCAAATCTTCGGGACGCACCCATCTAGACGCTACAGCTCCCATCTCAGCCCCTGTATCCCTCATGACTCTAACAGGACTACCTCTAAGCTGTCCCGTACTCCAAGGGTTGTACGGCTGAATACCACTGACGGTGTTAATGAGCTCTCCCTGAATCAAACTGGCGTTCGGACTGACGGTCACCTGATTCAAAGGATTAGGCTGCCTACACTGCCTGGCTACGTGCCCCTTCTTCCCACACCTGTAACACTGCATGCTGTTCTAGTGGCACGACCCTGTACTATTCGTGGCACAGATCTACATCCTTAGTGCAAGTAATACACACCAATGGTTCTCCATGCGGCATAAACAGCATTTTAATCTATCGATAAAATTTATATTAAATTCTGAACTGTTTTCTTTTTTAGTGAACGACAATCGGAAAAAAACACACGCACACCGTTAAATCGTAATAAAGGGGAGAGGGGGGGGGGGGGCGGGGAATGAAAAACATACGTTTTTGGCAGCAATGATTTGCTACACGGACCCTTGTACGCCTTCGGGAGGTCAAACTAACCATTGTACCCATCAGGCCTTCGGGATACAATTGTTATTATGACCTCCCTCAAGCCTACAAGGGTCCGTGTAGCAAGCCTCTGCTACCAATAACTTGTATTATCCCTCATAGGGAAATTGAGGGCAATGATAGTACGTAACTGATAAACGTGCACCACATAATAAAATAGAAAATATTTTTGAAGTGTGTTAACATGTCAACAAACAAACAAAAATTTCATGTGATTGTGACAAAAACCTCATGATTTCGTCGCTGTGAATGTTTGTTTTTGATCTTTTGAATGCTTTTGTCGAAATACGAGCAGCCATGAAACGTACTAAAAGCAATGTAGCAACGGCGTGCTTTCCTCCCGTTTCATCAATCTCAGGGGTGGCTCTTCCCACGCCACGCTCAACATCACTGCCTACGGAATAGCGCTAGTGCATTCAACGAAGCGAGTACCAGCAAGCTTCAGGCCCCACATTCCAGCCGAATGATGTGATGACAGACACTCCCAGACGCAGTGACTGTGTTTCCGACAGCGTGTGTACTCTCAAACCATTTTGGACTGACTGTTCAGTTTCACGTTAAATGATGTAGTTCTGCTACTATTGCTTTAAAAATGACTATGAAGTTATATACTGACTAGTTAAGTTATAATTAAAGTGGTGACTGTTTATGCCGGAGCGACTGTCTAATAGCCGGCGGCGCTGTTCTTATGACGACGGGCCCCCAGGTAGCAACTGTGAAAGTATTCGTCTTTTGTGTGTGTGTGTTTGTGTGTGTGTGTGTGTGTGTGTGTGTGTGTGTGTGTGTGTGTGTGTGTGTGTGTGTGTGTGTGTGTGTGTGTGTGTGCGTACTTTTGTTATTTGTGTAACTAGTCTCAGCCAAGCAGAAAGTTTAAAAACATTATATTATGTGTTACAGAGATACTAAGATAGGGCCGTCTTTAGTTTGCTTGTGTTAGGGAGGTTCAGGTGGGGCCGTTGGCGCCTGCCATTCAAGACGCCTTGGCGACTGACGGGCTTCACCCGTCCCGAGCCGGCCATTGTCCATTTGTTTGAAAACTGTTGTGTGAGTGTGTGTGATTGCGAGTTGCACCTGAGGTGGCGAAACGAATTTCTCTTTTTGAGATAATAACGTACTCTTATTCTTATTCTATTTAGGGTTCGCTCCACACGTTTCTTTATTTTTCTTTCTTTCTTCTGTATTTCTGACTGCAAGTACTTTTTTTTTTTTTTTTTTTTTTTTCATTTTGGTATATGTTTAAATTTTCGTATGTGCAGGTATGAACATTTGGTAACTGTTTGCCTGTGCGCTTTACAGTAGAACATTTGTCCCATTATTATACGTTTACCATACATTAGCATGTTGAGCATGTTCAGTATTTTTTTAATTGTGGCCGTATTCCTGTTCCATCATTCTACAAATTCTCTTTCCGCATTTCTTTTTTGAACTCACTCGCGGCAAATGGACAATGCAACAAAACTGCTCTGTGAAGGCAGGGCAGAATATTGGCGACAACTAATGTGAATGATGGCGAGCAAGGCGGGTTCCCGTCACGATGTCTTTATTCGTTTTGTCAATCACGAAACTTAATATTTGAACAGTCACGAATCAGTTGTGACAAAGTTTTCGCGAACTATGGGTCATGACGAGCTTTTGTCAAGACGGTGACACGGAGACAAAAACATACGGCAAAATAGACCTTGTTCGGAAGTCAGACGGTTTAAATTTGCACGTGTTTCGACGAAAACAGTGGCTTAAAAAGTACAGACAAACATGCGATATCGCATGTCTGTCTGGGCGTTTAAGCCACTGTTTTCGTTGAAACACGGGCAGTGCTGACCTGCTTCTGATTTTGTCTGCTACGAGTGACGAGTGATGATTTTAACACACACGCACTCCCGTAATCCTTTGGCTGTCGGTATCAGTTTTTATCGCGATGATTCCTGCAGGAATCATCCCGATAAAAACTGATATCGACCGAAAGAATTAAATTATCTTTGTCAACAAAAACACATTAATTACTCTGTTCTGCTTGAATAGATAAGTATACATGTAAACAGTATACATGTGGTGGTCAAGTTGTGGTGTATGGTGTGCGTGCGTGTTTATATCGCATTTTCATTAGCACAATGACAGTCATTGCATTCCTGTGTTCTTTGTCAATTCATTATACAACATAGTTATCGGCAAATGGTCATGACACATGAGGACCTATGTCTCTTGCATGTGGGTGTTACTTCTTGTGTTCTGTCGTTGAGTCAAGGCTGAATCATATTCACGCAATCTGGCGAGCCTGACGAGCAACTGATTTGCAATTTAGAAACCTGATTTATCATTTGTCGCATGCAAGAGATATAGGTCCACATGTGCCATCGCAGTTGCGGGGGGTCATCAGGATCTATATGATCATTTCTTGCCGCTTCATCCATATTCTCAAGCCTGAGGCAGATCAGTTTATCGAGCTGTTTACCTGCGGTGGTTTCTCAGTAATCGTCTGGCCATAGGAAATGACTTGAACAACCTCAAGGAGACATATCCAGGCAAGAAAGGGTTAATAGTTTGAATATTTCCTTTATAAAGGTTCTTAGTGTGACTTACGAAGATGCCGGACAAATGATTAGTTAAGTTATTAGGGTTTAACGCCAAGCACGCGACTGACTAAGGCCGCTATCTCACGGCGGCTGGACAAAATGCCATTGGGGGCAAGACAGGGGCGGGAGAGGGGGGGGGGGTATACCCTAAAATCGTGATTAGTAATTGGCTTTTCTTCGGTTCTCGTGATTCGTGACTGCAATGTTTTCATCCTCGTAATCCGTGAAAGAAGGGGTCGTCAGTCGTGAAACGTGAAAGCCCAAATTTGGTTTTGGCCGTGAACTGAAACATTCTGGTTATTTTGTGAAACGTAAAAGTCTATAACCAGACTGTAAATTCAGTCTATAACTTGAAACCTTGTCATCAAACCGAAACCGAAACCTTATCACGCGCAAAACAAAAAAAAAAATCGTCGCGAAGTGCAGAACAATGGTTGTTAGGTAAATCGCACAGTGTTTTCTACCCACTGAAAGCGCCCAGTGGGTAGTGTTGTTTGTGTCACAATTAAATCGATAACTAGTTAATGTGAATGTTATGTATGAATCCATCACATGACAATTTGCTTGTGTGCATACACCATTGATCTATAACCTGTCAAGTGGCGTAGGAACAGGAGGTGCTGGGGCAGGGTGTGTGTGTGGGAGGGGGGGGGGGGGGGTTGGGGGACCTCTGCACTATAAATAAGTTTGTTTTATTATAACTGAGTCACCTCTCGATGTTAGCTCTCAAAGCCCTGACGTGCTATGACAGAATGTGGATCGACCATGATAGTTTGAGGGTGGTGTCAGAAAAGCTTGGCGCCTGTAGGCGGGAAGCTATTCTGACACCACCCTTGAACTATCATGATCGATCTGGCTCAAGAAATGTGTCGTAGACCTCAAAGTGTATTTTGATAATTTCATCCTCCGGATGTAATGAGTTGGTCTGACGTCAGGATAGGCAACGTTCAAGTAGGATTAGGCGCACGCCAGGGAGTCAAATCGACGACGGTCCAAGTCTGGCGCTAAAGTTCTAGTGTGATACATGCTGGAGGCTGCTGTTGATGTTGGGGGCTATTTGAAGGCTGCTGCTTAACTGCTGTGATATACAGAATATCCCAACGAAAAAAGATGAAAGCTTAGAAAAGATAGTTATAACAGTTAAATTTCTTGATGTGTTTGACGTTAAAACTTTTTTTTAAAATTTAAAAAATAGACATCCAAGCAAGTACTCAAATACTACTTTTTTGTTATCTAGATGTCTACTGAAGGTATACCCCAAGAAGCAAATTGTTAACTTGTTTGTGTGTCTATTTTGAAAAAACAAACAAGTTTTTCAAACCCTTGTTAAAGTCAAACACATCAAGAAATTTATAGTACAGTCGACGACTCTTAAGTCGAACCTGCAGGGGAAACTGGATAAGTCGAACGAAAAAAACCAGTTTCCTTTTCAGTTTTTCTTTCGCTTGACACGCGGTCACCTTTTGTCTGGATTCTGATGGTGAACACGCGATACCCACTGAAGTCTATCGTTTTCGACATATTAAACTCAGACAAAAGAGAACATGGCTGAGTCAGCGGTGAACTGTCAGGAATGAATGCTAATACCTATTATTACTGCAATAATCTTGTTTCTTGGTGATGCTTTATACTATTATTGCGATTTTCAACAAGAAATATGTTTGTTTAGATCACTGGAATGACAGTTTATTGATACGTTCCTGAAGAACGAACTAGGAAGAAGACTTTTATCTCGATGCATCCAAGCTGTTTTCACTCGTGTTTAATTATACGAAGAATGCAACTAAACAGACAAACGAATCGCATTTACAGGTGGTGGTGTGATGCTGAAGTTTTCAATGACATTTAGTGCTTAAAACTAGCACCTTTCAGCAGAAGACGTCTGACTTGTTAGCCGTGAATGAAACTTGACATGACTTCTGGTGCCTTCTGGAACTAATTATGTGTTCAAGCCATTGTGTTCAGAATAGCTCATCTGGCTTTTAGTGTATAACATGAGTCAACTCATTGTGTCCCAGGTACGAAATACCCACATTCTGGACTAGTTGTCCGCCGCGCATTTCGATGAAGGAGATAGATCGACATGATAGTTCAAGGGTGGTGCCAGAATAGCTTGGCGCCTACGCCAAGCTATTCTGGCACCAGCCTTGAACTATCATGGTCGAGCCATATCTTGCTGTGGTTTGTCGGGACTGAATGAGTTAACAAATAAGCAAAGAAACACGCATGGGAAGGAAAATACAACAATATTTTGCTGAAGAACATGCACCTTTTGGTCTGGATTTCTAATTTATGACAGCACAGGCGGATGATGACACATTTTAAACAGAAAGTTAGTTACTTTAAAAACAGATAAATTATCCACACTACCACTGTGTGACAGACATACAGAGCAACTGGAAATTCACTCATTCGCTCAGTGTCTTCTGAAAGATGGAAGAAAATGTGTACAACTTGTGGAGACTATGGCCGAGAATTCAATTCAGTTTTAACTTCAGAGATCCAGCCAACTCGTTTTGTAGTCTGCTGTGTTCTAGCTAGACACTTGTGTTCAAGAGAGAATAATCTGCGTCTACTCTGTGTCATCGGTGGACAAGGGGTTTGGCCGTTTTGATGCAAATAGAACCTTACACAGCCTCTCAGGCGATTTTCCTTTCTTTTTTTTAAAAACTCATTCGAGACGAACTGCATCCGGATACACGGCTGAAGCCGCGTATCCGGATGCAGTTCGTCTTGAATGAGTTACGAAACGGTCCAAGTAGAGTAGCTTAATTTGACGTAGTTCGGTGAGCTTTTTCTCAGTTCCCTCTTTTTAAGTCCCTTCTATTTATAGAAGGGACTTTTTAGGACGGGTCGCGGTGGCGAATTTAATAGCATGTCCATGATGTCAAAGGCGGGCAGGCTAAACCTCTAACAATTGAAGTAACAAGATAAAAACTCACGTCATGTCTAGTAGTTACGCGGTAACTACTGACCTCGGCACTGATGAACGCGGTACATTTGGCGGGAAGCGTCGTATGTGCGTATGTATGTATGTGCGTATGTATGTATGTATGTGTGTGCGTATGTATGTAAACAAGAGAATCTCCGATATTTCTGTACACACAAGCTTTAAACTTAGCGAAATACTTTCTTAAGTGGGTGGCTAAGAGAGCCTCCGAAAATATTGTTGTCTGGAACTCACTTCCCCTACACCTCCGGAATGCTGAAAACATTGACGTCTTTAAGACCCAACTTAAAACCTACTTCTTTCAGCTTGCGTACCATTAATCCACAGATTGTGTGTGTGATGATGGTTTGGTCTGCATACATATGGTTTTGTTATGTGTGTTTTAGTTGTATGTGCGTGCGTAGATTAGAAGTGCATAGATTAGACTTTTTTTAAAGGTAGTGAGATTCTGCATATATACATTTTTTGTAACGCGCTTAGAGCCCACTGCTCCTGGGGATTCAGCGCGATATAAATGCTCTTTATTATTATTATTATTATTATATTGTAATTGAATGTCTCACTGAAGACATAAACAACCGTTTATAGGAAGTCGGTTGTCTCAGATTAGAGTCCGTAATTTTTGTCATATTTACTTGAACTTTTGCATATAGCTAGTTTGGAGAGAAAGACATTGAAAGAGCTCGTTAGCCAGCTTTGTATCCTGTCAACATTTTTAGTAAAAATGAATTGTTGTCAGAAAAGAATTAAGACACTAAAAAAAAAAAAAAAAAAAAAAAAACTTCTAGAGAAAGTCAGACAGTGGCGGTGACGTAAAATAGGCAACTCTGTCACCACGCACGCAATGACATTTTAATACTCTAGAGATGACGCCATTCTATCTCTCGCGCGCGGCTCTGTCGCTCTCTCTCTTTCTCACACAAAACTGCGCGCATCAAGGAGGAATAATCCTCATGCGCTCTCCAGGCGCATGAGGATCTATGCCTCTTGGAGATGTTTGGAGCGCGCGCACGCACGCACTAACATGCACACACACATCGAAGCGCTTTCAGAAGAGCCATGCAGGTGACCCGTGTACGTATAGTAGTATATCATGTGGCTAGGTAAAGTCAACCTGCTTTCACACGAATTATAGCAAGACTGAAATTGTACCGCGAAGTTCTAGTTTTGTCACCATTTTCTCAAGCCTATGAAGCGAAAGTGAAACTCCTATCACGTAAAATATAAAATGACGTAAAAACTAAAACTTACGTCATGACAAATGACGTTTGACAAATCAATGACCCGTATGTCCTGCGCCCCTTATAGAACTCAGTGATGCATTGGCAGATCTGCGAGACTTTTTCAATAGGGGATAATTCAACATCTGAATCAGGTCAAAGACAAAAACGACAGCGAAAACAGCTCTCATATAGAAGAAAACAAGACTTTGAGAGTTATGGTTCATCCCATCTTTTTTTCTTTTTTTCGTCTTCAAAGCTTAATTTGTTTTTAAGCGTCCACGTAATTATGCCACCTAGTACCGATTATTTGTAGTCATATGTACTGAAAGAGAACATCTCTGCACTTTCTGTTCCGCGACAACTTAACTATCATGCATTATTTCAAACGTTTTTGACCTGTTTCCTTTTGCTTTTATGATCATTAGAAGAAATTTGAACTTGACAGAGCGTGCGATTAGTGTACATGTATGTGTGGCCATAGTCACAACGTCATAGATAAACTTTTAAATCAGTTTCAGAGTCAACTGGCTTACACTGATGAATCGACTGCTCAGCGTAAGGGCGAGCATGACAGCTCGGGAGTCAATGTCTAGTTTAAAATGATGTGTGCGTGCGCGTGTGCTTAGCGTAGCCCAAAGCACAAGCTGAACATATAAAGCTTTTTGTGTTGTGTTCCAGTCAGGCAAAGTACAACTTCTCACGGCTTTCGCTTTTGGGGATGACTAACATTTTAAAACAGATTTGCCAATAACTCCTTCCTTGCCAGAGGACGAAGTTTGCGTTGTATATTTAACGTCAAAGATCTTCAGTAGTCAAACGAACATTGATAGAAAGTAAGAAGTATAGAACTTCACGAGCCCCGCAACTGCGGGGGTTCATGAAAGTCTTTGTCTCTTGAAGTTAGATCGCGTTCACTTTTTCTCGGCAGGAATGGGACTAAAACATCCTGATCATCAGATTGTTTTGCACGTGTTTTTGGATGTGTATTTTGAAACCTATTTCATTTCCCGATTAGGAAGTTTCTTGTGCATTATCGCTTGCGAAGGTTGCAATAGTTTGTTTGATTTTTTTATTTTTTATTAAAAATTATATATATATATATAGTTTTTTTTTTTGTTTGTTTATATTTTTTTGTTCTTCTTTGCGTCTGTCTTTATGAGCGTTTCATTTTGTTCTGTTTAACCCGTCGGCCGGTGAGTCACTGATTTGAATCCTAGCCGTCAGAGCGGAAGCATAGCGCCGCCTGCGGTCTGCGGCTAAACCAATGGTACACCTTCGGGTACACCCGCTTTAACCCCAAAAGTATATATTTGCTTTGCCTTTTGTCATCTGCTCAACGACATTACCCGAAAATAAAATAAATTCCCCAAGGTATGTTGGTCTTTTTTAGCTTTAAACAATTTACGCATGTTATAGCTGCATATCAGACGTCTTTGTCGGCACCCGAATAGTCTCGCTTTCGACTGGTGACCATAGTCACCCGTACACATTGAAAGATAACGGTAAACGAAAAATATACAGCTTTGGGCTGTTTTTTAAGTGATTGTTTTGGTATTAGGCAAATTTGATTTTTGACGGACTCATTTTATCCGTGCGGTGTGAAATACCGGACTGGACGATAGCGCGAGACTGAGGCTAACGAATTTAACTCATTCTACCCCAGACACACCACAGCAAGATAAAGATCGACCATGATAGTTCAAGGGTGATGCCAGAATAGCTTGGCGCCTATGGGCGCCAAGCTATTCTGGCATCACCCTTGAACTATCATGGTCGATCTGTGTCCTGCACTGCAATGCAGCCTTTAGAAGACAACAGCAAAATTTGGGGATTTCGGTGATGGGGTAGAATGAGTTAAGTGGCAACATGGCGGCGTCTCTCAAATCAGGTTTGCAGACGTTTTCACTCATGTCCTATGAGTTTCAATGTCAAATAGATTGATTTTAATGCGGTAGGTCAGACAGTGCATTGACTAAGAGACATTAAATGTACTAAATGTGTCAACAATAACAAACAAATAAGCCAAGAAACAGAAAGCAAATTGTATGTTTTTACGTTTCCCGGATATCCTTTTTACTGAACACATTATTCATATAAAATAAATGAATAAATAAGATAAAAATAAAATTTAAAGGAAAGTTGGCGATTATGTCTGTATCGGTGTACGAGTATATGTTATGAAGGCTTGCACGCACACACTCACGCACACACACACATAGACACACGTGAACACGCACACACACACGCACACACACACACACACACACACACACACCTTAACTGCGTTTTATTGTAAATTGGTTTTAACGACAATAATCGTTCGAAGCACCTTGAAAGGCACATGATAAAAAATTTAATCAAATTTAAAAAGAAAAAAACTCATGCTGAATGAAAACTTGAAAGCCTTAGTGTTGTATGACGTCTGTAAAAACAACAACAACAACAAAAAGATCAAATCTAATGAAACTGTTTATGTTTTATATATATTGCAGTTCAACTTTCATGCATGATCAAATTCATGCTGATCAGCGCTGCTGGAAACATCCTTCGAGCCAGCACGGCCACTCAGTGTGTGATTATCACATGTCAGACCATCAGAACTCGAACAAAATACATTAATATTATAAGGAATGATCAGATCCTTGCCGAAATAGACATTGCCAGTGGACCAGTTACGAAAGCAGGAAAAAATAATGTGTGTTCTTCAAGTGATGGGGCCATGAATGAAACGTACACATGGCTAAGAGTGAGCATTTCCTCTCAGTCGTGTGGAACAATCCAGTGTGTCTGCTATTACCATGCTCATCTAGGTGATGAAAAATTAACACAAGACAAGTCTACGATACTATTCACCGGCAGCCTTGGCACCCCTGTCGTGAATGGAGAGGTTCGCCTTGAGGTGGAAAATTGTCCTCAAAACAGATCCACCCGCTTTGCTCCCACGCTCATTACCTTCTGCCTACTATGCATTTGGCTTTTAAAGTAGGGATGGGTTACAGTGGAATCCAGACCACAACAGGAACTACTAACGGCGTAAAATGAAATTTAGTGACCAGTGCAGAAAGAATCACATTTCTACATAACAAAGGCAATGAAATTTACGTTTCTCTAACAAATTCAAAGAAGAAGAAATCACTGTACCACCAACAACATAGAAACCATTTTGGACTGTTTTTACGTTAATGCTGTAGTTCTACTACTGTTGCTTTAAAAATGACTATGAAGTTATATACTAGTTAAGTTATAATTAAGGTGGTGACTGTTTATGCCGGAGTGACTGTCTAATAGCCGGCGGTGTTCTTAGAGCGACGGGCCCCCAGGTAGCAACTGTGAGAGTATAATTCGTCTTTTTTGTGTGTTTTATGCGTATTTCTCATTTGTGTAACTAGTCTCAGCCAAGCAAAAATTTAAAAACATTATATTACATGTTTAAGAGATACTATGATAGGGCAAGTTAGTTTGCTTTGTGTTAGGGAGGTTCAGACCGGGTTGGGGCCGTGACGGGCTTCACCCGTCCCGAACCATTGTCCATTTGTTGTTTGTAAACTGTTGTGTGAGTGTGGGCGATTGCGAGTTGCACCTGAGGTGGCGAGACAAATTTTGCTGTACGTGGCAACATGTATTTGGAACAATAAAGTTGATTGATTGATGGATTGATTGATAGATTGATTGATTGATTGATTGATTGATTGATTGATTGATTGATTGATCAGGAAGAAAGATCGCTGGAACCAAGGACATTGTAAACAACGAATGAAAACACGTGTTCAGAACAAGCAATGAATGTGAACAGAAAGGGTGTCCGTAAGGAAAACGCCCCCCCCCCCCCCCCCCCGCCCCCCACCCCCAAGAGGGTGCAAGGGATAATTTTGAACAGGTTCTTTGGAACCTTATCAGAATGATCCCTTGCGCCCTTCCTGGGGGTGTACATTTGCAACTGACGAAAAAGATATTCAACTGCAGAGCAGTTTCCTCTCCTACCTCTATCAGTCCATCGCCAAGGATACACTGATACGTGCCCGATCTTTGTAGAATCGGTGCAAATTGTAAACTGTGGAAAGGATAGGTAAAGACCGTGTAATGAACTAGAAGCGTCGTTTGAAACACTCATATTGCATAACACTCATATTGCATAACACTCATATTGCATAACACTCATATTGCATAACACTCATATTGCATAACACTCATATTGTATAACACTCATATAGCATAGTTTCTTCATGTGTAGTAATATGATATATTATGTACACCCACAGAAACAATCAGAATACGTTTGCACATCTTAGACCCAACAGAGTTCTATCCATCTACAATACATCGCATGTTTACGGATTTAAACTAACTTTAATATAATTATATTTGTCTGCTGCACGATGATTTACAAGCCATACAATGAACAACAGATGTGCAGTAAAACAAATGTTCTTCATATTTAAATCCCGTATGCATGTTGTTTGGGTTCCATTTCTTGTGATGTTTGTTTGTTGCATGAAAATATTGCGCCTTTGCAACAGCTCTGTCGTTTCATTAAGACATAATATTCAAATTCAAATTAAAAAAAACAAAATATTTATCCCTTAAAGGGCAATTAGGTTTGCCACTGCCTTTAATTATGTGTCTCTTCCCTTTGACTTATCAGCAGTATGTCAGTGTGCATTGTGGTCTGTCTCGTCGTTGCAAATAGTGATAACCTAATGAAAGGTTGTGGTAGTGATGGTGCGGCTGTGAGATGGGGGAGAGGTGATATTAGACAACTGAGGGGGCTCATGAGAATCTGTACCTCTTGCGATTGGGTGGTGTTCTGATTTTCTCGGTACTGAGGGGGGTTAAAAGCAAATAACTTATAGTCAGCTTGTATCACAGGTTAGCTGTATAATGTTTTAACTCATTCTACCCCATCACCGAAATCCCCAAATTTTGCCGTTGTCCTCTGAAGACTGCATTGCAGTGAAGGACACAGATTGACCATGAGAGTTCAAGGGTGATGCTAGAATAGCTTGGCGCCCATAGGCGCCAAGCTATTCTGGCATCACCCTTGAACTATCCTGGTCGAACCTTATCTTGCTGTGGTGTGTCTGGGGTAGAATGAGTTAACAGATCAGCAGAACTTTGCCATGGCAAGAACGTTACTGTTGGGTCTAGTAAAGGCAGGTTCAGTTACTGACTAGTATACGGCACTAACACCCTCATTAAATGTCATGAACGGATTTCAGAAAAGCACAACTTCGTTAGATTTCAAGTTTGTGTCTTTTACGTTTTGGACAAGACTGTAGACTTAGCCCCGTGGCAAAACGTCTATGGGCCCACGGCTGCCACAGTGGGCCCGCACACGGCCGTGTGCGGGCCCACTGCGGCAGCCGTGGGTCCGAGGATCTTCGGCTTACTGGGCAGCCTCTACACCGAGTATTGGCCAAAACTGAACAGTCCGCCTAGATAAAATCTTAAAATCTGATAGTTGTACGTATATACACGTGTCATTTTTTTCACAAATACAGTCGACGACGCTTAAGTCGAACCAGCAGGGGAATTTCGAACCAGCAGGGGAATTTTTTTTTCCCGTTCGACTTATCCGTCGTTCGACTTATCCGTATGACGGATAAGACTTATCCGTATGACGGATAACGTATGACGGAGAATTTACTGACACCTGAAATGAATCTCTTAAATGCCAGGGTGAGAGACAGACAGACAAATACTCGGGACTTTCCCGGCGTGCTCTCAAATCCACGACTGAAGGAATTTACACCCAAATAAACAACTTTCAGGACGTAAAGCTCAGCAAATTCATTGCATGAGGCTGAGAATTTAACCTGTTTCCATATGTCCATCCTAGTAAAGTCACACGTAAAAGAGGTCTTCCTTACGTACAAAGGAGAACTGCGGACAGCAGAGAAGTATTTCATTTCATTACATTCAGACTTCAAAACTGTTAACCTCTTTGTTCAGCATTATTGTAAGACATACTGAGAACATTTGAAAACAAAGTAGGTATTGCCAACTATTGATCCTCCATTGTCTGGAACAGCCGCTCGCATTCAAAGTCACCCACAGGCACACACTTTACTGTTTAGTCTGTCTGTCTGTCGCCCATAGTTGTATCAGCGTGACTCGTGCTCCTCGAGTTGTATTGCCGATGTTGTGGATGCTGTTATTGCTCAACGTTTTTAACGTTCAAATTTATTTCAGGTTCTCAATACATTAGACTATTATGCTCTTCGTGTGTGTGTGTATGTGTGTGTGCATGCGTGAGTGAGTGCGTCTTGTGTGTGTGTATGTGTGACTGCGTGAGTATGTATATTAGCCTTTTGATATTCATGTTGTGCCTGTCCATCTTAATTAGTTCTTATATGCATGTATTACGCCGGTGTGTGTGTGTGTGTGTGTGTGTGTGTAGTGTGTGTGTGTGTGTGTGTGTGTAGGGTGTGTGTGTGTGTGTCAGTGTGTGTGTGTGTGTGTGTGTGTGTGTGTGTGTGTGTGTGTGTGTGGGTGTGTGTGTATCGACAACGAAACATGATCAGAAGGTGCCGGTGTGAATATGTCGCTGTGTGTACAAAAGACCGTAAACATTTTGAGTTGACTTATCGGAATTTGGAAACTTGCCCTAAGTTCAATTTAACGGAGCCGTTTTCAGTTCAATATTAGTCATAAAAGAACAGCCTTTGGGCCATGGAAAAAAATGGCTCGACTTATTCGATTTTAGGAAACGAGAAACGCATTCGACTTATCTGAAGTTTAATTAACACAAACCGGACCGTTTTAGAAACTATACGGTGTAAAATTAGTCCTAGAGGAGCAGCTTGGACAGAGGAAAAATCGGTCTTCGACCTATCCGTCAGTCTTTGACTTGGGCGTATGAAACTGCATTTTAAAAAAAAATAGTTCGATCCGACTTTTGAGAGGAGAAACACTTTTGACTTATCCGAAGTTCGACTTAACTATCATCACCGAAATCCCCAAATTTTGCCCTTGTTTTCTGAAGACTGCAGTGCAGTGCAGGACACTGATCGTCCATGATAGTTCAAGGGTGATGCCAGAATAGCTTGGCGCCCATAGGCGCCAAGCTATTCTGACATCACCCTTGAACTAACTTGGTCGATCCTTTTCTTGCTGTGGTGTGTCTGGGGTAGAATGAGTTAAGCGAGTTCGAGTTATCCGTTGTTAAATTAGTCATAGAATGGACAGATTTGGCCGGGATTTTTTTTTTCTAATTTTCTTTTTTTTTTTTCTTTTTTTTTTTTTTTTTGGGGGTGGGGGGGGGGGGGGTGGGGGGTGGTCGACTTAAGCGTTTTTCGACTTATCCGTTTTCGACTTATGCTTTCGATTTATGCATATGGGACTGTACTGAGTTACCATTTTTCAGTGTGGCCTTAACTTATTGTGAGGAGTAATTATACTGGTTACTTTCGGTAGGGCGAAAAGAAGTTTAGTGCCGGAAGGCAGTATCAGTGTTA
Source organism: Semisulcospira habei (assembly GCA_036245525.1). Lineage (NCBI taxonomy): Eukaryota > Metazoa > Mollusca > Gastropoda > Semisulcospiridae > Semisulcospira > Semisulcospira habei. Next base: position 87,294,750 of record BTPG01000006.1, on the reverse strand, counting down.
TGAAGGTCCGGGGTTGTGGAGGGGGGGGGGGGTGGAGATGGGGGGGGGGGGGCTAGACCTCCAGGTCAAATCACATATTCAAGTGAGTTAGGTAAGGCGGTGCAATAACCGGTGTTTTTTTTTTTTTTTAATCTTCTGCCTTCTTTGGCATTTTGTACAGAGGCAGTATGCTGGAATTTGCTTTACTGAAATCTCTTGACAGATAAGAAGAGACATGTTTGGTGCTTTGATTCATACCAGCCTTGGCTTAACCAGCGGACTCTTTTTGGCCTAGTTTGCGTTGCCAAGCGGATGGTGATTTGAGGTGTGTACTAGTTTTGGCTGCGCTTGGGTGTAGGCCGGGTTGGTACAGAATCATGTTCATAGCCAGGAAACTGCGACGGAAATTTGACTGACCAGGCGCTGGCCGCTTATGACCTGTCTACCGGCTCCCCCCCTCCCCCCCCCCCCCAACACACACAATCGACCCATCCCACCCCCACCCCTTCCCGCACACACTGACACCGGCGCATATACCGCATACTCGGCCCCACAATCTTTAAAATGCTTCATCAAAGTACCTTTTCTGGAGCTTGGACCTCCCACCCACCCACACCCACCCCGCTTTCCCCGCCCCCGTTCCTCAAGCCGCCCCCCTCTCTCCAAGCAGCCCCCCCCCCCCAACCTATTCACCCCCTAAACCCTCGCGCCCCCCTCATCCCCCACCCGAATTCAGTTTAAACGGTTTAAAATACTATGATAAAAGTATCTTTGGGCGGAATTCGGAACCCGCCCTTTCCTCCCTCCTCCCTGCGCCCCCCTCCCCCCCCCCCTTCCACTATCACCACCCCCTCAAAACCCGGTTGTTGGTTTTTTTTTCGATATTAAGTCGGTCGTGGCCGGTGGTGCCGGGAACCGGCCGGGCCACGGCCGTTTTCACTGGCACGGTCGCACAGTGACTTCTCCGCTTCTATCCCCCCCCCCCCCCCCATCTTTGTTTTCTTGTTTATCAGTTGTTGTTAGTAACCATCAAACTCGGCGATACTCCCCTGAGGAGTGAATAGTTGGCGGCTTCATATCTGGGTGTAACCTTTGATAAAAAGCAGACCTGGAAGCCACACATACAAAAGGTCGAAGCAAAAGCCAGACAAAATCTGACCATCATGCGGAAGCTAGCAGGAACCAGCTTGGGTGGAGGGGGGGGGGGGCAAATGAAGAAATACTCAGAGCCTACACAGGGGGAGTATAGCTCAACGGCCTGGTCTACAACAGCAAAGACCCACCAGCAATCTAGACAAAGTTCAAAACCAAGCCCCCTCCGGACCATCACTGGCTGCATGAGATCCACACCCATCAGGACCATGGAGGAGATCGCCGCCATACAGCCCCCTCAATCAGTGGAGAGACACAAAGATCTTGGTCCATGCAGAGAAGTTCAAATGCCTGCTGGAACACTCGATGAAGAAGGGGATGAAAAACATCACTGACGAAGAACCGCCTCAAGCGCACAGCTTCATCCATGAAAGCAAGAGACTGACTTGCCAAGGAGCACCTGGCCAGTATGCCCCCATCAACACTTCCGCTAAGCTCCACCGATCTGCCACAACCATGGAATGAAGACCACAGAAATCTTCATATTTACACAACAGCCCCTGTAAATGCAATGATCTTTGTAAATTAACAAACTCCACTGGCTGCCCGTACAAGAACGCATTATGCACAAACTGTCCTGCGTGTGCTTTAACTCTATCAACCTCACTTCTCTTGTCTATATCTCTGACTTGCTCCATCTGTATACTCCATTTCGCACCCTCTGATCTTCCTCCGACACACCTATATTTCACCTTCCCAATTTCAAATGTAAAACACGTGGCGGTCGTGCCTTCTCTAATCTTGGCCCCGCCACTTGGAACCGCCTCCCGGCCCTTGTCCGTAACTGTCCAACGTTCCCCTCCTTCCAATCACTTCTCAAAACCAGCCTCTACAACACTGCCTTTTACTAGTCCATTTCCCCAGCCATGTACAATTATCACCACTATCACGTGTGTGTCCTCGTGCTGGGACCATACGGCGTTGAGGCGCGTCCCCTGGGTGGTGGATAGGGGGTCCCTCGTGAGAGGGGTGCACCGAATGAAATAAGGTGCCGTGAACCAACATGGTCTAAGGGAAGGTGACCCCGACAGAAAACCCCTGGTCCTCCTAGTAAGGGGGTTGGGCGTGGGGGTAGCTTCCCCACCCTGCAAAAAAGGAAATAGCTACAAAAACGCCGACGAAAAGACTAACAGTAATTCCTTTCCTGGAGGAGGAAGGTTCTTCTACTAGAAGACTTATGACGTCCTGTGGTGAAAGCCGGAAGTCTTCGGAAGCCACAGGACCGAGCCGCCTCTCTCTATCCAGGGATACAACCATGGGCACATGGAACGTCAAGACCATGTACCAGAGCGGCAAGGCCGCCCAGATAGCAGCGGAAATGCAAAAGTACAACCTTTCCCTGCTAGGCATCAGTGAAGCCAGATGGACGCAGTCTGGCCAGAAAAGGCTGTTAAGTGGGGAGATGATTATGTATTCAGGTCATGAAGAGGAGAATGCCCCCCATACAGAAGGAGTAGCACTCATGCTGTCACCAGTGGCACAGAGAGCGCTGATGGGCTGGGAACCTCTTGGGCCAAGAATTATAACAGCAGCCTTTAGAACCAAGAAAAAGCTCAAGCTGAACGTCATCCAGTGTTATGCGCCCACCAATGACAGTGACGAGGAAGAGAAACAAGAGTTCTACGACCAACTCCAGAGTGCCGTGGACAAATGTGCGGAGCGAGACATCACCATCGTCATGGGCGATTTTAATGCCAAAATAGGGGAGGACAACACCGGATACGAAGAGGTGATGGGGAGACAGGGACTAGGCTCGGAGATGAGTGAGAACGGGGAGAGGTTTGTAGACTTTTGTGCTCTAAACCGACTTGTCATTGGAGGCAGCATCTTCCCACACAGAAGAATACACAAAGCAACTTGGGTCTCACCTGACCATACAACAGAGAACCAAATAGACCATATCTGCATTAGCAAGAAATTTAGAAGATCCCTTCAAGATGTTCGAGTGTGGAGGGGAGCAGATGTCGCCTCAGACCACCATCTGCTTACCTTAAGAATGAAGCTCAAGCTAAAGAAAAGCCGCACAGAGACAACAAGAAGACCGCGCTATAATGTAGGCCTCCTGAGAGAAACTGGAGTCATAGAGAAGAGTTCAAACTGGTGCTGTCCAACCGGTTTCAAGCGCTACAGGAGCTAGTAAATGAAGAGGAGGCGGTCACCACAGAGCAGCAGTGGAAGGCAGTTAGAGAGGCGCTGAACTCAACCTGCAAAGACACTGTAGGGTTCAGGAAACACCACCACAAGGACTGGCTGTCGGCACAGACCTTGAAGAAGATAGAAGCGAGGAAGCAGAAGAAAGCAGCGGTCAACAACAGTCGCACGAGAGCAGCCAAAGTAAGGGCACAGGGGGAATACTCGGAAGCCAACCGCGAGGTGAAGAGGAGTATCAGGGCAGACAAGAGGGCCTACACAGACAGCCTGGCAGCAGAGGCAGAAAAGGCAGCAGGCAGCGGCAACATGAAACAGCTCTACGACATTACCAGAAGATTGTCGGGTAAGTATGGCCATACAGAAAGACCAGTAAAAGACAAAGAAGGCAAGCCTATTGCAGACAGAGCAGACCAACTCGACAGATGGGCCGAGTATTTTGAAGAGTTACTGAACAGACCTAGCCCACCCGACCCCCCCCCCCCCGACATCCAGCCGGCAGAGACCGACCTACCCATCAGCTGTGACAGACCCAGCCGGGAAGAGATCAGAAAAGCAGTGGCATTTTTGAAGAATGGCAAAGCAGCAGGGCCAGATGGCATCCCAGCGGAGTCTCTGAAAGCAGACCTAGAGACAACAGTTGAGATGCTGTATCCACTGTTTGGAAAGATCTGGGAAGAGGAGGTGATGCCAGCTGACTGGAAGGAGGGGTACCTAATCAAGCTTCCCAAGAAAGGCGACCTCAGCAAGTGTTCCAACTACAGAGGAATCACCTGGCTGTCAGTACCAGGAAAGGTCTTCAACAGGATCATCCTAGAGAGAATGAAGAGCTCCGTTGACCCCCAGCTGAGAGACCAGCAAGCAGGATTCAGGAAGAACCGATCATGTACAGACCAGATCGCCACTCTCCGCATCATCGTGGAACAGTCTCTGGAGTGGAGCTCCCCGCTGTACGTCAACTTTGTGGATTATGAGAAAGCATTTGACAGCGTGGACCGAGAGACTCTGTGGAAACTCCTACGACACTACGGTGTACCCACAAAGCTCGTCCGCCTGATCAAGAGCAGCTATGATGGCATGACATGTCGCGTGATCCACGAAGGGCAGTTCACCAGAGAGCTCCAGGTCAGAACTGATGTCAGGCAGGGGTGTCTGCTGTCTCCGTTCCTCTTCCTACTGGCCATAGACTGGGTCATGAAGATGACCACAGAGCACAGACGAAGTGGAATACAGTGGACACTATGGACACAGCTTGACGACTTCGATTTTGCAGACGACTTGGCATTACTGTCCCACACTCATCAACAAATGCAGGACAAGACCACGAGGCTTGCTGACATCTCATCCCAAGTGGGCCTCACCATTCACAAACAGAAAACAAAGACAATGAGGCTGAACGCAACCAGGGAAGAACCAGTCTTGCTTGCTGGCACCCCGTTGGAGGAGGTGGAGTCCTTCACCTATCTCGGGAGCATCATAGACAAAAAACAGGCGGCACTGACTCAGATGTCCGAGCACGAATCGGTAAAGCCAGAGCAGCCTTTCTCCAGTTGAAAAAAGTGTGGAGTTCCAGAGAGCTGTCACAACACACCAAAGTCCGGATTTTCAACTCCAATGTAAAAGCAGTTCTCCTATATGGAGCAGAGACATGGAGATTGACAGAGTACAGACCTTCATGAACAGTTGCCTTAGAAGAATTTTGAAAATCCACTGGCCAGAGAAGATCAGCAACGTCAGACTCTAGGAGAGAACAGAGCAGATAACAGCAGAGAATGAAATTGGGCGAAGAAGATGGGGATGGATCGGTCACAGTCTGAGAAAGCCAGCTTCCAGTATCACTAGGCAGGCATTGTCATGGAACCCCCAGGGAAAGAGGAAAAGAGGTAGGCCGAGAAACTCCTGGCGTCGAGACCTCCAAGCAGACATCAAGAGACTGGGAACCACCTGGAGTAGAATCGAAGGAGAAGCACAGGACAGGAGTTGCTGGAGGTCTCTCGTCGACGGCCTATACCCGGGTAGGGGTGACAGGCGTAAGTAAGTAATCACGTGTGTGTGTGTTGTTGTTGTTATTTAGTGTTCTTTTTTGTATCAGCGCTTAGAGCTATTCTTAGAATAAACGCTCAGTCTAAATTATTATTATCCCCCACCCGGGTCTGCCCTGGGGGACTTGGGTGGGATTAACTACTTTTTAGTTCTCAGGGTCACCCTGGTCAGCCCCACAGGGTGGGTTTTCCCCTCTATTCTGGGGCATGTGTTTCTGTCTACCCTTGGTCCATTCACCTGTATTTTCCTTTTTTAAAACTCTCCCTGCTGTCTGCGCTGCCTGTAGCTCTTGATATTGGACGTGTGTTACTAGATGGTCTTGGGTTTATTTAGCGTATTAGACCGGCTGGCGACATACATTCAATATTCTGTTTATTTTTTTTTTTCACAAGCAGTGCAGGCACGTCCTGAGAAAGTCTTGTTGCTGTCGGGACGTTAAGCAATGTACAACCAACCATCCATTATTATTATTATTATTATCAAATTCTTTTTTCGTTGTCGTTGACTCTGTCTGAAGGTGAATTTGACACTTCCTTTTACTGTTGTTTTCCGTGTTGTATAGTGTGCCTACTGTTGGCGTAGTGATGGTAAACGTAGGGTCGAAGCGTCAAACTAAACAAAAACAAGAAAGGCAAAGCCCTTATGGCTCACGTGTATGACTGAGAAAAAACATTTCTTGTCAAAATATGGTTATTTTTTTTAAAAACTATTTCCTGAGCTCTTGTGACAATTGACCTTTCCGAGGGGTCATCCAAATTAGTATGCATATATAGGTCTTACAATCAGGTATCTCTGTACCAAGTTTGGGTTTGAAGTGAATAGTATTTGAGAAAAAAACATTTTTTTCAGTTTGGTCAAAATATGGCTATTTTGGACCGATTTCTTGAGCTCTTGTGACCCATGACCTTTCCGAGGGATCAACCAAATTAGTATGCATAGAAAGGTCTTACAATCAGGTATCTTTGTACCAAGTTTGGGTTTGAAGTTGTGAATAGTATTTGAGAAAAAAAAAATCTTTTTTAAAAATTATTGCTATTTTGGACCTGTTTCCTGAACTCTTGAGCCTTGACTTTTCCGAGGGATCAACCAAATTAGTGTGCGTATAATGGTCTTACCATCAGGTATCTTTGTACCAAGTTTGGGTTTGAAGTTCTGAATAGTATTTGCGGAAAATAAATTATGTCCCAAAATAGCTATTTTTGATATATTTCCTGATCCCTGTGACCTTGGTGAGAGGTCACTGAAATTGGTATGTTTAGAAATGTCTTGCCACAAAGTATCCTTGGGCCAAGTTTGAAGACTGTAGGGGCTTGAATAGTCTCAGAGCAAATGCCAAAGTTAAAGTTTACCACGGATGACGGCGGACGGACGACGGACGGACGACCACAGGCCCAGAACATACTCACTTTTGCTTCGCACATGAGCCAACAAAACCAAACCAATAAACAAACAAACAAAACAACAACTGCCAAATGGTAGTAAGGTTGTCACCAGTGAACATCGCCTACAGAAAAAGCAACAAAAGACCAAATACACTCAGTATTAATCATATGTAAATTTACATTAATTTCAACTCAATCCAGAACCATCTGCTTACAGTGTCGCGTATCCATATGCGGCACATATACGGACACACGGCACGACTATTTCATTTTTAACGTCACAGCCCTACTGCACTATATGTCATCAAAGACGAGATCACGGCACGGTAAAAGTCGCGTATTAACTATTATATATGCAACACGCCAGGAATGCATTTTAACCACTTACTGCATGCTGCCACCTGTACTGCAAACAGCCGTACTGGTGGTTGCATGTAGATTGAAGATGGCTAACCCTTTGGTTGTTGGTAGCGCAGGCTTTTTGTGCAGTCCTGCAGGAATCATCGCAATAAAAGCACTACCGACAGCCAAAGGGTTAAAATTATGCATTACATGTATAGGGTGGAACAGAGCCCCAACCCAACCCTCCTCCTTTCTCACCCGGGCTTGGGGCACCGGCAATGGCGGAGGCGTTCTCTCCACCCACCAACTTTACGAGGTACGATCAAAAAGTCGTGATAGTTGGGCTGCCATTGCTTTTATTTGGCCAACTCTCAAAAGGTGCCCCGGACTCCCTATACTCACATAACAGACCATATTTAACTACTTTATATAACCGATATCTAACCATATTTAACTACTTTATATAACCGATATCTAACCATATTTAACTACTTTATATAACCGATATCTAACAAACAAGTGTGTTATATCGATGTAAACATGTCTGGTGAGAAAAATAAGGGGTTTTCATACCTAAATGGATGATGAACGACCTTTTTTACTCAGTCTTTCTTGTGGCGGAATCAACTGCAAAATGGCTGTGAAAAACGCATTTCGCTTGGGTAGGTCACTTCTCAGTACAACTGTCAGCATACAGCTCGCTTCTGATAGCGAAACGTGAGCGAGAATGATAAAGGAATCGCTCTTTATTACTACATTGCGAAACGTGAGCGAAAAATGATAAATAATCACTCTTTAAAACACCTGCCCGACTCTCTAGGGGTGGTTTATGCTGCTGCGGTGTATGCAAAGATCGTCAGTCACGCGGTATATGTGAGTGCAGTCACTTGGCACTACCCATAAATTATCATGGTTAATCTGTCTCCTGCAAATAGTGCATGTAACATTTGGGAAATCTGGTCTTGGGGTTACCGGTAAAGGGGTTTGTTACCTCACACTTCTGTACAATTTGGCTATACCCGCCGATGGACCAACATGCAGGTAAATCCGTGGCTTCACTGACCATGATCATTCAAGCGTAGTGCTTGATTGACGGCACCTCAGGCGCCTAGCCAATCAAGCACTACTCTTGACTGAACGTTCATTCAAGATGGTGACAAGCTAAGTTGGCACTACCCTTGAATTATCATGGTGGATCCATCTCCTGCTGTAGTGTGTTGGGGCTAAATGGGTTAAAAGGTTGCAACCAGAAGACAATACCATGAATCCTCTCTGCGCAAACGCTGGCCGGCATGGTGTGAATGTCTGCAGGAGTCAAAATGGCTGTGCGTGACAGTGAGTGCACGTGCGCATGCACGCGTGTGTGTGTGTTTGTGTGAAGAACTTTCTAAACAAAAGGTACAATTTGTTAACCCTTTGCATGTCAGCAGTGTTTTTGGTCCCAATGATTCCTATAGGAATCTTTGGGACAAAAACCGATCCTGACACACAAACAGCAAAGGGTAAGACACCAGCAGACCTTCGGTCAATAACAAGTACAGTCTCGGCTCTTGTGTCACACTTTTATTTTTTACAAACACAAATACCTGTGAAAAGCAACACATTGCATTCAGTTCAAAATTTGCACACCCCTTAACCCTTTTGAGACGTGCTGCCTCTGGATACGCGGCTTATGCCTCGTATCCGCAGGTGGCACTTCTCGAATGAGTTAATACATATGTTCATAGACATATCAAGAGTTGGTGTACTTAACACAAACAACAACAAAAACCATAATATATGAATGCACACATTTTATATGATTTTATGTGCAATGGGTTTGAAAATTTAAGCAAAAACATGTACAAAAATAGACATTTCTGAAAATATCATAGATTACACAGTCACAAACTTTAAATGAAACAAGATGCTCATGAATGGAAAAAAATGTCATAACATCTATAATCATTGATCCTGATTAACCCATCTAACCCCACGGCCACATTTCTGAAATTGTGGAGGTGTCGCCTAAGGATTATGTACCAGTTACAGGAGATGGATCGACCATGATAATTTAAGGGTAGCGCCAGATTAGCTTGGCGCCACACGCGCCAAGCTAATCTGGCGCTACCCTTGAATTATCATGGTCGATCCATCTCCTGCTGTAGTGTGTCGGGGCTAAATGGACTTGACTGCTACTGATGATGCCGCTTAGTGGAAAAGCTGTATAACTACGTGTTTTTTTTCAACTGAATGTTATCATTAGTAGCATTTATCTCTTTTGCTGGCAGCAGGTAGCGCGTGTTGTGATGATTCCTACAGGAATCATCGTCACAAAATGTGCTACCGACAGCCAAAGGGTTGCAGGTTAAACGTATCCCCACATACTCATCCCCCCTCTCTACCCCCAAACTGACAAAATTTTGAAGGCATCAAGGCTCATGAGCAAGAAAACCGAACATTTCCAACTTAATCTTATGTGACCTGGATCAATGTTAAAGTTTAACACGTACAGGTAGACTGATGAACATGGCATGGCTCATGATGCTCACACATGTACTCAATGTCACTACTGTGAGACAATTCTGCAATGACAACCACACTCTATGTACTCATGGGTAATGAGAATGACAGTGACAGTGAAATAGAGATAAAAACAAGTGAAATGAACTCACACCAAAATGCACAAGAACATGTAAAGATACCATTGTACTGGTCCATTTCTGGCCAGAGTTTAAGTCCATTAAAGCCAATTTCTTTTTCATGGGTGGGTATTTGGCAGTTGGTTTGCATAGCATACTCGCCTGATTCTGAAAATAAACTAATGCAATATATAGACACATTTTTGATACACTGCATTAAAAAAAAAAGAAGGAAAAAGTCACATTTCCTAGCAAAAGCAAGTCACACTTATATCACAGTTTGTTCAACGAACACCCATGCAACCATGCTCACCCACAGCAAAGTACAGATCTGGCAAAGGCCTGTATGTCCATTTTTTGAGGAAAGCAAGATTTTCATTGTATAACAATGAAAATCTTGCTTTTCTCAAAAATAGACATACTGTATTTGCCAGACAACAGCAAAGTTACAATACCACAAATCAGCACACGCTATCGTGGACTGAATGAAAATATAAAACTTCTGCTGGAGTGGTATATGTCATTCAGGCAAACATGAAACTTGGATCTTCATGAGCTCCTCAACAATTACGGGGCGCATGAGGATCCATTAGATTAGGATTTAGTTGGCCTGCGTTTATTAAAGGAGACTCCTAAGCAAACCCAGCTTTTTAGCTGGCCTGCGATCACTGAAGAACTCTCCATTAGTGAACACAGGCCACATAAAACAGAGAACAAACACCTGCAGTCCTCCTACACCTGAGGAAGACTAACACACAGATGTGTGTTCTGGCAAGATCAATCAATAGAGCCTCATAACAAATGCTTTTCTACACCTGAGGAAGATATATATGTAAAAATGAATTTTTTTTCTAAAATGTATTTTTTTGAAAAATACTTACCGATGGCATTACTATCTGGGAATACACTCTATTGCCTATAGATTTCAGCAAAATTGTGTGTAGCACACAACTGGGGAGGAGACACCGGGGATCCAAGCACTATGACCCCGGGTGGCCTCCCCTTACTACCCTATCCCGGCGAGCACAGGGCGACCTCGTCAGTTTCACACATAGCCACAAGAGGCAAGCGGGGCAGGCGGGAGGGCCATTCGAGTAATGCCATCGGTAAGTATTTTTCAAAAAAATACATTTTAGAAAAAAAATTCATTTGTTTTTTCAAAATACATTACCGATGGCATTACTATCTGGGAGAATGGCGAACAGGCGGAGGGTGCCGTATCTAACCACAACCCAACCACTCCGCCGGCCCCCTCGAGAGAGAACTCCCGACGATTTCAGCTATGATGTGCCTAAGACGCCAGCAGCGCTCGGAGGGAGTGCTGGGCCGCGGAGATGTCGCCCACCCGTGCCAGGGAGTCAAGTCAGCCGGATAGGTCTCTTAAGGTAGAAGCGTGCGAAAGTGGAGTCTGAGCGCCAGCCACCCGCTGCCAAAATATCTTTGACCGAGCAGTTGCGGTCCAGGGCTAGACTGGTGGCTACTGCTCTCACTTCATGCGCCCGGATTTGTAAGGCTCAGCGCCGCGTGGGGAGAGGTCTAGGTAGTCTGACCTAATCACCCACCGCAGCCAGGATGACACGATCTGGGCCGAGATGTGGCGTCTGCCCGCGGACAAGGTAAGAAGAGGCGCGAGCGCCCCCGGCGCTGCGGCTGAGAGCGGCGCAGGTAAATCTTTAGCGCCCGCACCGGGTCCTGTTGCCGCGATCCAGGGGAGAGGTCCGCTCCACAGAGGGGCCGTATCGTTAGCACCTGAGGAGCCGCCGCGGGCGGCGGTTCTTGGCCAGGAAGGACGGATCGGAGAGCCTCTGCGCAGAGCCGTCGGAACGAACCGCAAACAGGCTGGGAGCATCGAGAGCGCGTGAAGCTCGCTGACTCGGGACGCAGTAACGAGAGCCAGAAGGAAACAGGTTTTCCGGGTCAAGTCTGAGAACCGAGCCAAGGGGAGGGGCTCAACCGGTCCGTATCCAACCACGTCAGTACCCAGGCAAGATCCCACCGGGGTACTAGGGAACGTGAAACCGGACGTCGGAGTTCAAAGTGAGCCAGAAATTCGACAGATCCTTGCAGGCGCCTGGGTCCGGAAGACACCGGTGACGGTAGATGTCCGCGAACGTAGCGCGGTAGCCCTTGATGGCGACCGGGGCTAAGCCCCGGTCGTCGAAGAGCCACAGGAAGAACTCCGCCAGTTGGTGGGAGGCTAGGTTAGTGGGAGGGTGCCCATGGGAGGTGCACCAGGTCTGAAAGACCCTCCGTGCCTTCGTACACCTTCCTTGTAGAGAGTCTGCGGGCTGCTGCAATTGCCGCCACTGCTGCATCCGAGAACCTCTAGCGGCGCGGGCGTGCCGGACAACCTCCAAGCGTGTAGGCGGAGGCGTACGGGGCACGGATGGAAAAGCCGCTGACGGGGCTGCTTGAGCATCGTGGAAGGGGTAGGAAGCTCCAGAGGAGGGTCCGTCGCAAGCGCGAGGAGGTCCGTGGTCCAGCTCTTGGTCCAGTTGAAGGGGGCCACCAGCAGGAGGACCGCCGAGCATCCCAGAAGCTTCCGCAGTACCTTCGGAACGAGGACTGACGGGGGGTAGGCGTAAGCAATCAGGCCGACCCAAGGAATGGGGAGCGCGTCCACTGCCCAAGCGAGTGGATCCAGGACTGGCGAGACGTAGACCGGGAGCTGGCTGCTTCATCTGGTGGCAAACAGATCCACTAGCGGCGTTTTCCAGTGAGAGCAGAGCAGGCGAAAAATATCCGGGCGTAGGGACCGCTCCGTGTGGAGCAACTGTCCGCGACGAGACAGGGCGTCCGCCTTCATGTTGAGGTGGCCAGGGAAGTGGCGGGCTCGTAGGGCAATGCCTCGAACCCTGCACCAGAGGCGAAGGTGGCACCGAAGAATGCAAAGGGAGGGCGAGTGAGTGCCACCCTGATTCTGTATGTAAGCCACCACCGTCGAGTTGTCGGAGAGCACGAGGACGTCCTGATTGGCCAAGGTCTCCTGCCAACGTCGAATGCCAATCCAACTGCCTTCAGCTCCAGCCAGTTGACGTGATTCCCGAACAGCTCCCGAAGCCAACGCCCGAGGCCGAGAGAAATCCGGTAACAGGTGCGCGCCCCAGCCGGCCTGGCTCGCCTCTGTACAGAGAGACCACCGAGGCGGCGGGGAGTGTAGGGCACCCCCGAAGCCAGCCAAGCGAGGTCCGCCCACCTCTCGAGGTGAGGACGAGCCCGAGGCGTGACAGGTACTAGATCCAACAGAGCGCCCGAGGGTCGCCAGTGAAGAAGGAGACGTAACTGGAGAGGCTGAGCATAAAGTCTGCCCAAGGGAAGCAGGTCCGCAGCCGCCCTGAGGAGGCCCAGGAGTTGAAGCCAGACCCTGGCGGTGAAGGAGGATCCCATCCCCATCGAAGTCGCTAAGTCGACTATCTTCTGTCGCCTGGCCAGAGGCAGGCGGGCAAGGTTGAGGTCGGTCAGGAATTCCATCCCCCGATGTAGAAACCGTCGAGAGGGAGAAGATCGGATTTCCCCAAATGAGTAGGAAACCTAGACGACGCAGAAGGGAAAGCAGGGCATCCCTGTCCGTCTGGAGGGCTGCGGAGACCAAGTTGCGCAGAAGAAGGTCGTCCAAGTAATTGGAGGCCGGGCTCAAGGAGCGCTGACGGAAATTGGCTATCACGGCGTCGAGCAGTCTTGTAAACACCCACGGACTGATGTTGAGGCCGAAAGGAAGGGCGCAGAACTGGTAGACGATCCCCCCAAGTCAAACCGAAGGTACCGGCGAAACGACGGATGAATCGGGACGTGCAGATAGGCGTCTGACAGATCGAGGCTGATCGCAAAGTCCATCGGCCGGAGGGCCGCACGGAGTGTCCTGGCCGTCTCCATCCTGAATCGAGGGGCCAAGCATCCTGAATCGAGGCCATCCTGAATCTGATAAGAATCGAGGCCATCCTGAATCTGATTATTCGATAACTGGACGCCACTTGCCGCCTGGTTTGGGAGCTAGAAGAGTCGGCTGTAGAACGCCGGAGAGTCCTGCCGCAAAACCACCTCTGTCGCCGCTTTGGTGAGGAGGGTCGCCACTTCCCCGCGCAGAGCGTCCGCCTGTGTGCCGTCGAGCGGTTCCTGGGTCCACATGGGTGCTCAGCGAAGAGGCGGAGGCGACAGGAACGAAAGTTGCAGGCCTGCGGTAACGGTGGAAAGAATCCAGGGGTCGTCCGGGAACAGCGATCTCCAAGATCGCTGAAGAGCGACAGCCGCCCGCCGACGGGAGGCCCGATTAATGAGGCGGGGGCGGAGGCGGGGGCGAGTCAAAGAGCCCGACCGCGGCCCGATCTACGGGCACCGCGGGGCCAAGAAGGGCGAGGGGCGGGGCCGGCCTGAGTAGCCTGGAATGGACGGGCCCGACCTCGTGAAGATCCGACTGTAGAGAAGGAGGGCCTGAAAGACCGCTGGGCACGACCCCCGCCGTGCGGGGGGCGCGAAAGCGGGTCGAGGCTGGGTTAGATGCAGGCTTGGGCCACAAGTCCTTGGAAGATTCCTTAAAGGTGTGCCAAGTGTCGCCGAACAGCTGAGGACCCCCTAAGGGGGCGTGACGGAGCTGGGTCTTCACTGACAAGGGAAGGTCCGAGCAGAGGCGCAAAAGGGTATCCCTCCTCCAGAGGTCGCATTTGGCAGCCGCTGCCCTGGCGGTGGCGGAAGAATGGTAGGCGGACCGGTTGGCCGCTATCAGGATGGACTGCACGTCACGAAGCGGGGACTGAGCCTCCAGGTCCCACGTATCCTGTAGGCACTGCAGTGCTGCCTGGGTAGCCAGTTCCAAACCCGAGCACGCCAGCGAGTTCCGCGCTAAGGAGGCGATCCTGTCGAGAGGCCGAGGCCACGAGTTCTGGACGAGCCTGCGGCCGCCCGCCTGTAGTAAGGCCGCCACATCCACCGCTGGAAAAGGTAAGGCGAAGGCTTGGGAGTGTCCAGCGTACTAGGCCTGGCGGAAGCTTAAGTTGATTCCCACCGGCGATCGAGCGGCGGTAAAGTATCCCGTGTCGCCGAAAGCGTCGTTACGCAGCTGGGCGGAGAAGCATCGGTGAGGTCCCGGAAGCCGGCTTGCGGGAGGGACTTGCGGCGCTGGACTTGACTCTGCGCGTCGACCATGGCCGAAGCCTGTCTCTTCGGAGGAGGCGAAGGCGGACAGACGTCGGGCGGTAGGGACTTGGCGATAAGCCTTGAAGCCTCACCCATAGCGTGGACCGACTGTGATCCGAGCGAAGGGCCGGCAACGTCTGACGAGGCGGAGGCCGATGCGACAGCGGAAAAGGCGGGAAGGAGAACCCGCCGCCGAGTCCTGCAAGAAGATCGCCGAGGCCGAGTCCGACGGATGAAGGCTGAGGACGTCCGTTCCAAACTGATCTTCTCGCGGCAAAGACGAAAGGGCGAGCGGCTACGAGAGTGCCGCACCGCCGCGCGCGAGGTAGACGCGGCAGCCGCCCGCGACGCAAGCAAAGAGGCGCGCCGCGGCGACGGAGGGACCGTGGCAAAGCGACGGTCCACCTCGAAGTCGGGATCCGCACGCGGCAGCCGACGTGAGCGACAAACCGCGATCGGAATACCGAGGAAGTGGCCTGGTCACCCCTGGCCCGCCCGGGAGAACCGGTGCGAGGGGGGGGGGGGGGGACCGCCAATAGTCTCCCCTAGCCCGCTCAGGAAAGGCGGAGCGGGGAGGGGACAAATACCGGGCACGCGGCCCCCCGTCCGATGTGTCGGACCGTGGAGGACGCACGATGTCACACCGGGCCCGCCTGGTCGATACGAGGCGGGGGGGGGGACAGTCTAGGGTCACGCCAAGCCCGCTCAGGAAAGGCGGAGCGGGGAGGGGACGATTTATGAGCCCGCTGCCCCAGCTCCGAAGCCTCGGAGCGAGGGGGGGGGGGGGGGGGGGCGAGGGTCCAAGTCACACCGGGCCCGTCCGGTCGATACGAGACGGGGGGGGGGACAGTCTACGGTCACGCCAAGCCCGCTCAGGCGAAGCGAAGCGGGGAGGGGACCATTATGTGCACGCGACCCCCGCTCCGACTCCTCGGAGCGTGGGGGGCGAGAGTCAACCACACCCCGGGCCCGCCCAGGCGAGACGGGGCGGGCGGGGGGGGGGGGGGGGGGAAGAAAGCGAAGCATGCCTTGCCCGTTCGGAAAATACAGAGCGGGGAGGCAGCATTACTAACGGTCTCGAGTCACGTTCCGAAGCCTCGGTGCGTGAGCGAGAGCATTTCTTATCACGTTTACTCTCTTTCTTATGCTTGCGTTCCGTCACCCGTCCCCGCTCCGGAGACCTAGAGCCGGGGGTGGCCGACGAACGCTCATCTCACCCAGACCGCTCGCCCGAAGCAGAGCGGGGAGTGGGAACCAAAATGGGCTCAAGCCACGCGCTAACGAAGCAGAGCGTGGGGAGCGTGACTCCGAAACTCGCCTACCCTGCTCCGAAGACTCGGAGAGGGGAGGGAGAACCTGCGAGGTAACGGTACAAGAAGGGGACTTACCTGTGGGCCGGAAAGCCCGATGCGCCGAGGGAAGTACGTCCACCCGTGGAGGATCCCGTGGAGACCGAAGCGGGCGAGGGGACCGGTCACGCCTGAAGAAGTCCCACCTGCGCGAACACCGGTCTTCCGTCCAAGCGGCGCCACCATCACACGTGCCGTCCGAAGCACAGCCCGAACACGGCAAGCAAGAGTCGAGTGCATCAACCGGCCACTGGAAGTCCCCGCACGGCGGCAAGTCTTCGACACAGAAGAAGCCATAAGGCCCTAAACCAGCTACGCCGGCGAAGAAAGTCCACCTTGCACAAACCAGCCGGGCACAAGTCACGTGCGTCGTCGAACCCCAAGGCCAAGCCAAGGGTGAACTCACAAAGTCAGAGCCGGTAAAACCGGTCGGCGCACAGGTCACAATGAGTCCAATTGTCAAAGGAAAAACCACGAATGTAGTGAGTCCAGGGCTGAATCGAAGACTCCAATTCAAGCCCACAGTCAAAAACCACTGAAACCCGTAGAACGGAGAAAGGCAAAAACTCGACCGTCCCCGGTCGAGCTATGAGTGAAACTGACGAGGTCGCCCTGTGCTCGCCGGGATAGGGTAGTAAGGGGAGGCCACCCGGGGTCATAGTGCTTGGATCCCCGGTGTCTCCTCCCCAGTTGTGTGCTACACACAATTTTGCTGAAATCTATAGGCAATAGAGTGTATTCCCAGATAGTAATGCCATCGGTAATGTATTTTGAAAAAACAAATGGGGGAGCAAGTGGTATATTCCTCATGAGCCCCTGCAGTACAGTAGGTCATGAAGATCTATGCCTCCTGCATTTGTAGGGTGTACACTACAATGAAATAAATGGACTTCACAGGGTATAATTAAAGTTGAGAGGTTTTATTTGATGGGAAAACAAGGTGGGTTTGACGCATTGAAGCGTGGGCTAATGAGGATCTATCTTGCAGTTGGATAGCTTTAACCCCGTGGCTGCTGAAAAAAAGTGAACATGATCTAAATGCAAGAGGCACAGATCCTCATGAGCCCCTGTAGTTGCAGGGGGCTCATGAGGATCTAAGGCTGACACCACTTTGAATCCATTTTCCTGGGGCTCTTTGGCATTGAATTACAGTAAGAAAGATTTTAGTCTGCGTCACCTGGCAATTAGGGATCAACTGGATAAATAACTTATCTAGGTGTTAACTCTTTCAAAACGTGGCGCAACTGGATTCGCGGCATAAAGCCGAGAATCCGGTTGTGGCACGTCTCGAAAGAGTTAAAGTACCACAGTGACACTGACTTCACAGGGTAGAATTAAAGGTGACAAGTCACAATGGAAAGGGAAACCGGGTGGATTTTGTGCTTCAGCGACTGCTGACTTTCAACTTCACAGACAAGAACTGAAGGCGACAGGTAACAATAGATGAAAGAAACATGTGGGTTCCTTCACACTTCAGCAAGTCACTGACTGCTCCCCTCCATGGCTGGGAATTCCCGCAAAAAAAGGTGAATTTCATGCTTCAGTGGCCACGGACTTTACTCCTCTGAGCCTGGGGATTTGCATGCAGCCCCCTCTGGCCATGGTCCCAGGGGAGGGCCTCGCTGTGGAAACACAAGTGTGGTAATTTGTGTTCTATGTAATTATTATTTTGGTGTCGTTGCACTGTAGAACTACGCAAGTACAGCTGAACCTGTTTTGGGCGCCACCTTTTATTTTACAAAAAAAAAAGTGGTCTTAAGGACAGGTGTTCTCTCAAGAGATGGTGTTGAAGGGCAAAAGAGTCACCCGTCATTAAAATTAAAGACCATCATTTATCATTCAATGATCGTCTTTGAGGACAGATCGTTTACAAGGATTATCACTTAAAACAGGTCCTGCTGTAATTGCGCCCAACTATTTTTTTTCTGGTTGACTGAACAAAGGGCACTAAGTCCTTCAGTCTTTAACTCATTCTACCCCAACACCGAAATCCCCAAATTTTGCCGTTGTTCTCTGAAGACTGCATTGCAGTGCAGGACACAGATCGACCATGATAGTTCAAGGGTGATGCCAGAATAGCTTGGTGCCCATAGGCGCCAAGCTATTCTGGCATCACTCTTGAACTATCATGGTCGACCCTTATCTTGCTGTGGTGTGTCTGGGGTAGAATGAGTTAAACAAAAAAGGTAATTTGCAGTCACTGTCGCTGTTAACCCTTTCAGCCCCGGGACCCTGCAGCAGGAGATGGATTGATCATGATAATTCAAGGGTAATGCCAGATGAGCTTGGCGCCAAGCTCATTTGGCACTGCCCAATATTAAATCTGAACAAAAATAATAGCAAAAAAGCATACCAGCTGGTGAAAGACCTGACCAGTGTAAAACAAGGACGCTCCTCGATCATTCAAGATAGTGATGGGAACTGTCTTACAGAAGACCAAGACATACTGAAGAGATGGACAGAGTACTGCTCAGATTTGTACAACCACCGAGCTACAGGGGACCCAGGCATACTTGTCAACCCACCCGTGACCAACAATGGCAACTATCCCATCCTCCAAGAAGAAGTAGAGGCTGCAATGAAGTCTCTGAAAAAAGGGAAGGCAGCAGGAGCAGACAACATGCCTGCAGAACTAGTCCAAGAAGGGGAGAAGACACGATAAGCGCCTTACTATCAATCTGCAGTAAGATCTGGCAGTCAGGGGATTGGTTAGTTAGTTATTTGGGTTTAACGCCGAGCAGGCAGTCAGGGGATTGGCCCACACCATGGACCCAATCACTTATAATAACTCTCCCCAAAAAAGGCAACTTACATCAATGCCAGAATTATCACACAATCAGTCTTATATGCCACCCAAGCAAAGTCATGCTAAAGATCCTACTGAAAAGGCTGAAGCCACAGGCAGAGGAAATCATAGCTGAGGAACAGGCAGGCTTCAGACCAAGGCGCAGCACAACTGAGCAGATCTTCAACCTGAGAGTTCTATGTGAGAGGTACCTGCAGCACCAGCAAGACCTCTATCATGTCTTTGTGGATTTTAAGAAAGCGTTTGACAGGGTGATGCAGCCCTTTGGTCCACCATGAAGCTATACAACATAAATGCCAACCTGATCAAAGTCATAGCAAACCTTTACAACAATTCAAGGCCACTAGCGCAGTCTGCTTTAACAGCAAAATAGGAAACTGGTTTAGGACTACAGTCAGAGTCGGACATGGCTGCTTGCTCTCACCTTTTCAACATCTTCCTGGAAAGAATCATGACAGATGCTCTGAAAGATCATGAACAAACTGTCAGTATTGGAGGCAGAACAATCACGAACCTGCGCTTTGCAGACGACATTGATGGCCTTGCAGGAACAGAGAAGGAGCTAGCTCAGCTGGTGGAGAAGCTGGACAGTACAGCCATTGCGCATGGGATGGAAATCAGTGCAGAGAAGACCAAACTGATGACAAATAACACCAGTGACATTGGCACTGACGTCATGATTGGAAGCCAAAAACTAGAAACAGTTAATAAATTCAAATACTTAGGAACCATTGTGACAGATGAGGGATCAAAACCAGAAATACTGTCCAGGATTGCGCAGACAACAACAGCACTGACAAGATTGAAGACCATATGGAAGGACAGAAACATCATGCTCTGCTCCAAGATCAGACTGATGCGCTCCTTAGTCATCTCAGTGTTCTTGTATGCCTGCGAGTCATGGACCCTCACAGCAGACCTTGAAAGGAGGACACAAGCCACTGAAATGAGATGTTTTCGAAGGCTGCTTGGCATTTCATACAGAGATCACATCACGAACGAGGAAGTGGGAAGCAGAATCGGGCAAGCCATTGGGCCCTATGAAGACCTATTAGCCATTGTGAAAAAACGCAAACTGAAGTGGTATGGGCATGTCACGTGTTCAGCAGGGCTTGCCAAAACAATCCTACAAGGCACTGTGCAAGGAGGACGAAGGAGAGGAAGACAGGAAAAGATGGGATGACAATATCTCAGAGTGGACAGGACTGAGGCTGGGTGATACGCTAAGAATGGCAGAGAACAGAGAGGAATGGAGGGAGCTGGTTGCCAAGTCATCAGTGGTGCCCCAACGGTCGGCAAGACTACGGGATATAGATAGATAGATAGATAGATAGATAGAATGTTATCATGATCAATCCATCTCCTACAACTGGTACATAGTCGTTGGGCAACACCTCTAAAATTTGAGAAATGGGACCTTGGGGCTAAATGGTTAAAAGTACCCATCCCTTTTTTCTGGTTGACTGAACGAGTGCCAAGTCTTAAACTTTTAACTGCTGGAACACAACAAGCAACAATTAAATTGTATTCAAGCGGCACAGATCCTTGTGAGCCCATGCAAGTGAATCTGGCACTACCCTTGAATTATCCTGGTCAATCCATCTCCTGCTGTAGTGCATCAGAGACTATGAGTTATACAACTATACTTCCCAATGTGCAAAAGGCCATCGGGCTGCTGTTGGCCCTTGTGCGGGCCAACAGTGGCCCAATGGCCTTTTGTGCACTGGGTTATTACCTGAACTGTTAGGTTCAAAATAACAGACCAGCACACATTATTTTATTTTTTTGGGTGGGGGGGGTGGGGGTGGGGGTGGGATTCTACTGTAGGCAGAAACATACTCACCACACCATAGGCATCCAAGGTGCGGGCATCAAAGAGAAGTTGCTGCATCTCCAGTGTGTCCTTCTGCTGCTGATACTCTATGGGATATCTGCCATCCTGAGCACAAGAAGCACGGGGAATAAACAGACTGATGCATGTCACACTGGTTGTCTCCCTCAATTTGCTAATTGAGGGGGACAACCAGTGTGGATACCGGTAGGGGAAAGTGAACCCTCTTGTGTGTGCAGCCACCAGTACTGTAAACATGCTTGCATGAGTATTCTGGTGGCTGACTGCACCAAGGGTTCAGCTTAGATATGGACTCATTTTACAAGCACCAGCACATGAACCTTTTTTGGTTCTGTGTTGAGCAGATGTAGGTCCAAAAACCAACTCTGTCAATTTTTTTTTTCTGAGATTTTATTCTAAATTTGTATACACCCCGGCCCTTACCCCCCCCCCCCCCCCCCCCCCCCCAACCTCACACAACAATTTCTGGATGAATCGGCATTTTTCTAAGATCTGTACAACAAAAGTGAATGAAAATAAATCAATTAATAAATGAATAATAACTAAATTAAAATAAAACTAGCACACAAACATTAACGATTAAAGCATTAAAATAACTTTACCTTGTCCATTTTTTTCTCAATGAGCTCAGGGTTGCGCTCCTTGAGGATTCTCACGAACACCTGTTCCTGGTTGTCTGGCAGTATGTGTGCATAGTGCAGTGGGTAGCGATTACACTGGCAGAAAAAAAGAACGATAAAACTTGCACAAACGCACAAATACTCTATAAGATTACTATTAAACCCATTCACTGCCAGGATGCAGCAAACAATACAAATGAAAGAGCCACAGACCCTCATTACCGGTAGCCCCTGCAACTGCGGGGACGCATGAGGATCTATGCCTCTTGCTGACCTTATTCATATGCATGTGCCTCCAGCATGGAATTAGACTGCGGCTAATCTGCTGTAGACAATTTTTTTCCAGCCACATAGTTCACAGAAAAAAGATGACACATGATAGTTCAAGGGTGGTGCAAGAACAGCTTGGCACCTACTTAAGGAGTCGCATCAACCATGACAGTTCAAGGGTGGTGTCAGAATAGCTAGATACAACAACCATGACAGTTCAGGGGTAGTGCAAGAATAGCTTGGTACTATTTCAGGAGATATATCAACCAAGATAGTTCAAAGATGGTGCCAGAATTGGTTGGTATGTCTTTCTGGTATACACTGACCATGAAAGCTCAAGAGTGGTGCCAGAACAGACTGGCACCAGGAAGTGTGAAGCTATTCTGGCACCTCCCTTGAACTGTCATGGTGTGCCAAGCTATTCAGGCACTACCCTTGAAATGTCATGGTCAATGCCTAGTTTGATATAGTGTGATAGGGCTGAATGAGTGTAAAAAAGGAAAGGAAAGTTCATGCGTACTCACATTGTCAGGAATGGACTTGAGGACTGGGCGAGACGTGCAGAGACACTTCGCCACTTCTGGTTGATTGAACACTATTGCCCTGATGAGCGCAGTGTACCCATTCTGAAACATTCATTTTTCTCTAAAAGGTATTTTTTCGAAAAATACTTACCGATGACATGACTTTGTGGAAATGTCTACTACTAGCTCAATTTTAGCCTACTCACCCGTTGTGTGCCCACACAACCCGGGAGGCACTCGGGGAACCCCCCCTAGAGGGGCCGAGAGTTGTCTCCTGTTTCCCGACTTACCGGCTCCGGTCACGAGACCGGCCAGTTTTTCTGATACTTCGCTCGAAAGCGGCAAGCGGGGCAGGAGGGAGGGTCCTCCGAGTCATGTCATCGGTAAGTATTTTTCGAAAAAATACCTTTTAGAGAAAAATGAATTTGTTTCCTCAAAAACATTACCGATGACATGACTTTGTGGAAGAATTGCGATGAGGAGGAGGGTGCCGCGCAACTCTTAATGGTAAACAGCGCCATCCGCCCAGTCGCAACCTCCCGACAATTTTAGCGAAGTGCATACCTACGGCGCCGGTGGCGCCGGGAGGGAGTGTTGCGCCGCGGCGATGTCCCCCACTAGTGCGAGATTCTCTCTTTGGCCTGCTAGGTCCCTGAGGTAGAAGCGGGCGAATACAGATTCAGTCTGCCAGCCCACGGCTGCCACGATGTCCTTGACAGCGCAGTTTCGGTCAAACGCGAGGCTCGTGGCCATGGCTTGTACCTCATGTGCGCGAATGTGCAGCCTCTTCGCTCCCTGCGGGGAGATATCTTGATACGCGGAGCGTATAACCCAGCGGAGCCAGGACGAGATCGTCTGGGCTGTTATGTCATTCCTGCTGGGTCTCAGAGGTAGGAAGAGGCGCGAACGCCCTCTGCGGAAGGCTTTAGATCGTCGCAGATAAACTCTAAGGGCGCGCACGGGATCCTGTTGCCTGGTCTCCTGAGACAGAGGGTTGGTTCTTAGCGGCCGTAAGGTGATAACCTGAGGCACAGTCAGAGGAGACCTGTTCTTGGCCAGGAAGGCAGGGTCAGTGAGGAGTTGAACAGACCCGTCCGCTTGGAACTGTAGGCAGGTAGGCCGCGCCGAGAGTGCGTGTAGCTCACTCACCCGAGAGGCGGTAGCAAGGGCCAGCAGGAAGCACGTCTTTCGTGTCACATCTGCGAAACGGGCCAAAGGTAAGGGTTCAAATCTGTCAGAATTCAACCACGTTAGCACCCAGGGCAGGTCCCAGCGGGGAAGGAGTGAGCGGTGTGTTGGGCGCTGGATGCCGAAGTGACCCATAAGGTCGGCTAAGTCTTTGCAGTCGCCCGGGTCTGGGTGTCCAAGGTGTTGATAAGTGTCAGCGATCATGGACAGGTAACCCCTGACAGTGATGGGGGCCAGGCCTAAGTCTCGAAAGAGCCAGAGGAAGAAGTCCGCCAGCTGAGGATTAGTCAGTTCCATGGGTGACAGGCCGTGCTCAGAGCACCAGGAACACAGGACTCGCCACTTTCCCTCGTAGACTCGGATGGTGGAAGGTCTGCGGGCCGAAGCGATCGCCTCCACTGCTGCACCCGAGTAGCCTCTAGCTCCGAGGGCTTGCCGCACAACCTCCAGGCGTGAAGGAGGAGCCGCTCCGGGCAGGGGTGGAACAGCGGCTGACGCGGTTGCTTGAGCATGGTGCATGGGGCGGGAAGCAGCAGGGGCGGGTCCGTGGCGAGGCTGAGAAGGTCGGTGGTCCAGGAGCGGTTCCAGGCGAACGGTGCAACTAACAGCAGGACCGCCGAGCAGCCCCGAAGCTTGAGAAGGACTTTGGGTACGAGAACCGTCGGGGGGAAGGCGTAAGCCACCAGGCCGTCCCAGGGAATGGAGAGTGCATCGACAGCCCAGGCAAGTGGATCGGGAATCGGGGAGACGAAGAGCGGCAGCTGATGGTTCCACCTCGTGGCGAACAAGTCGACCTGGGGAGTCTCCCACCGGGCACAGATCATCCGAAAGATGTCCTGCCGAAGGGTCCATTCCGTGTGCAGGAGCTGGCCGCGGCGAGACAGCGAGTCGGCTAAGACATTCAGGTGTCCGGGGATGTGTCGGGCTCGAATGGTAATACCCCGGTCCTCGCACCAACGCATCATCCGGTAGAGGAGCATACAAAGGTCGGGAGAGCGAGTGCCACCTTGTTTCTGGATGTAAGCCACCACAGTCGTGTTGTCCGAGAGGACGAGTAGCTCCTGGTGTCTGAGGAGATCCTCCCAGAACTGCAGGGCTTGCCACACAGCCTGCATCTCCAGCCAGTTGATGTGAGTGTGCGCTAAGTCCGCGGGCCAGGGCCCCGAAGTCGAGAGGAACCGAGGAAGGAGATGGGCGCCCCACCCAGTGAGGCTGGCGTCGACACAAAGCGAGGTCTGGGGTGGAGGGGCGGCCAGGGGAACTCCCGACGCTAGCCAAGAGTGGTCGGTCCACCGACGAAGATGAGGCAGCAGCATCTGGGGCACCGGAACCAACGTCGTTAAGTCGCCTGACGACGGGCGCCAATGGAGTAGGAGATGCAGCTGGATCGGCCGGAGTAGAGACGACCTAGGGGGATAAGGTCCGCTGCGGCGTTCAGCAGGCCCAAAAGCTGGAGCCAGACTCTGGCGGGGGCCACGTCCTGTCGTGCTAACTGACCAGCTAGGTCCGCAATCTTCTGGATCCGGGGGGCTGGGAGGCGCACCGTGTTGAGGTCGGTTGCAAATTCCATGCCCAGGTGCACGAAGCGGCGGGACGGAGAGAGATCCGACTTGCCGTCGTTCACTAGGAAGCCCAAGTGTGCCAGAAGCAGCAGCAGCGCATCCCTGTCCGACGCGAGCAAGGTCTCTGACTGGTTGTGTAGGAGGAGGTCGTCTAGGTAATTCAACGTCGGACTGGAGGAAGACTGTCGGGCCTTGGCGACTACGGCGTCCATCAGCCGGGTGAACACCCAGGGGCTGAGGTTGAGACCGAACGGGAGCGCGCAAAACTGGTATACCACGCCGTCGATCGCAAACCGGAGGAACTTCCTGGAGGCCTGGTGCATCGGGACATGCAGGTACGCATCTGAAAGGTCCAGGCTGACTGCGAAGTCCAGAGGCTGGACCGCGGCTTTCAGGGCTCGTGCAGTCTCCATCCGGAAGGAGGGGGCCGTAATGTACTTGTTCAGGGCCGAGAGATCGATAACCGGTCGCCATCTCCCTCCAGGCTTCGGAACGACGAACAAGCGGCTGTAGAAGGCTGGGGAGTAGGGAACGCGTACCACCTCCGTGGCGGCTTTCCTCAGGAGGGAGGAGACCTCTCCCCGAAGAGCGGAGGCCTTCAACGGGTCGCTGGGGATCTCGGTCCAAAGGGGGGAGCGACGCAAAGGAGGCGGGCTGCGAAAGGCGATCCGGAGGCCGGCCGAGACGGTGTCGCAAATCCAGGGGTCGTCGGGAAAGAGTGTGAGCCAATTTCCGCTGAAAAATTCATTTTTCTTTAAAAGGTATTTTTTCGAAAAATACTTACCGATGACATGACTACCAGGAGTGTCCACTCCTTGCTCAATTCTAGCCTAAGAACCCGTTGTGTAAACACAACCCGGGAGGCACTCGGGGAACCCCCAGAGGGACCGAGAGTTGTCTCCCGCTCCTACCCACCAGCCCTATTCACCTGTGAACTCCAGTCACGAAATTAGGCTCACCAGCGGCAAGCGGGGCAGGTGGGAGGGTCCTTCGAGTCATGTCATCGGTAAGTATTTTTCGAAAAAATACCTTTTAAAGAAAAATGAATTTGTTTCTTCAAAAACATTACCGATGACATGACTACCAGGAGAATGCCGAACAGGAGGAGGGTGCCGCACCCCCAGATGGTTTTCTCTAGGCTCATGGCCCCCTCCTCTCTTCCGACACTCTGCCCTCCCTAATAGGTGCATACCTACGGCGCCTGTGGCGCCGGGAGGGAGTGTTGTGCCGCCGTGACGTCCCCCACCAAGGCGAGGTTGTCTCGCTGCCCTGCCAGATCCCGTAGATAGAAGCGGGCGAAAGTAGATTCTGATCGCCAGCCCACCGCAGCCACGATGTCCTTGACAGCGCAGTTCCTGTCGAAGGCTACGCTCGTGGCCATGGCCCGTACTTCGTGCGCCCGAATCTTTAGGCTCTTCGCTCCCTGAGGGGAGAGATCGACATATGCTGAGCGAATCACCCAGCGAAGCCAGGAAGAGACTGTCTGTGCCGTAATGTCGTTTCTTCCTGTTTTTAAAGGAAGGAAGAGGCGAGAGCGTCCCCTCCGGACGGCTCTGGTTCGTCGCAAGTACACTCTGAGGGCTCGTACAGGATCTTGTTGCCTGGTCTCACTGGGGAAGTCTTTCCCGCGTAACGGTCGTAAGGTGATAACCTGTGGCGCCGTCAGTGGAGACCTAGTCTTGGCAATGAAGGCAGGGTCGGTCACCAGTTGGACCGAGTGGTCAGCTCGAAATTGCAGGCATGTAGGCCGGACTGATAGAGCGTGTATCTCACTTACTCGTGCCGCGGTGGCAAGCGCCAGCAGGAAGCAGGTCTTCCGCGTCACATCCGCAAGCCTGGCCAACGGTAGTGGTTCGAAACGTGGTGAGTTTAGCCAGGTAAGAACCCATGGTAAATCCCAGCGGGGAAGAAGAGAGCGAGAGGCAGGCCTTTGTAGTCCGAAGTGTGACATAAGATCTGCCAGGTCCTTACATGCGCCGGGGTCCGCGCGGCCGAGGTGCCGGTAGGTGTCGGCAATCATCGAGAGATATCCCCGAATGGTAATAGGGGCCAGTCCTTGGTCTTCGAAGAGCCAGAGGAAGAAGTCCGCAAGTTGGGGGTTTGTCAGTTCGGTGGGGGAGAGACGACGGTCGCTGCACCAGGTACAGAGTACCCTCCATTTCCCCTCATAGATACGTCTAGTCGAGGGCTTGCGAGCTGTAGCGATCGCTTCCACTGCAGCACCCGAGAAACCTCTAGCTGAGAGGGCTTGCCGCACAACCTCCAGGCGTGTAGCAGTAAGCGTTCCGGACAGGGGTGGAACAGCGCCTGGCGTGGCTGCTTGAGCATAGTGCGGGGCGTGGGGAGCAGTAGCGGAGGGTGCGTGGCGAGGCTGATCAGGTCGGTGGACCAGGAACGAGTCCAAGCGAACGGGGCGACCAGGAGCAGGATCGCATTGGTTCCTCGCAGCTTTAGGAGGACTTTGGGGACAAGGACTGTCGGGGGAAAGGCGTACGCTATGAGTCCGTCCCAGGGAATGGATAAGGCGTCGACCGCCCAAGCCAGGGGATCCGGTACTGGGGAAACGAAGAGGGGAAGCTGGTGATTCCACCTCGTGGCGAACAGGTCCACCATCGGGGTCTCCCAGTGAGAGCAAATCATCCGGAAAATGTCCTGGCGTAGCGTCCATTCCGTGTGAATGAGCTGTCCTCGGCGAGAAAGGGAATCCGCTAAGACGTTCAGGCGACCGGGAATATGGCGAGCGCTGAGAGTCAGATCGCGGTCCTCGCACCATCGCATCAATCGGAAGAGTAGCATGCATAGATCGGGTGAATGAGTTCCTCCCTGCTTCTGTATATACGCTACCACTGTCGAGTTGTCCGAAAGGACGAGAAGATGCTGGTGTCTGAGCTGCTCTTCCCAAACGATGATGGCCTGCCACACCGCTTGCAGTTCCAACCAGTTGCTGTGTTTGTCCGCGAACTCCGGAGGCCAGAGGCCGGACGTCGTGGTGAACTGAGGAAGCAGGTGGGCTCCCCAACCAGCCCGACTCGCGTCGACACACAGGGAGAGGTGCGGGGATGGGGAGGAAATGGGGACTCCCAGAGCCAACCAGGCTCTGTCGGTCCACCGTAAAAGGTGGGGGCGTACCAACGGGGACACGGGGACGTTCGTGGTCAAGTCGCCCGAGGAGGGACGCCAGAGCAGTAGGAGATGAAGTTGTAGCGGTCGGGAGTAGAGACGCCCGAGGGGGATAAGATCCGCCGCTGCGTTGATCAGGCCCAGAAGCTGAAGCCAGACCCTGGCGGGGGCTGCCTGTTGCTGATCTATCAACGCGGCGAGAGCGGACAACTTCACAATCCGTTTCTCTGGCAAAAGTACCCTGTTGCGGTCCGTGACAAACTCCATGCCTAAGTGGATGAAGTGGCGCGCCGGGGTGAAGTCCGACTTTCCGGTGTTGACCAGGAAACCCAACCGGTAAAGCAGCTGTAAAAGAGCGTCCCTGTCCGCCGCAAGCGCGGTCTCCTCCTGATTTCTCAAAAGAAGGTCGTCGAGATAATTCGAGGTCGGACTTGACGACGACTGCCTCGCCTTGGCCACTACAGCATCCATGATGCGGGTGAAGGCCCAGGGGCTGAGGTTGAGACCGAACGGCAGGGCGCGAAACTGGTAAATCACTCCTTCGAACGCGAAGCGCAGGTACTTCCTGGCCGAAGCGTGCATGGGGACATGTAGGTAGGCGTCGGACAGATCTAAACTGACCGCGTAGTCCATGGGTTGCACCGCCGCACGAAGAGCCCTGGTCGTCTCCATCCGAAAGGAAGGGGCCGCGATGAAGGCGTTCAGCGCCGACAGATCTATGACTGGCCGCCACTTGCCGCCGGGTTTGGGGACCACAAACAGTCGGCTGTAAAAGGCGGGCGAGTCCGGACGCTGCACTATCTCTGTGGCCTCCTTTGAAAGGAGAGCCGCGACTTCTCCTCGCAGAGCGGCGGCCTTGAGGGCGTCGGACGGAACCTCTGTCCAAAGAGGAATGGAGCGCAAGGGCGGAGGAGAGCGGAACGAGATCCGTAATCCTCTGGTGACTACGTCCAAAACCCAGGGCTCGTCTCGAAACAGCGAGCGCCACTCCTCGCTGAATCGTGCTAGCCTCCCGCCGACTGGAGCCCCGACGACGGTCGGCGGGGGCGGAAATGGGGACAAGTCAGGTGGCCCGCCCGCGCCCAGGGCGACGGGCGGGACGGGGCCAGGCGGGGGCAGGGGCGTTAGCTGGGCCAGGGCGACGGAAGGACGGGCGACGGCGCGGCGCAGCTCGTGGTGGGGCAGACGGGTCCGCGGTGACACGTTTCCGGGCCCGCAAGGAGCGCCCCAGGGCCGTGCGGGCGGGAGGAAAGCGCTGCTTGACAGTCTTGCGAGGCCAACGGTCGGAGTTGGAGTCCTTCACCGTCTGCCAAGTATCCCCGAAGAGCAGAGACCCTCCCAGAGGGGCCCGACGTAGCTGAGTACTCAGGTCGACCGGCATACCACTGCAAGCTTGTAGGACGGCGTCTCGTCGCATGAGGTCGCAGTTAGCCGCAGCCGCCATCGCGTTGACCGATGAGTGATAAGCAGCGCGGTTCCCAGCCTCCGCCATGAGTAGTAGGTCTCCCAGGAGGGGAGACAAAGCAGGTTGCCAAGCTTCCTCGAGACGTCGGATGAAAGCCTGAGTCAGCAAGTCCAAGAAACCGGAGCAGGCGAGCGTGTTCCGGACCAGCGACGCCGTCCTATCCAGTCCCCGTGGGAAGGACCGTTTCAACATAGAAGCCCCTCCGGCTTGCATCAGAGCGGCGGGATCCACTGGAGGAAGCGGGCAGAGGAACGACTGCGAATGGCCGGCGTACCAGTCCTGCTGAAAAGCGATGTCCAGAGCGGAAGGCCATCTCCCGTCCGCGAAGAAGTCCGAGTTCCGAGTCTCCGCATGCAGGTGAGACGAGAAGGCGTCCCGCAGATCCAAAAAACTAGCCGGCTGTGGGAGGGACTTGAACCTCTTAACCGTCCTATCCGCGTCCACGAAGGCGGAAATCTTCCTCTTCACAGGAGGTGAAGCTGGACAAACATCCTCCGGTAAGGCGGCGGCGATCAGCTTGGCTGCTCCGTCCAGTGCCAGCCGCGTGTCCATCCGGGAAGAAGAGACCTGTCTGACGGAAGCCGACACACTGGAGGCCGAAGAGGGAGAAGCTGAAGAACGGCTAAGACCTCCAAGTAACCAGTCCGAAGCATCCTCCGGTGCCAAACTGAGGGTGTCGAAGTCCCGCTGTCCGGAAACCGGCGACCGAAGAGGGCGACGAGGGCTCCGAGGCCGGGAATCCCGTCGGAGAACCGCAGCGGACGAAGACTCCCTCCGCAGTGGAGAGCGGTAGTCTGAACGATGCGGTGAGGACCTCCTGCGAGCCGAAGGCGGATCCCGACGAGGAGAACGGCTGCGACGAGATGGAACGGAGCGGTGAGTACGAGGAGGGGGGGAAGTGGCCGGTCGCTGGGAAGAGGGACGGGACGAGCGGGGGTCCAACCGAGAGGGGGGACGCGAAGAAGGTGAAAACCGTCTGCGGCGAGGTGAGTCCCGGTGCGACGAGCGATGAGGCGAGAAGTTCCTCCTACGATCGTGCGAAGGAGAGCGGAAACGTCGAGCAGAACCCCTGTACCTACGTTCTTCCCAACCAGGAGGCTCCGGACGAGTGCAATGATGTCTCTCTGAACCAGGCTCTTGGGAGAGGCGGGTTACTGGCCGGCCAGGGGACCTCCAGCGGGATCCCGGCGGCTTCCTCAGAGACGAGTGGGGAACGACGGTGGAGGAGGGACGCCACGAGCGTCCCACCAAACCAGGCTCTTGGGAGAGGCGGGTTCTTTCCACCAAATGTGTACGGGCGCGCTCTCGAACGGAGGCGG
Organism: Semisulcospira habei; assembly: GCA_036245525.1. NCBI lineage: Eukaryota > Metazoa > Mollusca > Gastropoda > Semisulcospiridae > Semisulcospira > Semisulcospira habei. The sequence continues at coordinate 87,263,878 of BTPG01000006.1, read as the reverse complement.
TCTTGACGGTCGAACTCCCACTCCGTGCACTAGTCCCTTGATTACTCAGTGGCGTTATCTGCGTCGGATCCCGTTGGTCTCGCACGTCCGGTGCCGGGGGCACAGCGGAAGGCGTCTCGGAAATCTTCAAGGTACCCGCGAGGGTAGAAGGCTCTCTCTTATAAAAGTTCCAGAGATTAGACCACCGCAGTTCCGGCCATGTAGCACAGACGTCACACGTATGGTCGGACGCACACCCAGCGCAGGGGAGACAGACTGCATGTTTATCCGACGGCCACTGGAAGCCTCCGCATTTTGTGCATGTCATCAGTAAGCCACTGCAACACACAAAACATGAAGGCACTCGGCAAGCGTCCACCAATCACCCCGTTAAGCTTTAGGCCCCCAAGCTACTGTGGTGTTATGCACCCGATTAACCAACGTACGGTCACCTGCCATCAACATTTAATTAAACTACGGCGGAGGGAAAACAAACCCTGCCGGGACAGGTGCGTATCCAAGCCTTCGTCATAACGAGGGGTGTCTAAACCGAAAGCCGAAAAACGTTAGGTATGGCCGAGATACAGTAACTTGACTCACCGCTCGCATCTGGCAATGGCGCGAAATCCCGCCAAAACCGGCGCCAACATTCTTCAGCTAATCAGGCCACCAAACAGAGGTCCAAAAACCCCAACTGAGGGAGAAGCGACGCAAAAAGCAAGCTGCTCGTGCCTGTGCCCCGCCCGGGCAACCAGCCGAGGGCCCTCTAACTACCTTACCTGTCAGTCGGAGAGGTACGAGAAGGAGAAAGCTCCATGACACCCGCAGCCCGACCGGCAAGCCAGAGAGGGAACCCTTAACAAGACCGAAGCTGCAGTCGACCAACGTCGCACGCGCAGAATCCCAGGCCGGCGAAGACGAAGCAAGCAAAGCAGACCGACCCGGTCGAAAAACTTCTAAGTCCAGAGGCTAGAGACAACACGTCTGAACGCGTGAGCCTAAGAAGCGTGACTGGAGTTCACAGGTGAATAGGGCTGGTGGGTAGGAGCGGGAGACAACTCTCGGTCCCTCTGGGGGTTCCCCGAGTGCCTCCCGGGTTGTGTTTACACAACGGGTTCTTAGGCTAGAATTGAGCAAGGAGTGGACACTCCTGGTAGTCATGTCATCGGTAATGTTTTTGAAGAAACAAAGGCTAGCCTCCCACCGACCGGAGACCCCGAAGTGGTCGGTGGGGGCAAGGCTGGGGTGGGGGGCAGTCAGGCAGCCCGTCCGCGACCCGGTCGCCGGGCGGGACGGGGCCAGGCGGGGGCACGGGCCCTGGAGGGTCTAGGACGGCCAAAGGCGGGGGCCTGCTCAGGGGCCGAAGCAGGGGCTGAAGCAGCAGAGGGTCTAACCGACCGCGAGGCGCGACCCCTAGCCTGGCGGGAGGACAGAAAGCGGCGGGGAGGAGGAGCACTCACAGGCCAGCGGTCGGGGTTGGAGGCTCGAACGGAGGACCAGGTGTCGCCGAAAAGCAGGGGGCCACCCAGCGGAGCACGACGAAGCTGCGCACGCAGGTCAGGTGGTATCCCTCGGCAGGCAAGCAGAAGGGCGTCTCGACGCATCAGGTCACAGTTGGCGGAGGCAGCCATAGCGTTAACGGACGAGTGGTAGGCGGCTCGGTTGGCGACTTCCGCTAAGACGAGTAAATCCCCAAGGAGAGGCGTGATAGAAGGATGCCAAGCGTCTTCCACACGACGAACCAGGGCTTGAGTGAGCAGCTCCAGGAACCCAGCGCAGGCTAAGGTGTTCCGCACCAGAGACGCAGTCATATCCAGGCCACAAGGAGGGAACGGCGAAGGAGGGCGGAGCCACCAGCTTGCGTCACGGCCGGGGGGTCGATCGCAGGAAGAGGGATGGAGAAAGCCTGGGAATGACCGGCATACCAATCCCGACGGAAGGCGATGTCCAGGCCAGCCGGCCAGCGACGATCGGAGAAGAACACCGGCTCTCGAGACACGGGAAGTTGCAGGTGCGCTGAGAAGACATCTCGCAGCTCCTTAAATCCAGGCGGCTGGGGAAGCGACTTGAACCTCTTCACCTGACGCTTGGCATCCACAAAGGCCGAGACCTTCCTCTTCAGGGGGGGAGAGGCTGGGCAGGAGTCCGCTGGCAGAGTGGCCACGATGATCCTGGCGGCTTCATCCAAGGCTAGGAGGGTCTCCGCCCGGGACGACGACGGAAGGGTCGAGGGGACATCATCACCGACGTCGGCGGGCGAAAGGGAGCGAGCATCCTCCTCCAACAGGGCTGAGACGGAGTCTTCGGGCAGCAAGCTGAGGGCTTCTTCGTCCAGGGGGTGGCGAGAAGGCGGGTGAGGCACCAAGGAAGGTCGAAGCTTGGGCGGGGGCGCATCTCGAACCTCACGGGAAGCCCGGGAACGAGCCGGCAGCGACGACGGAGGCGGGGATCGCCGAGGCGAACGCGGGAAGGAGCGAGGAGGGGTCCTGTCCGGTGCGCGGGAACGACGTCTGGGTGAAGGACGGCGGCCAACCGAAGAGGAGTGCCGATCACGGGAAGATGGTCGACGATGGCGGTGACGCAGCGAACGCATCGAACGGTGCGAAGGCGAGCGCGACCGAGCGCGCGACGAGGAGTGGCGGGGGGAGCGGCGACGCTCCCGGCGGGGGGAATGATCCTTCCGGCGGCGCTCGCGGGGCGAGCGCGAGAGTCTAACACTGACGGTGGAACGGGAAAAGTCGGGGGCGCGACTGTGTCGCGTAGGTTGAGGCTGATGTCTCTCCTGGCCGGACTCAGTGAGAAGGGCTCTATGCCGGTGTACCGATCCTCCGGAAGGATCAGCGGGCTTATCGTGGAGAGAGAGAGGAGCAAGGCCACTCAACGTGGGACGGCTCGTGGCAAACTGCTGCAGGCCGGGCTCAGTGAGGCGGGCGCTCTGCCGGCAAACAGACCCTCCGGAAGGGTCAGCGGGCGTGGCAGCAGTGGCAGTCCTCTGGTCAGCGAACAACGCAGGGTCCCGACGATCAATCCGTTCCGAGAGGCCGAGGCGAGGAAGAGCGGTCGTTACCACAGGGGCGACGTCAACAGGAGTGGGACGAGAGATAGCAGACGGAGGTCGCTCTCGCCGGTAAAAACTCCAGAGGTCAGACCAACGGATCTCCGGCCAGGTCGCACAGACATCGCAGAGATGGTCCGAGGCGCAGCCCGAGCAGGGGAGGCAGACTGCATGGTCGTCCGTCGGCCACTTGAAGTCGCCGCATTGAGCGCAGGTAAGCATTTGGTTCCTGCAACAGACAAAGAGCACAAGGTCGCAAAGGCGGACAAGGGAGCCTAGCCCCACACCAAGGTACTCCAAGCGCCGTGACCACCGGCGCGTAAACAGTGGCTACAGTCTCCCAGAGCTAAAGGGCCTTTAAGGTAGACGAACGGAGTGTGAGTGCCCGAAGGCCCTACGAGAACAGAAACCCTAGTCTACAAGGCAACGTCTTCTCGTAACAGTGAAATACCAAAGGAGAGAAAGGCGACGTCCCTCGAGGAGACTCGTAAAAAAGGTCGTGCAAGGCGCCGAAGCGTAAGCTCAACAACTGGCGCCCACGTAGTAGCAAAGCCGAAAGGAAAGCCCAACGGTAGCCGGCTCTCGGCCCGAGGGCCGGCTGTGGGAAACTACCACTACCTTACCTCCGAGACGAATCGGGAACAGGGGGAAGGGTAGTCATACACCTCCACAGCCTAGAGGAGAGCAGCAGAACGACGCCAGCAGAGGCAGGGAACAAGAAGGCAGGTCAGCGCTAGGAGGCGCAGAGCACACGAAGAGGCAACGAGTGTAGGCAAGAGAAGGACCGGTCGAAGCGGCGCGTGAGCAAGGCCAGACACGTCTTCTCTGTACGAGCGAAGTAGCAAAACTGGCCGGTCTCATGACCGGAGCCGGTAAGGTGGGAAACGGGAGACAACTCTCGGCCCCTTTAGGGGGGGTTCCCCGAGTGCCTCCCGGGTTGTGTGGGCACACAACGGGTGAGTAGGCTAAAATTGAGCTAGTAGTAGACATTTCCACAAAGTCATGTCATCGGTAATGTTTTTGAGGAAACAAAAAAGCAAGTGCTTTTTTTAACACATACAAGTGGCTAGAGCCTTTAACCCTTTCACTGCAGAGGAAACTGAACACCACCTAACTGCAAGAGGCATAGATCCTCATGAGCCCCCACATTTGCGGGGGCTCATGAGGATCTATGCCTCTTGCTGACATCGCTTTGAATCCATGTTCCTTTGACAGCTGGTGGATCCTCGAGGCCGCATTTACAGACTTCAAAAACACAATCTGCATCCACTGGCCATGAAGAGATAAAAGCGTCATTCGGGTACAGACACAGCCCTTAAGCGCTGGCTTAACTGGGCGAGACAAACCCGAACCTCGTCTCGGCGAGACACCCGAGACAGTCAATGCGAGATACCCGTACCACCCGTTTATTAGGTTTGGCACGTCTGATCTTGTCTCGGAGAGTTCGCCGAACCTAATAAAGGGGTGGGTCGGGTATCTCGCATTGACTGTCTCGGGTGTCTCGCCGAGACGAGGTTCGGGTTTGTCTCGCCCAGTTAAGCCAGCCCTTGACAGCTCAATGCCTTAACTCTTATTGTTCAGAATACACCAGTGTGTGAAATAAGTTTGACTAAAATAGTTCAAGGGTCATGCCAGAATAGCTTGGCGCCTCTAGGCGCCAAGCTATTTTGGCACAAACCCTTGAACTAAAGCCATTGGTCTATATCCTTATCTGTAAGTACTATAATGTAGCTTGCATATGGCAGTGTACAAATTTGAAGCTTTTAGCCTCAGTATGATATGGATTAAGGTAAAAGCACTGTGATTTCAATAATCCAGATAGGATTCTAAAGGTTTCCATGCAATAACATGAATGCCCAGTCAAACAGTGCCCATTGTGTTTGATACAGACAGTGTAACAACCCCAACAACAGCAAGCGTCCAACTTTTTTCAACATCAGAGGTGAAAGAAAACGTAACGAGAGGCGACTGGGAAGCGACGTTATTGGAGGTGCTAGAGAGTCTTCTACAAATCGGATATCTTAGCAGGTAGCTAGATTCAAGCTCTGTGATAGCATTATGTATGCTTCACACAAATTAAGCTGGCTCAGTGTATATACAAAGTACTTTCTTTTCATTTATATGACTGACCTTGTCCTGGAAGTTTGCCACGCTAAGTTTTTTTACTTGGTCCACGTCCCCCCTGGCTGCCGCTTCAAACAAAGTGATGCCTCGATTCTGAAATAAAACAAAGATAAATGCCTTGTGAGAAGATTTGAATGCGAGCATGCAAAGAGACACACACACACAAACGCACACCAGACTGATGCTTGACTTGAGGGTGGGATTTCAGACGGTGGGGAAGTTGGGGGGGGGGGGGGGGGGGGGGGAGAGGGGAGGGCAGGGGGATAGGGTGGGGGGGGGGGGGGGTAGGGTAGGTATTTGAATGTGAGGAAATTTATTCAGCATCTTTTTCAGTAAAATTCATTTAATTGCAAACATATAAATGTTTGCACTCAACACACACGAACTGCAGGAAATGATGCAAATGCATTTACACCCATACACCAACAATTAATTCATATATGCGCAAGCTAAAATATACACTGACACATGCACACAGCTGGACAACAAGAGATGGTTAAAAAAAAAAGTGTTTACCTCGATGTCCTTGTAGTGGTACATGCTTTTCTGGTCATCCTCATCACGACCTTCCAGCACAACATCCACAAAATGTTTTCCACTCTGCTGACACAAGCGAGAGAAAAAACACAATGTGAGCTGTTCTATGAATGCAGACCTTATGGCTTGTAGCCGTAAGATCCAAAATTCTCAGCACACATACAGCAACTGCGGCCTTAACCCCTTCACTGCCACTGATTGCAGTTATTAACTCATTCAGCCCGTCGCACATATTTCCCAAATTTTGAAGGCGTCATCTAACAACTATGCACCATTTGCAGGAGATGGATCGACCATGATAATTCAAGGGCAGTGCCAGGTTAGCTTGGCGCCGATAGGCGCCAAGCTAACCTGGCACTGCCCTTGAATTATCATGGTCGATCCATCTCCTGCAGTAGTGCGTCAGGGCTGAATGGGTTAACTCAACACCAAAGAGCCCCAGCCATCCAAGGAACATGGATACAAAGTGGTGCCAGCAAGAGACACATATCTTCGTGACCCCCCCCCCCCCCCCCCCTCCCCCCCGCCCTGCAACTATGTTTCTTGCAGTTTTGGACCATGCTCACCTTTTCTCGGCAGTGAAGGGGTTAACATTTCAAATGACTATAGGGGAAGAAGCTGACTGTATCCCACTTCTTTTCCGACAGTGGAATTTTGATCCGTTATGATCCTTCAAGTGTCGTGCCAGATCAGATTGGTGCCTTCAGGTGCCAAGCCAACCAGCCACTACCCTGGAACTGTTGTGTATGATCCAACTCCTGCTGTTGTGTCTGCTGTTAAGTCAAACCTGTCGAGGCGACCACCCATGCGACCAAACGTGGGTGGTCTGCCTACGTGGTCACGTATGTGACCACCTAGGCAGAACACCCACTTTTGATCCCATGGGTGGTCATCTTTCTGTTACTTTGATGACCCTGTTAACCCTTTTAGCCCCGAGTCCCTACAGCAGGAGATTTACTGACCATGATAATTCAAGGGTAGTGCCAGATTAGCTTGGCGCCTTCATCCTGCAACTGGTACATAGTCATTAGGCAACACCTACAAAATTTGAGAAATGGGACCTTGGTGCTAAAAGGGTTAAAGGAGACCGCATGTCTAAGCAACCACTTTTCGATAGTCCCTTACACAGGCGTGACTGTAACTGAACAACTCCATTATCATTCCTGACACTCTGTTCATTCATCATCCTCCTGATGTGGAGAGTCCTTCCAATAGAGCAATATATCACACAATTGCAGGTTTGCACTGCTCAGTATTACACGCTTACTGCAGTATACCGCAGTAGCTGACATAACAGGTCTTTGGCCGGTCAGCACAAAGTCCTCAGTCAAAGTGACAGTCAGCCTTAGCGCATAAAGTGGGTTTTCATCACAAGTCTATGTAAATTTAGCATGCAATTTACAGTCTCACTTTATGACTCCCAGTTATTGCAACATAGTCAGGCTGATTGGTACTGCTAAAAAGCTGACTCACCTCATCAACGAACTGAAGGTTGTCCAAGCCATAGAAATGTACAGGCAGGTTGATGAGGAAAAACTTCTTTCTCTGCTGCAGAACAAACTGCAACATCGCCAGACATCAACCAATCAGTCAAATACATTAGTGGCTATCTAATTTCAAATAAAAGTAATCTCAACTCAATTACTATGGGTATAGCCCAATGCGCAAAAGGTTTTATCAGATCGAAGTCAGCAGATGTTAGCCTGAGTAAAGCGGTGCTCAGGCCAACTGCCGCCGACATCAGCCCAATGGCCTTCTGCGCAATAGGAGTAGTTTCAACTATTTATGGTATATTAGGGTCTGCTTCTTGTAAGTGCGGTTAACTCATTCAGCCGCGAACCCCATCAGAAGATAATTGATCGCCCATGATAGTTCAAGGATGGTGCCAGAGTAGCTTTGCACCTATGGGTGCCAAGCTATTCTGGCATCAGCCTTGAGCTATCTTGTCCGATCTGCCTCCTGGATTGTAATGCAGTCTTCATATAACAACTTCCAAAAGTTGGGGAAGTTGATCTTAGGGCACAATGAGTTAAAAAGAAAATTCTAATAATGTGTTGAAGAATTCCACACCAACCTTGTCAATCACAGAAGCAATATCTGGTCTTCCTAGTGACATTGCCAGCTCTCGAGCATTCAAAGAAGCCTACATAAAAACAAAAAGCATTAAAATTCACATCACTTTTCACTAAGTGAAATTCAACTATGAAAACTAAAACTACAATGTGAAAACAATTTGTTTTCATCCCTACGTCACACAGCCAATCTCTTTAGCGGAAACTGTACCACATGACCGAGCTACAAAAAGCCTTGTAGCGACCAATGGCGGACTTTTTGTAGCCCTATTTCTGACGTGTCTTGGATGCGAGTTTTGTTCTATAAAAGATCACCAAAACGTTCTAAAGTACAAAGTTACTTAGTGTTGTTCAAAACAACAGGCACACTGCTGGAGACGGCTATGTCATGAACGGTTTTAAATTATGTCATAAGTCTATTTTAAATATATTATATTCCTTTTACGTCAGTCATGTCTGGCATGATCCAGGTTGGCAAAATTTCTTCTTGATTTCTTTTACGAAAATAGTGGAGGAATGAAATCAAATACGTTATTGGTCGCAGGGGATTGCTGCTCGGACCCTAGTAGGCCTAGGGGAGGTCAAAGCCTTTGGCCTTCAGGGTACAATGGTTCCTTTGACCTCCCTCAGGCCTACAAGAGTCCGTGTAGCAAACCCCTGCGACCAATAACTTATGATACACCATGTTATCAATGACAGCCCTTTGACCTTCACTTAAATGTACAACCCCAAATCAAACGTCACAGCATGTGTCTTCACCCATTTAATGGCTGCTGAACAACAACTGCTTATTTTTCAACAGGAAATCACTGTCAGTTGGGTCAGTTCTTATTGACTAAACAAACCCATTCAGCCCTAACATCCTACTGTGGGAGATGGACTGACTATGATAATTCAAGGGTAGTGCCAGATTAGCTTGGCGCCTGAAGGTGCCAAGCTAATCTGGCACTACCCTTGAATTATCATGGTCGATGGTTGATCCATCTCCTGCAACTAGTGCATAGATAGGCACCTCCAAAATTTGGAAGGGTTAAACCGCAACTGTCAAAATAAAACTTACCGTAATAATGTATCAGCATGCAGCAAAAGAAAACAAAAAACCCCAACAAAACACACACACAATACAAACAACAACAAATGACCAAAAACAACACAAGTAAAGTTGGGTGGTGCTGCTCCTCTAGCAGCATGCCTTTCTCACGGGAAAGCAGCCAAAATGTCCCCTCAGGGGACAGTAGTGGTTTTTCACAAATCAGAAGCAGGTCAAAATGAGCATGTCTTTTGATGCAAACAGTGGATTTAACCTATTCAGCCCTGACAGACCACAGCAAGACATGGATCGAGATAGTTCAAGGATGGTGCCAGAATAGCTTGGCGCCCATAGGTGCCAAGCTATTCTGGCACCATCCTTGAACTATCATGCTCGATCTGTCTCTAGAATTGCAATACGGTACTTCAAATGGCAACTTCAAAATTTGAGGATTTCGGTCCTGGGGCAGGATGTGTTAAAGATCAGACAAAAGTGCTATATCGCATGGTTGTCTGTGTTTTTAATCCACAGCTTTCACCACAACTTGAGCAATTTTGACATACTTCTGATTGCAAACAACATCTATGAAGTTGCTGAAACGAAAGTAAAAAACGGCGTAACTGTTACCTTATTTCTGTGTGTAATGTTGAGTCCGTTGTGTGTGGCCAGTAGCCAGCTGATGATCTGCTCGGAGGCACCCTCCTGTACTGCTCGCAAAATCGCAGTGTTCCCATCCTGACAAAGGAAAACGTGTTTTGATCTAAAGTTAGGAAAACTGAGGAGGAGCATATGAGACCGCTGTTGGATTCTGATAACTTTTCTTCAGCAGTGAAGGGGTTAACATAAAATGCAAGTCAATGACAGTGAAAGAGCAAGGAGAAATATATCAAACATTTTTTTTTAATACCGCAAAATGCGGTATCTAATTCTAATATCATCAGTGAGTGAAAAGATGATAAACAAAATTTTGATTCTGACGATGCATGATAAAACCAATCTGGCTGTGAATTTGTTTTCTCAAAACACATTACCGATGGTATTACTTATAGGAATGTTATCTAGCTAGCCTAATTTTAGCCAAAATTTGGTTGTGTCCGTATAAGGGAGTGTTGGCAGGAGAGGGGCGCCATAGACCAGGCCATAACCCGAGTAGCCTCCCCTTAGTCCCACCCGGTACGAGATTACCCGGCATACCTCAGTTTAGTTCTTAGCTAGCCTGTAGACGGTTGTGTCTTTGCGTCGCTCTTCGATTCCTTCGGTTTTGTGACCGGTCGTCTTGCGACTTTACCTTACTGTTCTGGCTCACTCGGTTGTGCTGGCTTGGAGCTTACTCAAGTGTTGGTGCCTGAGACTGTTTTTATTTTGACTTGGTGCTCACGAGGATTGTGACCGGTCATCTCGTGACTTGACACTCTGTTGGGGACTTAGCGTGCCTGTGACTGGTGCTCACTCGGATTTGGCGGGCTTGGAGTCCTCTCGGGTTGTTCCTAGTGCTGTGTGGACCACAACGTGCCTTGCCTGGCGTGCCTGTGACGATTTGGACCCGGATTGTGTCTACGAGTCCAGTGGGCCTCAGGACGTCGTTTCACAGGAGTGGGTTTGCTTCATGGCCAGGTAATATCTCGGTAAATGCCCTCGACCGGCGCTCAGGGGAAGGGAAGAGCGCCGAGCGTCGGCACGCGCTGTGCACTCGTTTGATTTCGTTTTCACCCTCGCGCACGGAATTTTTTTTGGGTGTGCGGCCTCGGCGGCCGCGCTCGTTTGTTCTTCATTTTGGCCTCTATGTTGCAGTTACCAGGTTCGTACCTGCACGCATTGTGGCGTTGTTCAGGGGTCATGTGACGAGCTGGGGTGTGAGTCGGCGCACACCTACACTGTTGGCGTCCCCTGCTGCGTCGAGGTACCTCCCTGCATGCTTGCTCGCTGCCGACCGAGTTGAGGAACCAACTACGCAGGGCACCGCTCGGTGGAGAACTCCCTTGGCTCCACCTGGCAGACCGTCAAGGAGGCTAACGAGGACCGGTGGCACAGATGGCGTCGCGCTGTTGACAAGACTGAATGTAGCAGTCTTCCTGGGACACTGACGCAGGACGTGCCGGCATTCTGCGCAGACCGTCAGACTGGATTGGCAGATACGACTCTTCCGCGGAGGCGCAGTTCGGAACTAGCCGACTGACAGCCGAGGGATGGAGGCGACGGTTCTGTGAAACTGACGGCGCGGTCCCAGGAACGAAGTGGCAACCTTTTCCCAGCGTGCGGCAGATGGCTACGAAGTAAGCAGTCTACCTTCATAGGTCTAGGTGTCAGTGCGGGGTGAGGACTGGTCCGACCGACATCACTACGTGGGCCGACATCGCTCTCCATCGGGTTAGCGGATGCAGTTCAGATTATGCACCTGCTGGGATGAGACGTCTCGTCTCTTCGCATCCTTCCCCCGGCGGAATGCTGCCCTCCGGCATCGCATTGGCTTGCTCTTCGCTCCGAGATGACCAAGCACTACAAGTCTTCGCCTCAGCCAACAGCTTCGGGACCTAGCGGAGGCGGTTCGCGTGGCTGCGTGGAGTCAGCTTGGAGTTCTGGCGTTCTTCGGCGCCTGACCAGAGTAGATGAATTCACTCCCAACGGTCTGTTATGCAGATACCCGCCCGGCGGTGGATGAGAGCGTGCTGGTGCAGGCAGGGCGCAGCCAGTGGTCTGACGAGGATGGAACAAGAGCCTTCCTGTTCTGCATCTTGCTGGGGTGAACGAGGTGCTGTGATGCGACAGGGGACGCTGTGGACCCATGCAGCCTGGGGCGCGAGTACCGGGAGATGAGACGTGGTGACATCTGGGCTGGTTCTTAAAGTAGTAACCTTAGAGGTGGTCCTGCGCTCCGATCCCGCTACAATACAGTACCCAAGCCGGCGGTTTTGGCGGCCGATCTTCGACCTGTCGGCTCAGCACAAGTTCCTTGGCGCCACGGCAGATTGGTGACAGACAGAGTCCTGAGGGCAGCGGTGCGTCTCCAGGACTTTGTGACAGCTGGAGGTCCGACGTCGTAACCAGTTGGCAAGTGTCGGTGGTAGGCAGGGTTCCTGCGCACGATTCTCCGTCGACTAGGCTGCTTACGCTACGGGACAGGTCCTACGTGGTTCCTTCGCGCGGATAACATCAAGGATGGAGTTCGTGGCCGTCCTGTTCGAGTACAACTCCCTGTAGGACGGGAGCAGTGCAGATTAGGAGCGACCCTCAGAGCCTTACTTCGGGTTGACTGTTAGGACTGCTGGCTCGCCAGCGGATCGCCTTGCAGGCTGACTCTTCATCTGCTTGGAGAGGAAGTGCTACGGCTGGTTCTGGAGAAGATTGACGTTCACAGGGGAGATGCTAGTGCTCCGGAGGCCAGCTGCGCTTGGAGTCGTCGCCACGACCAGATTTTCCAGCTTCCCTGCTCACCATCGAGAATCAAAATTATGAGGTTTTACGCGTGGTTTTCCGACAATCCCTCTTGCTAGAGGCTTGCAACGGATATGATAGTAGCGCAGTCTGCAGCCACGAGGAGAGCCGCTCGGCGGCTACGAAGGTAGGTGGACATTCTCCTGGCTCGGTGCGCCTCGTCACTTCACCAGTCGTGGTCATCTCTTCCCCACGTGCCCTCCTCTGCAGCTCCCCACCCCATGCACGATGCTCAAGCAACCGCGACAGCCGCCGTACCAGCCGTGCCCTGAACAGCTCCTCCTCCACGCCTGGAGTTGTGCAGCGGCGAGCCCTCTACCGCAGAGGCTTCCCTAGCGCGGCAGTGGATGCGATTGCGACAGCCCGCAAACCCTCAACCAGATGAGTTACGAGGGGAGATAACGAGCGCGGTGTGACGGGTGGGGCGACAACCTTCTCTCCCCACGGACTTGACGAAGCCCCAGCTGGCGGAGTGCTTCCTCTGGCTATTCAACGGGGGGGGAGCTGGGTGGCTCGGTGGTAAAAGTGCTTGCCTCTCAACTGAAAGGTCCTGGGTTCGAATCCAGCTTGGGTCAAAGTTTATTCAGACCCTTTATCGTGCCCCATTTTTGCAATCACCTTCGTGGTGGTCAGAAGACGTTAAGCCTTAAACACATATAACCAGGGACTGACTCCGATCACCTTTCGGGGCTACCTAGCCATGATCGCCGACACCTCCCGGCGCTTGCGTTGGTCCGACCCTGGTAGCTGCAAGACCGCGCAGATCTGATGGTCACATCAGTCGGCAACGTCCGGCACTACGTTCGCTCATGCCAAGATGGGTCTACCATGGGTGCTTACATGGCTCAACTTCGTCCGTTTGAACCTCTGCAGTGGGCGCGATTGACGGATATAACTCGGAAGACGTGCTCCCTGTCGGCCCTAGCCTCAGCCTCAAGGATCAGTGAACTTCACGCGCAGTTGACACACCCAGATTGCTTGCAGTGCCGGACGGACGGCTCCGTGCAACTGCTTCCTGAACCATCTCCCTGGCCAAGATGCGGTCTCCTTGATGGGCCCACAGATGATGACTATTCGCCCTTCACGTGGGACAGACTCCACCCGGGAGACCAGACTACAGAACCCGGTGAGAGCCTTACGTGTGTACTGGCGCCAGACCATGCCTCGGCGCAGAGGACGTACCCGCCTGTTTCTCCCTTTGTCCCCAGGTAGACGTGACATCTCAGCCCAGACCATCTCCTCCTGGATCCGTTGGGTGATTCGCTCTGCCTACCAGGACCTCGCCCCAGATGCAGCCAAACGTATGAACATCAGGGCGCACGAGGTCAGAGCCATGGCCGCAAGTCTCACTTCGACCGCAACTGCGCAGTCAAGGTCTTGGTGGCGGCTGTGGGATGGCGAGCTGAGACCACATTCGCCCGCTTCTACCTGAGGGACCTCTCCACCCAGTGGCAGAACCTCTCGCTGGTGGGAGACTTCGCAGCAACGCAACACTCCCTCCCGGCGCCATAGGTATCTTAGCTAAAATTATCGGGAGCTTGCTGCGGGAGGGCGGGCCTGAGGGCAGTGTCGTTGGCATTAGGGGCGCTGTAGCGGCACCCACCTCCTCATCGGTATTCTTCCTATAAGTAATACCATCGGTAATGTGTTTTGAGAAAACAAATGAATTTTTCTTTAAAATGAATTTTTTTGAAAAATACTTACCGATGGTATTACTCGAAGGTCCCTCCCACCTGCCCCGCTTGCCGTCAGTTCGCTAAGAAACTAAACTGAGGTATGCCGGGTAATCTCGTATCGGGTGGGACTAAGGGGAGGCTACTCGGGTTATGGCCTGGTCTATGGCGCCCCTCTCCTGCCAACAATCCCTTATACGGACACAACCAAATTTTGGCTAAAATTAGGCTAGCTAGGTAACTTTCCTATAAGTAATACCATCATTAAGTATTTTTTTTTAAAAAACAATTTAAAAGAAAAATTCATTTTTTTAAATTTGTGACCTATTATTTGCAATTCGGAAACTTAGCGCTGTCAGTTGTAACATCCAGTCAGCAGATCAGAACATATACAACAAATCTGACTTGATATGTCATATGACTTCCACGTGAAAATGATCCCTCAACTCACAGCGTCCTTTTCAAACATTTCTGATGCATCCTGTACAGAGTGAAGATACTGTGTGATGTCGGGGTTGATGTCTTTCCTCAGGGCCTTGAAGAACAGAGGTACTGTTGTTGGGCCCTGTAAAAAGAGAAATACATGAATTACAGTATCCAGCTCCGTATGTAGAGAAAATTTTACACTAAGCAAAAGATCCGAAAGCTAATGTCAGCCTCAAAAAGCTTGTGAACAATTGTGTACAGGTCCTTTGAAATATGAGTTTGGTTAACCCATATCATACAGAGGCTAAAAGCTTCAAATCTGTACACTGCCATATGCAAGCTACATTAAAGTACTTACAGATAAGCATACAGACCAATGGCTTTAGTTCAAGAGTAGTGCAAGAGTAGCTTCTGGCACTACCCTTGAACTATTTTAGTCAAACTTATTTCACACACTGGTGTACTCCGAATAATAAGGGTTAATACCACCTATAGTCAGGTAATTAAAAGCATCCGCACATGCAGTTCTCTTTCCCTGCTTCGCTAGGTCGCCCGAATCATTGTGGCATGCGTTCTCATAGCAGTCATACTAGTAATTCCTCAAACTGTGGATGCCAATGAAGAAACGCCTTGCAAGCAAGAGGCATATATTTTCATGATATCCCCTGCAGCTGCAGGGGCTCATGAGAATATATGCCTCTTGCAGATGAAGTGGGCTGGTTAAATCCTTTAGATGTAAGAAACAGTACAAGGCGGGTTAAGCTGAAAGACACACAGTCCTTATAAAGAGAAGTCTACATCCACACCCATACGACCACCTACCCGTCCCTTATCACGGACGCGAATCTGGTTGACGCGGGCTCCAGCCAACACCAGTAGCTGCACAACGTCATAGTTGTTGCTGTCGATGGCATGTGACAGAAGCGTTTTTCCATACTGGTCCTGGACAAACACAATTAAACATAAAAAAATTTCAGAGATTAAAAATTCAACCACAGGGGAAAAAATGGTGCTCATGTACAAAAAGGCTTGCTAGTTGTTTTTCAAAGCATGTGCTTTCATTTTGCAAATGACCTTACCCTGAACCTAAGGTTGACAGCATAGCCTTGATGGTCTTCAAGAAACTGTTTCAGCTTGGTGACATCTTCTGACAAAACTGCATGGGTCAGTTCCTGCAACAAGAAAAAAAACAACAAGAAAGGCAAAGCCCTTATGGCTCACATGTATGACTGATCCACACATGTCTGACAATAAGTAAAGGGATGGCTTCTGCACGAACCAAATCCATGTTTTCTCAAAATTTAATCAGTTTTCATACATCTGTGAAATCCCCTTTGTGATGAGTCAACTAAATTATGTACATAGGAAGGTCTTATCATCAACTACCTTTAGGCCAAATTTTATTGAAAAGTTTGCAAAAATGTTAAATAATAATACATGATATAGCAAATTTCTCATATTCATAATGTAACTCAATGCGCAGGCAAAAATGAGACACACACACAGGGTCTGCAGGGGGAGTGTGTACAAAAATACTGTAGAAATTACACAAAAGTCTGCAAGTAAAAGTAAATAGTGAATAGTATTTGCGAAAAAATAAATTATGTCCAAAAATAGCTATTTTTTATATATTTCCTGATCCCTATGACCTTGACCTTTGTGAGAGGTAACTGAAATTGGTATGTTTAGAAAGGTCTTGCCACAAAGTATCCTAGGGACAAGTTTGAAGACTGTAGCTTGAATAGTCTCCGATAAAATGCCAACGTTAAAGTTTACCATGGATGACGGCAGACGGACAACAGACGACGGACGGACAACCACTGGCCCAGAACATACTCACTTTTGCTTCACGCGTGAGTCAAAAAAGGTCATCTCAGTCATCCCCACATGTACAGTGCTTTTGTCAACAACTCTTTTGTTTTTGTTGCAATGATTCCTGCAGGAAGCATCGATACAGAACCAGTACCGACAGCCAAACACTTAACCCTTTTAACCCCAAGGCCCCATTTCTCAAATTTTGGAGGTGTTGCCTAACAATTATGTACCAGTTGCAGGAGATGGCTTGACCATGATAATTCAAGGGTAGTGCCAGATTAGCTTGGCACCTTTAGGCCTGCTGTAGGGATCTGGTGCTAAAGGGTTAAAACACAGGAGTATAAATTCGTTCAAATTTTGTTCTGAAAAAGGTGATCTGCATGATCAAAGACTGTACATATCAACTGCAGACTCCCCACCATCTCACATCTCACTCCGTTCAATGTAAGTTTTGATCTGAGACACACAGGTAAAGATGTACTCACACTGGTGTTCCTGTACTCTTGCAGAATGCGACAGCAGTTCATGACTTCTGGTTTGTTGTCCACGTGACTCATGGCAACCTGAACCAGGTTCTTCCCATCCTGCATGGTTCATAACTTTACATTACATATACTGTCGAGCCAAAAAAATGCGACAGTTTTGGAATCATCGGAAACACAGTCCAAAAATGTTGTATGTATTTTGTTCGTCAGTATAGTAAGATCATACATACACATTTTGTCGCATGACAGCATAATGCCTACATGGACTTACGTATTATGCCCTGACTCCAGCACAATGACGGCCATGACAGTTCTAGTATCAGATCTGTTTGGCAAAGTTGATCAACCATGCTACTTCAGTGCTAGTATCAGATTTGCTTCTTGGCGCCTGGCAATGCCAGGCACCAAGCAAATCTGATACTAGAACTGAAGTAGCATGGTTGATCAACTTCCAAACCCACCAGGGGCGGATTTGGGAGAGGGGGGGGGGGGGGGTTCTGGAACCCCCCCAAAAAAATCTTTTCAAAATGCTTTAACAAAGTCCCTTTTTGGGGTATCTGCCCCCCCCCCCACCCCCCCACCCCACCATTTTAAATTTTGGCGAGTTTTCACACACACACGCAACCCCCCCCCCCACCCCACCCCGTTGAGATATTTGGGTGAATGGTGAGATTCTTAACATGCACACGCCATCTCTCCACACCCACCCCCACCCCCACCCCCAACCCACCCCCCGCTTTTCGATTTTTAAGCCCCTGGAAGCAAGGTCAAGCATCGGGGAGGCCTTTTGTATCAGGTTAAAGGTCCCAAACAAACAGTTGGAACCCTCCCCCCCCCCCCCCCTTACGAGGTAACTGATCCACCCCTGCCCACAGTCTGTGCAAGAGCTGATATATCACTCTAGTTTTCTTACAAAGAAATTACCTCTCTAACATGATAATGTGCTAATGACTTAATAAAATTAGCGCAGAACTGCATTCATCAGTTGTGAATACAATGTAAAATTTGCAAAGTAAACATTGCTGATACATATCAGGCATTAAAATAAAATGACTGTTCAGAATCATTCCTAATAATTACATGTGAAGATTTTTTTTGGGAGCTAGAGATAAGTTGATAATCAATACAGTATTCAATGAATCAGTCTCAAACTCACGGGAATTAACAACTTAACTGTTGGTTGCACTTTTATGTCATGGTGATTCCTGCAGGAATCACTTTGACATAGAGTGCTGCCAACAACCAAAGGGTTCACAATGAAGTGACAAAATTCCACCTTTTTAAAAAACAATATTAAACCTGTTTATTTAAACAATCAATGGCTTTATTTAAAACAAGTGTAACAGATTGTTACAGTCATGTGCAAGAGACAACAGAAAGTGAACAAATGAGAGCCATGTATATACAATGTAGCAACAGCCTTATAGATCTACTAATGAGCAAGAGAAATGTAACATGACTGGAATCATCAGAAACACTCGAGTGTTTCTGATGATTCCAGTCATGTAGCATGTCTTGTTCTTATCAGCATAGAAATTCAAGAGCAATTCCCTTAAAAATTCATTTTTCTCTAAAAGGTATTTTTTTGAAAAATACTTACCGATGACATGACTTTGTGGAAATGTCTACTACTAGCTCAATTTTAGCCTACTCACCCGTTGTGTGCTACACAACCCAGGAGGCACTCGGGGAACCCCCCAGAGGGGTCGAGAGTTGTCTCCCGTTACTGCCCCACCAGATCCGGTCACGAGACCAGCCAGTCTGATACTTCGCTCGACAGCGGCAAGCGGGGCAGGTGGGAGGGTCCTCCAAGTCATGTCATTGGTAAGTATTTTTCGAAAAAATACCTTTTAGAGAAAAATGAATTTGTTTCCTCAAAAACATTACCGATGACATGACTTTGTTGAAGAATTGCGATGAGGAGGAGGGTGCCGCGTAAACTGCTTAAGGGTAAAACAGCGCCATCCTCCCGGTCGCAAACTCCCGACAATTTTAGCGAAGTGCATACCTACGGCGCCGGTGGCGCTGGGAGGGAGTGTTGCGCCGTGGCGATGTCCCCCACCAGTGCGAGATTGTCTCGCTGGCCTGCCAGGTCCCTGAGGTAGAAGCGGGCGAATACGGATTCAGTCTTCCAGCCCACAGCTGCCACGATGTCCTTGACAGCGCAGTTTCGATCAAACGTGACGCTCGTGGCCATGGCTCGTACCTCGTGTGCGCGAATGTGTAGCCTCTTCGCTCCCTGCGGGGAGATCTCTTGATAGGCGGAGCGTATGACCCAGCGGAGCCAGGAAGAGATCGTCTGGGCTGTTATGTCATTCCTGCTGGGTCTCAGAGGTAGGAAGAGGCGCGAACGCCCTCTGCGGAAGGCTTTAGATCGTCGCAGATACACTCTAAGGGCGCGCACGGGATCCTGTTGCCTGGTCTCCTGGGACAGAGGGTTGGTTCTTAGCGGCCGTAAGGTGATAATCTGAGGCACAGTCAGGGGAGACCTGTTCTTGGCAAGGAAGGCAGGGTCAGTGAGAAGTTGAACAGACCCGTCCACTCGGAACTGTAGGCAGGTAGGACGCGCCGAAAGTGCGTGTAGCTCACTCACCCATGAGGCGGTAGCAAGGGCCAGCAGGAAGCACGTCTTTCATGTCACATCTGCGAAACGGGCCAAAGGTAAGGGTTCGAATCTGGCAGAATTCAACCACGTTAGCACCCAGGGCAGGTCCCAGCGGGGAAGGAGTGAGCGGTGGGTTGGGCGCTGGATGCCGAAGTGTCCCATAAGGTCAGCTAGGTCTTTGCAGGCGCCCGGGTCTGGGTGACCAAGGTGTCGATACGTGTCCGCGATCATGGACAGGTAACCCCTGACAGTGATGGGGGCTAGGCCTAGGTCTCGGAAGAGCCAGAGAAAGAAGTCCGCCAGCTGAGGATTAGTCAGTTCCGTGGGGGTCAGGCCGTGTTCGGAGCACCAGGAACACAGGACTCGCCACTTTCCCTCGTAGACTTGAATGGTCGAAGGTCTGCGGGCCGCAGTGATCGCCTCCACTGCTGCACCCGAGTAGCCTCTAGCTCCGAGGGCTTGCCGCACAACCTCCAGGCGTGAAGGAGGAGCCGCTCTGGGCAGGGGTGGAACAGCGGCTGGCGCGCTTGCTTGAGCATGGTGCGTGGGGTGGGAAGCAGCAGGGGCGGGTCCGTGGCGAGGCTGAGAAGGTCGGTGGTCCAGGAGCGGTTCCAGGCGAACGGTGCGACTAACAGGAGGACCGCCGAGCAGCCCCGAAGCTTGAGGAGGACTTTGGGTACGAGGACCGTCAGGGGGTAAGCATAGGCCACGAGGCCGTCCCAGGGAATGGCGAGCGCATCGACAGCCCAGGCAAGGGGATCGGGAATCAGGGAGACGAAGAGAGGAAGCTGATGGTTCCACCTCGTGGCGAACAAGTCGACCTGGGGAGTCTCCCACCGGGCGCAGATCATCCGAAAGATGTCCTGCCGAAGGGTCCATTCCGTGGGTAAGAGCTGGCCGCGGCGAGACAGCGAGTCGGCCAAGACATTCAGGTGTCCAGGAATGTGTCGGGCTCGAATGGTAATGCCCCGGTCCTCGCACCACCGCATCATCCGGTAGAGGAGCATACAAAGGTCGGGACAGCGTGTGCCACCTTGTTTCTGGATGTAAGCCACCACAGTCGCGTTGTCCGAGAGAACGAGCAGCTCCTGGTGCCTGAGGAGATCCTCCCAGAACTGAAGGGCTTGCCATACGGCCTGCATCTCCAGCCAGTTGATGTGGGTGTGCGCTAAGTCCGCGGGCCAGGGGCCCGATGTCGAGAGGAACCAAGGAAGGAGATGAGCGCCCCACCCAGTGAGGCTCGCGTCGACACAAAGAGAGGTCTGGGGAGGAGGAGAGGCCAGGGGAACTCCCGACGCTAGCCAAGAGGGGTCGGTCCACCGACGAAGATGAGGAAGCAGCATCTGGGGCACCGGAACCAACGTCGTTAAGTCGCCGGACGACGGGCGCCAATGGAGTAGGAGATGCAGCTGAATCGGCCGGAAGTAGAGACGACCTAGGGGGATAAGGTCCGCTGCAGCGTTCAACAAGCCCAGAAGCTGAAGCCAGACTCTGGCGGGGGCTGCGTCCTCCCGAGCTAACTAACCGGCTAGATTCGCAATCTTCTGGATCCGGGGAGCCGGAAGGCGCACCGTGTTGAGGTCGGTAGCAAATTCCATGCCCAGGTGCACAAAGCGGTGGGAAGGAGTGAGATCCGACTTGCCGTCGTTTACTAGGAAGCCCAAGTGTGCCAGGAGGTGCAGCAGCACATCCCTGTCCGTCGCGAGCGTGGTCTCGGACTGATTGCGGAGGAGGAGGTCGTCTAGGTAATTCGACGTCGGACTGGAGGAGGACTGTCGGGCCTTGGCGACTATGGCGTCCATCAGCCGGGTGAACACCCAGGGGCTGAGGTTGAGTCCGAACGGAAGCGCGCGAAACTGGTAGACGACGCCGTCGATCGCAAACCGGAGGAACTTCCTGGAGGCCTGGTGCATCGGTACATGCAGGTACGCATTGGAAAGGTCCAAGCTGACTGCGAAGTCTAGAGGCTGGACCGCGGCTTTCAGGGCTCGGGCAGTCTCCATCCGGAAGGAAGGGGCCGTAATAAACTTGTTCAGGGCCGAGAGATCGATAACCGGTCGCCATCTCCCTCCAGGCTTCGGAACGACGAACAAGCGGCTGTAGAAGGCTGGGGAGTCGGGAACTCGAACCACCTCCATGGCGGCTTTCCGCAGGAGGGAGGAGACCTCTCCGCGCAGAGCGGAGGCCTTCAGCGGGTCGCTGGGGATCTCGGTCCAAAGGGGGGAGCGACGCAAGGGATGCGGGCTTCGAAAGGCGATCCGGAGGCCATCTGAGATAGTGTCGCAAATCCAGGGGTCGTCGGGAAAAAGAGCGAGCCAATTTCCGCGGAAAACGGCTAGCCTCCCGCCGACCGGAGACCCCGAGGAGGTCGGCGGGGGCAGGGTCGGGGGGCAGTCAGTCGGCCCGCCCGCGACCCGGTCGCCGGGCGGGACGGGGCCAAGCGGGAGCACGGGACCTGTAGGGTCTGGGTCGGCCAAAGGCGGGGGTCTGCACCGGGGCCGAAAAGGGGGCTGAGGAGGCAGCGGGTCTAGCAGACCGCGAGGCGCGACCCCTAGCCTGGCGGTAGGCCGGAAAGCGGCGGGGCGGGGGGGGGGGCACTGCAGGGCCAGTGGTCGGGGTTGGAGGCTCTAACGGCGGACCAGGTGTCGCCGAACAGCAGGGGCCCACCCAGCGGCGCACGACGAAGCTGCGCGCGCAGGTCAGGTGGCATCGTCCGGCAGGCCAGCAGCAGGGCGTCTCGACGCATCAGGTCACAATTGGCGGAGGCAGCCATAGCGTTAACCGACGAGTGGTAGGCGGCGCGTTGGCGACTTCCGCTAAGACCAGCAAATCCCCAAGGAGAGGCGTGATAGAAGAATGCCAGGAGTCCTCCACCCGACGGCTTGCGTGAGAAGCTCCAGGAAACCGGCGCAGGCTAAGGTGTTCCGGACCAGGGACGCTGTCTTATCCAGGCCACGGGGGAGGAAACGTCGAAGAAGAGCGGGGCCGCCAGCTTGCGACAAGGCAGGGGGGTCCAGCGCAGGAAGAGGGATGGAGAAAGCCTGGGAATGGCCGGCATACCTGTCCCGACGGAAGGCGATGTCCAGGCCATCCGGCCAGCGACGATCGGAGAAGAACACCGGCTCGCGTGATGTGGCAAGTTGCAGGTGCGCTGAGAAAACATCTCGCAGCTCCTTAAAGCCGGGCGGCTGGGGAAGCGACTTGAATCTCTTGAGCTGACGCTCGGCATCCGCGAAGGCGGAGACCTTCCTCTTCAGGGGGGGGGGGGGGCTGGGCAGGCGTCAGCTGGCAACGTCACGGCGATGATCCTGGCGGCTTCGTCCAAGGCCAAGAGGGTCTCCACACGGGAAGAAGACAGAAGAGCCAAGGGGGCAGCATCATCGAAGTCAGCAGGCGAAAGGGAGCGACCATCCTCGTCCAAAAGGGCAGAGACGGAATCCCCGGGCAGCAAACTAAGCGTCTCTTCCTCCAGGGGGCGGCGAGAAGGCGGGCGAGACGCCATGAAAGCCGGAGGCTGACGAGTGGGCCGGGAACTGTCTTGGAAATCACGGGAAGCGCAGGGATGAGCAGGTAGCGAAGACCGCTGCGGCGAACGACGTGGCGAACGCGAGAAGGCGCGAGGAGGGGTCCTGACCGGAGCGTGAGAACGAGGTCTGGAACGTGGATGGCGACCAGCCAGAGAGGGGCGCCGACGAGGAGAGGTGGGCCGATGAAGGAGGTGACGAGGCGAACGCGTCGAACGGCGCGAAGGCGAGCGCGAACGCGCATGCGAAGAGGAGGAGTGGCGACGATCCCGGTGGGACGAACGATCCTTCCGACGGCGCTCGAGCGGCGAGCGCGAGTGTCTCGAACTAAGGGTGGAACGGGAGGAGTCGGGGGCGCGACTGCATCGCGCAAAATGGGGCTGACGTCTCTCCTGGCCAGACTCAGTGAGCAGGGCGCTATGCCGGCGTTCAGATCCTCCGGAAGGATCAGCGGGCTTATCTTGGAGAGACTGGTGAGGAAGGCCGGTCAACGTGGGACGGCTCAGGGCGGACTGCTGCAGGCCGGGCTCAGTGAGGCGGGCGCTCTGCCGGCAAACAGACCCTCCGGAAGGGTCAGCGGGCGTGGCAGCAGTGGCAGTCCTCTGGTTAGCCGACAACGCAGACACCCGTGAGGCCAGGGCGGGAAGGAGCGGTCGTTACCATAAAGGCGGCCGAAGTGGCAACTGGAGCCGGACGTGAGGTAGCAGGCGGAGGACGCTCCCGCTGGTAGAAGCTCCAGAGGTCGGACCAAAGCATCTCCGGCCAGGTTGCACAGACATCACAAAGGTGGTCCGAGGAGCAGCCAGCACAAGGAAGGCAGACCGCATGGTCATCCGTCGGCCACTGAAAGTCGCCGCATTGGGAGCACGTAAGCATTCTGGTACTGCAACAGACAAAGGGCATAGCCAGGTCGTCAATGCAGGCAAAGGCGTCGAGCCCAAACAAAGGTAATCCGGGCGCCGCGACAACCAGCGCGTGACACAGAGGTTACACTCTCTGAGGACTAAAGGGCCTTTAAGCTAGACGAACGGAACGTGGGTACCAAGTGGCCCTACGAAAAACCAGCGTGTAAAAGGCCAAGTCTACTCGTAAGCTAACGAGGCATAAAAAGGAGAGGGGAGGCGACGTCCCGCGAGGAGACTCGCAACAAAGGCTGTCCAAGGCGCCAGAAAGTTAAGTTCAACAGCTGGAGCCAATGCCGTAACACAATGAAAAGGAAAGCCCAAAGGGCAGCCGGCTCTCGGCCCGAGGGCCGGCTGTGGGTAGCTACCACTACCTTACCTCCGAGACGAAGCGGGAACGGGGGGAAGGGTAGCCCAAAACCCTTCACAGATCGGAGGAGAGCCAGGGAACCCCAAACGGAGCAAAGAAAAAGCAAGCAGCGAGAAGGCAGGATAGCACTAGAAGGGCACACGAAGAAGTCGGCAACGAGCGTAGGCAAAGAAGAAGACCGGTCGAGGCAGGGCGGGAGCAAAGCCAGACACGTCTTCTCTGCACGAGCGAAGTAGCAAGACTGGCTGGTCTCGTGACCGGATCCGGTAGGGCAGTAACGGGAGACAACTCTCGACCCCTCTGGGGGGTTCCCCGAGTGCCTCCCAGGTTGTGTGGGCACACAACGGGTGAGTAGGCTAAAATTTAGCTAGTAGTAGACATTTCCACAAAGTCATGTCATCGGTAATGTTTTTGAGGAAACAAATGAATGAACGGCAAAATCATGAGGAAGAAACTTTTGGTACTATATGTAGTTTGATGTGAAAGAAAATTTGTACACAGGCAATTTGCGAGCGAAAATTTATGCTGATGAGCAAAAGACATGCGACACCACTGGATCATCAGAAGCACTAAAGTGTTCCCGATGATTCCAGTGGTATGGCATTTCATTTACTTGTCAGTATATTTGTAAGAGTAAATGTAACCCTCACCACTTCAAATTAACCCATATGATACTGAGGCTAAAAGTTTCAAATTTGTACACTGCCATATGCAAGCTACATTATAGTACTTACAGGTACAATGGCTTTAGTTCAAGGGTAGTGCCAGAATAGCTTGGCACCTACAGGCGCCAAGCTATTCTGGCACTACCCTTGAACTATTTTAGTCAAACTTATTTCACACACTGGTGTATTCTGAATGATAATGGTTAAACAGGATGTGGAAATTAAACAAAGGTAAAAAGTAGAAGAATATGAGAGCTATTCAACAATGACACATGACTTGCTTATACAAAATCTGGTGGGGCAACTGAGACCCAACTATGTAAGCCATTAAACATGAACAAATGGTTTGTAAAGGTCCACTGCATGTAAGAATAAATCTAAATGCCAACGCCAAATAAGAAGAATTACAGGTAAAAGGTTACACATAAAATAACGAGAGAGAGAGAGAGAGAGAGAGAGAGAGAGAGAGAGAGAGAGAGAGAGAAAGAGAGAGAGACTAGAGAGAGAGAGTCCATGCATAACACGAAAAGGCTGACCTGAAAAAGATTCCCATTATCAAATAGTGAAAGTTATACCTCCAGTGATTATACAAAAAATACTGCTCAATACACATCTGAACCTTTTCGGCTGTTGGTAACGCTTACTGTCAAGGTGTTTCCTGAATGAATCACCTTGATAAAAAGCACTACTGACAGCTAATCGGTTAAGTGCTCTCTTCTGTGCCAGTTGACCCCTTCAATGCTGCTAGCATCTGTAAATGTCTGATGTAAATGTAACCATTTTTGAGGACACCGACACATTTCTGTCTGCTTGAGGCACAATGAATGAAAGACCAGCAAAATGAGGCAAGAGATATACACTCACATGAGCCCCCGCAACTGCAGGGGCTCATGTGATTCCATGCCTCTTTCAGCTGGGTGATGTTCATGACAGGGTTCATGAACCTTTAGTTATAGACTTGCAGACTTTGTCTGTCAGCACTTGCCCGAGCTATACCTTTGTGACTAGATCTAAAATATTCAGATGAAATTAGGCCTAGCTCTAAAGGAAAAACTAGATCTGTACCTTGACAATGGTGGAACAGCTAGCCCAGGTCAACTTGAGCAGGTGGCTGAGCAACTTTCCATGTCCACCCTCAAAGGCTGCCAAAACGCCGCACTGGGCAATGCAGGGGACAGAACTTATGTAAGGGATATCACTCATCCATTAATCAACCTCCTTGTGCATGCAGCCACTGACACTGTAAATGGTAACAGTGGCTGCATTCAACAATGGGTTAAAGAAGACAACTTACCATGGAAATTTCAGTGTAGTCACCGCATAACTGATTATTTTGGTACATTTCAGCGCAAGGTAGTTAGTGTATTAATAATAGAAGCCTTGATATACTATGCAGCAAAGCAATTTTCTCCCACTGAAAGATGTGTATCAGATTACTATAACAGCATTCGTATGAAAAAAGCAGTGGTGCTAGGAAAGTAACAGTGAGTAAAAAAGCAAAAGATTATATAGCAGGCGGCACAATAGTCGGTCACAGGCGGTAGCAGTGTTTGCAACAAAGACAAAAGAGAGAGGGTACTACAGCAGAAGAATATTTGAGCAGGGAATATGTGATGGCAGAGATAAAGTATCTGCACCCATACTGTTTGCAGGAGTACTCCCCAGAAAGACCCACTCAGACCGACCACAAGAGCGCATCTTTTCAAATGAGATGCTAAGATGAGTCTATCTGTCCGGAGAGCACATACACAATGGAGCAGGAAGCAACAGTAAAAAGCACTAAACCACAAAAAAGGTAAGAACATAAAGTTATGAGCATAGTTTTACTCCCTCATTTGTGACATGCTGCAAAGTGATATCCATGCAGCACGCCTCAAATAAACTGGCCCATCTAGCCCAAAGACAGCACTTCCAAAATTGTGGAGGTGTCACTGAACAATTATCAGTTGACCATGATAATTTAAGGGTAGTGCCAGATTAGCTTGGTGCCTGATGGCACCCAGCTAATCAGGCACTACCCTTAAATTATCGGCTGATCCACCTCCTGCTGTAGTGCATTGGGGCCAAATGGGTTAAGATCTAGCTGCTAGTGAAAAAGGCTGATTGAAGGGCTTTCACACACATTTTAAATGCATGTTATCCCAAAAGCAGGATTAGATCAGAAAAGTCAAGAAGTTGACACATTCAGCAAACTGTTTCTGAGGGAACGATGTGTTTCATCAAAGACACTGTCGGCACAAAACTTCTCTTGCTGTCACTGTCAACAGTCGAATACCACTGAATTTCCTTGGTATAAGGATGCCAAATGAGACCTACACTGCCAGAAAGAAAAACAGATGCTCCGGAGCCATGGCAGCCTCTACGCTGCAGAGGCTCATGAGAATCTGTGCTTCTTGCAGCATCTTCAGGCTGGAGGTGTGACTGTCGACAGAACCTACTAACACGTTGCCACACTGACCTTATTCTGCTTTAGGAATAACTCTCCCAGTGAGCAAAAGGTCACTGGCCAACGTCAGCCAGTAAGCCTGCGCATGACTGTGGGCAGGCCCACTGCGGCCAGAGGATCTTTTGATCACTGGGGCTCAGTTACGTGAGTGAGCTCTGTGAGTGAGCTCTGTGCTGCACAAGCCACTAAGCAAGGAGCACCTTGCTTAGTGGCTTGCGGAGCACAAAGCTGACCCATTTGTCTCCTGCTGTGGTGTTAGCAGCACTCAAACCCAAGCCGTGTGAGATCGAAATAGGCCATGGGCTACCTTCACAATACTCTGCACGCTACACCAGTTTTTGCGCAGATGTTTTATAAGCATGGAGGAATTCCCCATCAGCACACACTGCACGGGGTCAGGCTACAATAAAAACACAACAGAAGAAAAAATTGTTAGCACATCTCCACTGCCATATGTCAACTCACTTGGGAAAACAGATGAACTTGTAAATTCACTATGGTCAATCCATCTTCAACAGTTTATCCATAGTGCATAGTGTTTCCAATGATTCTGAATGTGTTACATTCTTTTACTAAGTTTCGCATGATCCAAAAACGGTCACATTTCTTTCGCTCATCAGTATACATCATGAAGATTCAAACTGCGTAAGGCAGCTCTTGAAACCAAAAGATTCATGCGAGAGCTGGAATTATCCATGACTTTTGGGGGAGGTGAGGGGAGGGGGGAACTGGGGGCAGAGGAGGTGTGCACTGTGAGCTTCATGTAGTTTGAACCTGATATGTACCCAAATGTCTTCGGCCAAACCAACCCCTTCCACCTCCTTGACCATGGACAGAAGCCTCCTGGTGAGATTAGTCCCGTTTTATGCAGCAGTGATGGCAAAAACAAGTTACAATACATGTACAATTTCCAATGTGTGCTGGTCTGTGATTTTCAACCTTACGGCCTAGAGCCCTAAGGTCTAAAATCACAGAATGGCAAACAATCATCTGACTACAGAATACTGCTACATGTACACAAATGACAAAAAGTCAAAAAACAGAAAAAGCAAATTTGTTATGGCAGTTTGGGTTAGAAACATATACATTGTATAAATGTACAGTAACCATTGTTCTGAGTTTTGTAAATACTTGTACATGTGGTTGATCAACAATATGTTTTAAAATCACAAGTTGGGTTGTAGACTATTCATTACTTATCAGCAATTGCACACTAAAACACCACAGTGAGAGATAGATCAGCCATGATCGTTCAAGGATAATGCCAGATTATCTTGACGCCTTTCAAGGCAAAGGCGTAGGCAGACACACTAAAATTGAATGCATCTGCGTAAGTCTGCACTATTTTCCATTTATTTAACCCATTTAATCTCAAGGCCACATTTTCAACATTTTAGACACATCACCTAATTGACTGTACCCATTGCAATTAAGGGATATTAAGGGATATAATTGAAGTTTGGTGCCAGATTAGCTTGGTGCCTTCAGGTACCAAGCTGATCTGGCACTACCCTTGAACTATCATGGTCAATGCATTCCCTGCTGTAGTGCACTGGGGCTAAATAACATGCAAATGATTCAGTATTACTGATCCAAGTTTCTGACCCTTTAAAATGTTCAGATAGGGTCTGTGTATAAATTAAAATTACACCTGGAGGTATACAGACCCTTTAAGCTGCTGTGAAAATGGGAGCCTTGATGCTAATCAGGCACTACATCTACCAAGATAAGGCAAAATACAGCAGTCCATTTCTCTGGAAAAGAAATGTCACTGTATTACCACAAAAATCTTGCTTTTCACACACACTTTTCCCTTAGAGTTATACACTTGGCTATCCTGTCATTACTGTCCATCATGCTATGCTAATCAGGCACTATCCCCTGAGCTACCTGCAGGTGACAGTGGATGTGATGGGTAATAACATTTAGTCAGTTTGTTCAACTCTTAAACTTCCAGAAGTAAATGACTTCCATTCTATAGAATGGAAGACATTTAGTTCTGGGAGTTTAAAGTGTCAAAAACAATAGGAACATCTTCTTACCCGACATCTCTCCAACATTTCTTTCATCGGCCCCTCTGCCTCATCAACTGGCATCTGACCCATCTACACAAACACACACAGACACAAATTTTACATTTGTTATAAAAGCCATATATAGACAAAATAGAGATCTATGTTTAACATCTTCTCTGCTGAGAAAAACTGAACAAAAAGTAAGCCTGCACAGTTGCGAGGGCTCATGAGGATCTATGCCTCTTGCTGACACCACTCTGTATCCATGTTGACTAACTGCCGGACCTACGAAAACCTCAAAAGAAAATAATCTGCCAATACCTAAAAAAAAACTCTGCTCACCCCATTCCTCACAGACAAATCAGCACTGCACTGTATCAAGGCTTCAGCAGCATCAAAGTTGTCAGAGCGAACTGCCAGGTGGAGAGCCGTGTCCCCTGCCTGCGGGGAAAAACCAATCAAATGTAGTTTGACACTGAAAAATAGAAGCTGTCTGTAAATCAGAAGTAGCTGGTAAAAGACATGTGCCTCTTTTGTTGAAGAGAGTGGGTTTAAAGCTCAGACCAACACGTGACACTGCATTTTTGTCGCGACTTTAACTCATTCAGCCCAACGCACGTATTTCCCAAATTTTAGAGGAGTCATCTACGACTATGTACCTGTTGCAGGAGATAGATCGGCCATGATAATTTAAGGGTAGTGCCAGATTAGCTTGGCGCCGACAGGCGCCAAGCTAATCTGACACTACCCTTGACTTATCACGGTCGACCCATCTCCTGCTGTAGTGTGTCAGAGCTGAATGGGTTAATCTATTGTTTGTGTCAAAAGACATGCATTTTTTTCCTACTTCTGAATTAAAGAAATCGTCTATTATTTTAAAAAAAACCCACAAACTTTCTTCATGCAGCCACCGGTACTGCAGACAATACTAACTGGTGACTGCATGAACAAGATGGTTCAAGAGTCTAGGCAGGAAATGAAATGGTTGCGTGTGAAAAGTGTGCACAAATATTTTCTGCAGAAAACGCAGATGCTGAGTGAGCCTAAATATACTTAACCCTTATCATTCGCAATACACCAGTGTGTGAAATAAGTTTGACTGAAACAGTTCAAAGGTGGTGCCAGAATAGCTTGGCGCCTCCAGGCGCCAAGCTATTCTGGCACCACCCTTGAACTAAAGCCATTGGTCTATATCCTTTTCTGTAAGTATTATAATGTAGCTTGCATAATTTATGGCAGTGTACAAATTTGAAGCTTTTAGCCTCAGTATGATGTGGGTTAACTCACTTAGCCCTGTCACTATGCAGCTGGACATGGAAGGACTATGCAGCTACTACTACTAGCAGTAAAGGGAGTACATTTTTTGTACACCAGGTTGATTCTCAAAGGATTGACCCTTTTCATTCTGATACACTATTGCTTAAAAATAAATTTGACTATGAAGGTTCAAGGGCGGTGCCAGAATAGCTGGGCGCCTCAGGCGCCAAGCTATTCTGGCACGACACTTGAACTAAAATGGTTGATCTATCTCCTAATCTGTAATGTAGCATTCATAGGACAAAAAGCAATTTTTTAAACAAGAAAGGCAAAGCCCTTATGGCTCACGTGTATGACCAATCCACACATGTGTGACACTAAGTAAATCCATGTTTTCTCAAGATGTAATCAGTTCCACACATCTGTGAAATCCTTGACCTTTCCGATGAGCTGACTAAATTAGTATACATAGGAAGGTCTTATCATCAGCTACCATTGTGCCAAATTTGAAAGTTTGCAAGAATGTTGATAATAATTACAATTCTATCAAAAATTGTCATTTTATACACATTTGTCAACCTCTTGTAACCTTAGATCTTTTCTGAGGGGTCATCCAAATTAGTATGCTTAGATAGGTCTTACCATCAGATATCTCTGTAGCAAGTTTGAGTTTTAAGTTGTGAATAGTAATTGAGAAAAAACACTTCTTGTCAAAATTTGGCTATTTGGGACCTATTTCCTGATCTCTTGTGACCTTTCCAAGGGGTCATCCAAATTAGTATGCATAGATAGGTCTTACTATCAGGTTTCTCTGTAGCAAGTTTGGGTTTGAAGTTGTGAATAGTATTTATTATATATTTTATTTGTTGATTATAGTTCTGCTTTTAACACCATTATTCCATCCAAATTGTACCAGAAGATCCAGCAAATCGGAGTTCCAGAGGCATTGTGCCTCTGGACCCTCGATTTCATGTTGATGAGACCACAGGTCGTTAAAATTGGTGGCAATGTGTTATACACCCTCACTTTATCCACGGGTACGCCACAGGGGTGCGTGCTCTCCCCTATGTTCTACTCCCTGTTTACTTATGACTGTGCTTCATGCCATGCCAGTACTAAAGTTCTGAAATTTGCAGATGACACCACAGTGGAAGGGTGCATTACAAACTCAGACGAATCCACTTACCGTAGTCAGGTTGAGACTCTAATTAGTTGGTGTAATAACAACAACATTGAACTGAACTCTGGCAAAACAAAAGAAATGATTGTGGACTTTACAAAGAAACCGTCCCCTCCCCCTCTTGTGATCAATAGTGAAATCATTGAAACAGTCCAGTAAGTTTCTTGGCACTACCCTGTCATGTGACCTGAAGTGGGAGGAAAACACTCGCCTCATCATCCAAAAAGCACAGCAGCGCTTGTTCTTCCTGCGACGTCTGAAAAGTTTCGGTCTCGGTGCCCACATGTTGATGCAATTCTACCGAGCTGTGATTGACAGCGTGCTCACCTTTTTGATTACGGTTTGGTATGGTTCCATCACAGCCAAAGAGAAAATCAGACTGAGTAGGGTGGTCAAGACCGCTTCAAAACTCATAGGCAGAGATCTTCCTAGCCTGGACTCACTGTACCAGCAGCGTCTCTTACGTAGAGCAAGTGTTATCTCCAGTGATTCCACCCACCCCGGCAATGAGCTTTTCCAAATTTTACCATCAGGGCGCAGGTACAGGTCCATCAGTACCATGACCAGCAGATTCCGCAACAGTTTTTTCCCTCTGGCTGTTCACGCTCTCTCTGATCAACCGGACTAATTGGAGAGAGCGCGAGTGGCGAGTGAGAACGAATGTGTACAGTCAGCTTTAACTGAATTAGATGTTACTCTGTGTGTGTGTGTGTTTTTAGAGAAAAATACATTTGTTTTCTCAAAATACATTACCAATGGCATTACTATATGGAAGAATAGAGAAAAGAAGGAGGGTGCCACCCCCTACCACCCTGCGAATTATAAGCCCGGAAAGCCCCCAACGGAGCACTCCCGACGATTTTTAGCTAAGAGTTACCTAGGGCGCCTGTGGCGCGAGGAGAGAGTGCTGGGCCACTGAGACCACGGCTCGGGAGTCATGCTGGCCGGATAGGTCTTGGAGGTAGAAGTGGGTGAAGGTGGAGTTGGCCCGCCAGCCTACCGCCGCCACAATGTTTTTAACGGAGCAGTTGCGGTGGCTACTGCTCTCACTTCGTGCGTCCGGATATGCAGCCTCTTATCCCCGTCAGGAGAGAGGTCTTTGTAGGCCGACCGAATGACCCACCGCAGCCAGGACGAAATCGTCTGTGTTGAGATATCAGGCCTGCCCGGTGATAGTGGCAGGAAGAGGCGGGTGCACCCCTGACAGCGCAGCTTTGTGCAACCCAGGTAAATCTTCAGCGCCCGGACTGGGTCCTGTTGGCGCGACCTGCAGGACTGATCCATACCTCTGAGCGGACGGATGGTGAGCACCTGGTGTGCGGCTGAGGGAGGCCGGTTCTTGGCCAGAAAGGACGGGTCAGTGAGGAGCTGCGCCGAGCCATCGGACCTAACTGCAAACAGGCGGGACGCACCGAGAGTGCATGTAGCTCGCTCACGCGGGACGCAGTGGCAAGGGCCAGGAGGAAACACGTTTTCCGGGTCAGGTCGGAGAACCGTGCCAAGGGCAGGGGTTCGAAGCGGTCCAAGTTTAACCAAGTCAGCACCCAGGTGAGATCCCAATGAGGGATGAGCGAACGGGAGACTGGCTGTCAGAGCTCAAGGTGGGCCATAAGGTCCGAGAGGTCCTTGCAAGCGCCCGGATCTGGGAGGCCCAGGTGGCGGTAAGTGTCCGCAATCATGGCCAGGTAGCCCTTGATGGTAATTGGCGCTAAGCCCTGATTGGCGAAGAGCCACAGGAAGAAATCCGCCAGTTGGGAGGTAGTCAGATCCGTGGGGGGGAGCCGCTGGGCGGCGCACCAAGACTGGAAGGTCCGCCATTTCCCTTCGTAGACATTTCTGGTAATTGATGGTAATTGGCGCTAAGCCCTGATCGGCGACAAGCCACAGGAAGAAATCCGCCAGTTGGGAAGTAGTCAGATCCGTGGGGGGGAGCCGCTGGGTGGCGCACCAGGACTGGAAGGCCCGCCATTTCCCTTCGTAGACGTTTCTGGTAGAAAGTCTGTGGGCTGCTACGATCGCCTCCACCGCCACACCTGAGAAACCTCTACCGGCGAGGGCTTGCCGGAAAACCTCCAAGCGTGTAGGAGGAGCCGCTCCTGGCACGGGTAGAAGAGAGCCTGTCGGGGCTGCTTGAGCATTGAGGGCGGGGTGGGGAGCTTCAGGGGCGGGTCCGTCGCTAGCGCGATGAGGTCTGTGGTCCAGCTCTTGGCCCAACTGAAGGCTGCCCCAGAAGGAGAACCGCGGAGCATCCCTGAAGTTTCCGCAGGATCTTGGGCACCAGGACGGACGGGGGGTAAGTGTAAGCGATCAAGCCGTCCCAAGGGATGGAGGGCGCGTCTACTGCCCAGACAAGGGGGTCTGGTACGGGCGAGACAAAGAGTGGGAGCTGCTTGTTCCACCTGGTGGCAAAGAGGTCGATTAGTGATGTCTCCTATGGGCCCACCGCACGCAGATCAGACGAAAGATGTCTGGGTGCAGGGACCACACTCTGTGTGGAGGAGATGGCCGCGCCGGAAAAGGGAGCCTGCGAGTACGTTTAGGCGGCCCGGGATGTGGCAGGCCCGGAGAGCAATGCCACAGTCCCTGCACTAGAGCAGGAGATGGTAAAGGAAGATGCACAGCGAAGGCGAGCGAGTGCCCCCCCTGGTTCTGTATGCAGGTCACCACCGTCATGTTGTCCGAGAGAACTAGGACCTCCTGGTGTCCCAGCGTCTCCTGCCAGGCACTGAGGGCTGACCACACCGCCTTCAATTCCAGCCAGTTGATGTGCTTGCCGGCGAGTTCCCGGGGCCAGAAGCCCGAGGCTGAGACGAACTCAGGAAGCAGGTGCGCTCCCCAACCCGACTGGCTCGCGTCAGTGCAGATGGACCACCGGGGCGGGGGGGGGGGGGGGGGGGGGGGGGGGGGTGGGGGGGGAGTGCAGGGGCACGCCCGTCACCAACCACGACAGGTCCGACCACCGCTGGAGGTGGGGTCGGACCAGAAGAAGAATGGGGACCGGGTCCGCCAGCCCCCCCAGAGGACAGGCGCCAGTGCAGAATAAGGTGAAGCTGCAGCGGGCGAGCGTAGAGCCTGCTGAGGGGTTTAACAGATCTGCTTCCTTACTGAGGAATCCCAGGAACTGTAGCCAGACCCTGGCCAGGAAGAAGTCCCCTAGTTCCATCTGCCGAGCAAGCTCGGCGATCTTCTGCTGCCGCGCCACTGGGAGCCACACCAGATCGAGGTCGGTCAGGAATTCCATGCCCAAGTGGATGAACCTGCGCGACAGCATGAGATCCGACTTGCTCGGATTGACCAGAAAACCAAGCCGGCGGAGAAGGAAGAGGAGAGAGTCCCTGTTGGCTTCCAGGGCCGTGGCGATCTGGTTGCGAAGGAGCAGATCGTCTAGGTAATTGGAGGCCGGGCTCATGGACCGCTGCCGGAACTTGGCCACCACCTCATCAAGGAGCCTCGTGAAGACCCAGGGGCTGATGTTGAGGCTGAAAGGGAGGGATTGGAACTGGTACACGACCCCGGGAAGGCGAAGCGCAGATATCGGCGGGAGGCCGGGTGAATGGGGACATGTAGATACGCGTCAGCGAAATCGAGGCTGATCGCGAAGTCCATAGGGCCGGACCGCTGAGTGAAGGACCCTGGCTGTCTCCATCCGAAATTGTGGCATGGAAATGTACTTGTTTAGTGCCAACAGGTCGATGACTGGGCGCCACTTGCCGCCAGACGGCTGTAGAAGGCCGGGGAGTCGTGATGGGAGACTACTTCTGTGGCCGCCTTGCGGAGCAAGGCACCCACCTCTCTGAGAAGGGCGTTTGCCTTGAGCGGGTCACCCGGTAACTGGGTCCAGAGGGGGGACCGTCGCAGAGGTGGCAGGGACTTTTAGGAGATCTGAATGCTTTCGGAAAAGGTCGAGAGGATCCAAGGGCCGGCGACGGAGCACGGAGCGAGGGGGGGGGGGGTGGTGGGGGTGGCCACACGTGAAGCCCAAGATGAAGGGCGCCGCGAGGAGGTGAAGGGGCAAAGCCCACGCGGGGAGCGGAGGACCGCGCGCAAACGACAAAGGCCGGAGGCGTAGGCGGGCTTCAGAAGGCCACCGCTCCCCGAAGGGTGGGGAGACGGGGGACTAGCCAGGGAATCTGCGACGCGTGGCCGGTGGGAGGACCGCGGAAGGTGCAGGCCGCGCTTGGAACAAAAGGAGCGAGGGGGCAGCGACCTTAAATCTCGCCAATCCTTTCCAGACGCAGTGGAGGAGGGTGGGTGGGGGGTGACCAAGTCCCGCCAGCCCCGCCCGGACGAATCTGGATGGGGGAGGGGGGGGGGGGGACAAATGTAAGGCTCGCTGGCCCTGCTTGGACGAATCGGAGCGGGGAGGGAGCAGCACTGGGGCTCGCCAGACTGGCTCGGACGGATCGGAGCGTGGGGGAGCGCGACTGAGTGTCTTGCCGGCCCCGCTCGGAAGAAACGGAACGGAGGGGGTGGGGGGGGGGGGGAGCATAGCTAGGGCTCGCCAGCCACGCTTGGAGCATGGGGGGAGTAACTGTGTCACACCGGCCCCACCCGGGCGAATCGGAGCGGGGGGGGGGGGGGGGGGGGGGGGGGGGGGGGGGAGAGGTATGTGAAGCTTGCTGTCCCCACTCGGCCGAATTGGAGTGGGGGGGGGGGGGGGGGAGCAAATCTAGAGCTCGCCGGCCACGCTCGGACGGGTTGGAGCGTGGGGGGAGTGCGACCGAGTCACGCCAGCCCCGCTCGAACGAATCAGAGGAGGGGGGGGGGGGGGATGCATGTGAAGCTCGCCGGCCCCGCTCGGATGAATCAGAGTGGGGGGGGAGCAAATCTAGGGCTCACCGGCCATGCTCAGACAGATCGGAGCATGGGGGGAACGCGACCGGGTCTTGCCGGCCCCGCCCGGACAAATCAGAGCGGGGGAGGGGGGGGGGGGGTGGAGACGTAAGTAAGGCTTGCCGGCCCCCGCTTAGAAGAATCGGAGTGGGGCGGGGGGAGCAACTCTAGGGCTCGCTGGCCACGCTCAGACGGATCAGAGTGTGGGAGGAGGGGGACCGAGTCCTGCCGGCCCCGGCCGGATGAAACGGAGTGGGGGGGTGGGACGAACGTAAGGCTCGCCGGTCCCGCTCAGATGAATCGGAGCAGGGGGGTGGGGGAAGCATCTTTAAAGCGTGCGTAGAAGGAACGCACTTACCTGGGGACACCAAGGCCCGAACAATGGAGCACAGGGGAGCCAGACGAGCAGCTGCACCGACGACATCCAAGCTGGCTCGCCACGCAGGTCTCGTAGAGGTCTCCTCCCCAGTTGTGCGGCACACACAACTTATGCTTAGGCTGAAATCAGTAGGGCTACTGCCCAACACGTGACTGGATAGGGAGGGAAGGGGAGGCCACCCGGGGCTCCAAGGCATGGATCCCCGGGGTCTCCTCCCCAGTTGTGCAGCACACACAACTTATGCTTAGGCTGAAATCAGTAGGCTAAAGGGTATCTTCCATATATAGTAATGCCATCAGCAATGTATTTTGAGAAAACAAATAGCTATTCTTGTTATATTTCCTGATCCCCTGTGACCTTTACCTTTGTGAGAGGTCACTAAAATGGAATGTTTAGAAAGATATTGCCACAAAGTATCCTTGGGCCAAGTTTGAAGACTGTGGCTTGAATAGTCTCCAAGAAAATGCCAACATTAAAGTTTTTACCACAGACGACGGACAGACGACCACTGGGCCAAAACATACTCACTTTTGCTTCGCACGTGAGCCCAAAATCAGCCTCAGAATGTAATGGATTAAGAATTATTTTAAACTCACACAGTTCTGAACATTGACTGGCACACCTCTGTTGGCCAGAACATAGACGTGGGCCGGAGTTGATCTGGCCACGCGATGAAGCAAAGTGCTACCATCCTGAACAAAAAAGAAAAAGAAAAAAGGTCATCATTAACTTCAGGTATGCTATAGTCATGCCTAACGAACTTTCTAAATGGACAATTTACAAATACAGTGTTCTAAAATAAATTCTAATCAAAACTGATGGATCATAAAACGGATATTTCAAAATTGCATGCAACAATTAATTAATTAACTCATTTAACCCTGAGGCTGCAACTAGTGAAATGGATCGACCATGATAATTCAATGATTCATGATAATTCAAGGACTGAATGGCAGCTGATGACACCAAGCTAATCTGGCACTACCCTTCAATTACAGCGGTCAATTCATCTCCTGCTGAAATGCATCGGGGTTAAATGGGTTGACATTAAGCCCTACAGCCGAAATACCCAAAGTTGAGAGTTCTCCAGCAAGCAGATCAACCATGATAGTTCAAGGGTATTGCAGAATAGCCTGGCACCTTAAGGCACCTGCTGGTACCAGCTTTGAACTATCTTGATTTATATATCTTGTTGAAGTGTGTCAGAGCTAAAAGGTTAACTTATGCAATTACAGCAGCAGCTGCAGTAGATGTAATTAACCCATGTATCCTAAATCCACTACATCAGGAGATGGATCAACTGTGATAATTCAATGGTAGCGCCAATGGCGCCAAGCTAATCTGGCACTACCCTTGAATTATCATGATCGATTCATCTCTTGCAAGTGGTACATAATCATTAGGTGACCTCCAAAATTGAGAAATGCGGCAGTTGGGTTAAAGTGATGGTTTATGGTTACTGCCTGCATGATTACACTGTATGGTCAGCTTCACTATTCACATGCGCCAAAATACTGCCATATCTGATACGAGCACAGGTGTCTCCCATGGGCATGCCTGATAAGCAATATGACCTCAGACTGACGTCAGCGTTAGATGGCATGCACACTGCTGATATCTGCCCTAGGGATCTTTCGCTTACTAAGTTGTTTTTTCTTCACAAGTCCATGTAAATTCAACACAATAATGCGACCATGAATAATGCGGTCTGACTTTTTGGCTCCTCGGTGCTGTGACGTACTGAGGCTGACCTGTAGCAAGATTGTCATTGATCAACTGTAGGCACTGATTAATGATATTTTCACAACTTGTCTTGTGAAGTTAATCACCTTATCTACGTAGTTGACGCCATATCTCTCAATCAAGCCGAGGGCTTCAAAGGCAGCACTCTTTGGTTTCTCTTTTTTCACGCCAGGGAGAAACAGCTGGAAAAAACAAATACAAATGAATGTGATAGTTTATTTTACAGAAAAAGAGAAAAAGCATTGTTATTGTTTAGAACTTTTAGAAACCAAGACACCTTGTTCATCCCCTGTAAAAACCTACATCAGGACTTTTAAAAAAATCGGTTTCTGTATGCAGCATGGTCAGTTCACACAAAATAATTATTATCAAAATTATTAGCAGTATTAGGCCGTTTAGCCCCAAGGTTCCATTTCTCAAATTTTGGAGGTGTTGCCTAACGACTATGTATACCTGTTGTAGGAGATGGACTGATCATGATAATTCAAAGGTAGTGACAGATGAGCTTGGCGCCTTCAGGCTCCAAGCTCATCTAGCACTACCCTTGAATTATCACGATCAATCCATCTCCTGCTGCAGGGTCCCAGGGCTAAATGTAACAGGTCAGCATCATTAATATCGCAATATCTGATATAACGTAAAGTCTCTGACTCCCACAGGAATGATGAAACGTTTTTATTCAGGACAAAGTTTTAGGCATGCGAATTACCAGGATGCCCAGTAAGCAAAAAGTCCTTGGACTGACATCAGCCTTAGCTGGCACATGTACAGATGTGTGCTGGGCAGTAAAAACTGATATCAGCCTGAGGAGTTTTTGCTTATTAAGTGGATTTTCTTCAGAAGTCTATATGAGTTCAGCACTACAATAAAGCAATCGTGAATAACGTAGACTGTCTTTTTGGCTCTTGGGTAGCGCAGTATACAAAGGCTGACCTGTGTCTGAAGTTTAAGTGGTGTCATTTACAAAGAAAGTATGATTGGGACCTCTCATAAAAACATACGCATGGGTGACAGTAAAAAAAACTGAAATGACTGAAAATGGTCCATGGACTCAAGATGCCCCCCCCCCCCCCAATAATCCATGGCCAGCAAGAGACATAAATTCTCATGAGCCCCTGCAGATGCAGGGGCTCATGAGAATGTATGCCTCTTGCAGATGAAACAGGCTGCCTGAAGGACTGAAATTCAGCTTTCCATGAAAAAGATGAATCAGTCTCCAGAACTGAAGAGCGTCACCCATGCATATCAAACTTTGTTGACAGCATAATCTGGTAGTATACACATCATGAAATGTGTGGTGGTCTTTTATTCTAGACCTTACAGCCTGGGGTCATAAGGTCCAAAATCAAAGACATGTAGTGATGTACACAAGTATGGTAAAAAAAAAGCCCACCTTGTCTGTCCGTGGTCTTTTCTCATGAGGGTGGGGTGCGAACGCTGCCTGTGATCTGATCTCCATTAGTCCTTCCCCTGGATGTCTTGTCCTGTCCTGAATTGCTTGAATCAGTTCTTTCAGTCGATGGAAATGCTTTGAGGCGGCGTTGTCTGCAGCGTTGTATTGGGCAGGACACCGGCCCTGGCGGTGTTTTGACCAACACCACTGATCACACCTCTGTGATGCTGACTGTAAAACAAAAGAAAACAAAACTGAAAACAGTTTCCTGTTTACTTTCACAGGCAAATGACATATGATAGCATGGGAGAGAGTTGCATGGCACTTGTGAAAGTACAGGAGGCATGCCAGGGTCAAGTTTCATGAGTGGGCGTAAATCCTGCGCCAGCCACTAAGCAAGGTGCTCCTCACAGAAGCACTTTGCTTAGTGGCCGGCGCAGGATTTACACCCACTCACATACCTACAGACCCTTGGGCTACTTAGGCCTAGATGTGGAGTAAAAAATAACCAGTGTGATGACCAGCAGTAGGGTGACCGATACTTTGGTGAAGTGCAATAAAATATCAGAAATCAGGGTGTGTGTGTATACCTCCCTGATCACCTTGGTGCCAGGGGACATAAAAGTGGACCACTGACTTCTGACTGGTGTGTGTGTGTGTGTGTGTGTGTGTGTGTACATAAGTGACAGATTATGAGAGATCACCTGTCATTAAAGACCATCATTTAGGTGGCTGCAGCCACCTAAATGATGGCCTTTAATGACAGGTGACACCTTCTGACTTTTGAAGGCCTCGAGAGAGAACCTGTCTTTTAAAAACATTTCTTTCTTGTAAAAAAAAGGTGGTTGCTCAAAACAGGTTTGACTGTATGTAATTACTCGGTAAAGCTTTGTTACACTGAAGCCTTTCTCCACCAGGTAGATGGCCAGTGGTTCGTCGCGACAATTGATTGCAAGGTTCACTGGGTCTGTCTCTTGAAACTGAAAACAGAACAACTTTAGCCATAGGTGACAGTGCAAAACACTGGAATGACTGAAAATGGTCAATGGACTGACCGTGCCCCATAGTCCATGGCCAGCAAGAGACATAAATTCTCATGAGCCCCTGCAGACACAGGGGCTCGTGAGAATTTATGCCTCTTGCAGAAGGAGCCATATGGCTGAAGGGCCTATTCTGTCTAAACCAAAAAGCTGGAATTCAGCTTTCTGAGATTTTAAAAAAACTGAATCAGTCTACAGGACTGAAGATTGTCATCCATGATATGAGATATAAGAAGCACAAAAACAGAGGTTATCCCTGAATCATAAGCAGATCAAACACTGAACTGACTAAACTTTCCAGCCTGCACCATCTGCGCAAGAGGCGTATATTAATTCTCATGAGCTGCAGAGTCCGAAATAGCTCAGGCGGTTAAACGTCAGAGCAGGAGAGCGAAGGGAATCACCGGGTCGTGGGTTCAAATCCCGTCCCGGCCCCGGTAGCTGGACTCACAATCCAGGGGGAAAAAACGGATTTGTTCAATAGCATGTCCGTTAAAAGGTCCTGGTAAATCAAAGTGGCACAGTTGGAGTGCGCCCGAGTTGATCAGTGTTCAGGTCGTACTCCATAGGCAATAGATTTCCCTGTCCCCCATAACCCGCCCGTCAGGGCCGTTCATGATCACCTGGGTGCTGTGGATGTTAAACCCGAACTAACCAACCAACCAGTTGATGCAGGAAAAATGGGGAACTCATGGAAATAAACAGTGTGTGGTACATATCAGGTGTAAACAAAATGGCTTATACGAGGTCACATGCACCAACGATCCAGTGAAATGGTTTGTTCATTCCTTTACTGTAAGGGGTGCAACTATCTTTCCTTACTATAAAGGGGCTCAACCTACTGTCTGTGACCTGATTCTGATTTAGGAATAACTTGTATTGTTTTTTTATTCAGTCCCCATTTGGCAGATACAGATTCCCATGAGCTCATCCAAAACTTAACTTACCTATTCTACTTATCTTAGGCATAAATCAGACTGAACCTACCC
The DNA here is from genome assembly GCA_036245525.1 of Semisulcospira habei. Taxonomy (NCBI): domain Eukaryota; kingdom Metazoa; phylum Mollusca; class Gastropoda; family Semisulcospiridae; genus Semisulcospira; species Semisulcospira habei. The sequence goes on along the minus strand of BTPG01000006.1, from coordinate 87,221,909 downwards.
TGCAAAAAAATCTACACAGTGTGAATCCACCTAGAGATAAATTATCCACCCAGTGCGTATATAATTCATATGTGCTGCAGCCATTCCACCCAGATCTTTTAGCTGTGTAGATTCAGGTTTGTGTGGATTCATACTGGCTGATACTGTATTTATAAATCTGACTGGAATACAAGCATTGCAAATTTACACTGTGTGGATTCACACCTGGGTGGATTCTTGCTGGTTGACTTAATTCTACATATAATATAGCTCAAACCCAAATAAAGTGAAGTTGACCCTTCTAGCCACATTTATTGTGCTTGTGCTTGTGTGTGTGTGTGTGTGTGTGTGTGTGTTTGTGAGACTACACAGACAACACACACACAGAGCTAGAAAGACAGATGACTAGAAGTAGTAGAGTTTTCTCACCTCGTTTTCAATCTGCACAATGACAGCAGGGTCTGTAATGGGCCCCAGCAGCTGCTGTACCTTGGGTAAGTCACCTTTCTTGATCAGGCTGCACAGCTACTGACAAAAAGTAACCCATTAAAGGTCCGGGTTCAGCAATTAGTCAGTAGAGGACATCGAAAAAAAAAATTCAAAGTCCCTACCTGACACAGAAAGTGCAACCCTGATAGGGCCCCGTGTGATAGGATCCCCGAGCACGCACGTTACTATAGCTGCTGTAGAGTGTCAGACGTCCTTGACGGCTGTCACAGTTCACGAAAACAGGTATACACCATCCAGCTGCCTAAGGTCACTTCCAGTTGCATCTGTCCGTGCGCGGTAACATCCAATTCCCGTGCAACTACGACTGAAAAATATCAAACTTTCATTTTGCCGCACTGGTGAAGCCTGCACCGAGCCGCGACGTCCAGAGCGTCCAAAAAAGGTCCAGCGAATGGTGGCGGTAAGTCCAACATGATATGGTGTGGTCTTTTCACTTTTTGTGGTACAAATATTACTTTTGTTGGTAAGTATATTTCCAACAACAACAAACACCTATGCGCGTGTAGCTGACGTCGTGTTTACAAAGGGAAGGTACTCGTAAATATGTATTATCAGGGGACACCACTCTAATGACCACTTCCTTGTCAACAACAAGAAGCCCTAGCGATCGTAATGTTATGTGTGTTCTGGTGTACAGGACACTAATTTCGGGGGAAATGATGACTGAGGAAATAACAGCAGACGACAGTGGTGAGAAGTAGGCAGAATACATCGATGAACAAGACGAAGAATAGATTGGAAATCTTAGCCTCACTGTTCGTCTCTTCTGTAGTTACTATAAATACGTCACTATAGTAACAGCCTGAAACTTTGTTTTTAAATTTTCTCTCCTTTATAAATAAGTGTAATAGTTTCTGGGCAATTTTCTATTACACATATTTGTGTTATATACATAATGAAATATGCGATATATTCTGAGCTCTGGTCTGATGTACATTTAGAAGTTTCCACTTTTAGTTGCGATTTGTTTTGGGGGTTCGTGGTGGTTGTCAAGTTTTTGTGTAAATATCTTCAGAACGCCACGCCATTTTCTAGTACAAGACCCGTGTGTGCATTACATAACTATACAAATACCAGTCATTTGATTCTTTTTCAGTGCCACACCAAATGAGCTCACAGAGCAGCAAGCAGCTATAATGTGTTATTTCTGTGGATACATTTGTGAAGCTAGTACAAAGTGAAGGTGCATCAGTAATGGAACAACGCCCAATCTCATCACAATACATAACAGATAATCGCAGTGGCAAGGTAAGTTGTGAACCTAAAATGTGTGTGTGTGTGTGTGTGTGTGTGTGTGTGTGTGTGTGTGTGTGTGTGTGTGTGTGTGTGTGTGTGTGTGTGTATGCTTGGGACAAAATGTACAGCTGGCTTATATTTAGAACAAAATATACAGCTGTCTGAATAGAATTAAATATACAGCTGTCTGAATAAAAAACAAAATATACCTGCAGTTGTCTGAACACAGACAAAATGTTCAGCTGTCTGAATGAAAACAAATGTACAGCTGCTCGCTGTATGAAAACAACATCAGCAATTGTCTGGATGAGAATATAATCAACAGGTCTAGGTAAGGATAAAATAATTATACCACTATAATCAACCTAAAATATATTTGTTCACAAAATAACAGCACATTTCAGTGTGATGAAATAGAGCAATACATGTATGTGCATAATTCATTATGAAACTCACAATCAGGTATATAAGTGGTCTATTGTAAGTTGGCTTGCCACTGATACAATGTATTTCTCATATTTTCCTGAAACCACAAGCTTATGAACAGGTTGATTGATTGTACATTGCTTAACGTCCCGACAGCAACAAGGCTTTCTCAGGACGTGCCTGCACTGCATGTGAAAAAAAAAAAAAGAAACAGAACATTGAATGTATGTCGCCAGCCGGTCAGATACATTAAATAAACCTAACACATGGGGCCTAAATAAAGCTAAGACCATTTAGCAACACACATCCAATATCAAGAGCTACAGGCAGTGCAGACAGTAGGGAGAGTTTTAAAAAGGCAAATACAGGTGAATGGACAAAGGGTAGACAGAAACACATGCCCCAGAATAGAGAGAAAAACCCACCCTGTGGGGCTGACCAAGGTGACCCTGGGAACTAAAAAATACCTAACCCCACCCAAGTCCCCCAGGGCAGACCCGGGTGGGGGCTTATGAACAGGAGAAATATGAGTGACAAAAACTTATACTATCATTCTTGTATACCAAAATATTTTATTGCTAGTTTTTCTGTGAATCATGTAAATACATGTATGTATATATTGCTCCATATCATAACACTAAAATGTGCTGCTATTTTGTGACTAAGCCATTTTTAGAAAGCCACACGTACATGCGTATGTGCACACATGCCTATTTTCTGTATTTATGTCTTTTTCAACAGGTTTTGTCCATCCATGACTGTGTTTATGGTTTGTTTCTAGACAGCAGGGCTGCCACAAGGTCAGGTGACTTGAAACTGGTGAATGCACAGACTGGCATCGAGTTTCTGAAGACAGCAAGACCTGTCCGATAAGTTGTCACCGACAGAGTTCTACTGTAGTCTCCTGCTACTTTCAGGTAATTATCAGTTTGGTGGCATTTGATTTTGAAGTATGGTACACCCGTGCGCTTGCACAAAATCATTTTTGTTTGTAAAAGTGTTATCACATCACACATAAAGTAGCTTATAGTGTCCTGGAAATATTGCTGTCACAACACTAAGTTATGATTTACATATGACTGCTACCTCCACACTGTAAGTATATTTACAAGTTGACAGTAAACATTATTATCATGGTGCCATGGTGGTTTTTCTCCCAAGTCTTCATAACAGCTAGTGCTAGCTACCGGTCAGTTTGCCACTCTGTAATGCATGTATCTTTTTTCCAGTATGAAATAGATTTGTATATTATTACTGACTTGATCGCAGCCACTGAAACATCTGGATCATTACTTTGATGTGTGGCACAAAGGCAAGCGAATTGCATAAAAGGTTTGAGTTGAGCTGTGTGTTTACATGGAGGATTATATCCTTGAGTGTATGCAGAACAAAAACACACGAAACTGTCCTGTCATCGAAATAACCTACTCAGTATAAACTGCTGCTGGTACATTTTCACTTTTGTGCTTTTTTTACTTTCAGGTTTTGCTTTATCTATTATATTGGCCATCTGTTTTCAGTTTCTTTGCTGCTGCCAAAGGCTAAACACCACTTGAAACAAGGGATAAAGCCTGTTATCAACCATCACCACACATTACGAGTGTCCTTGCCAGGCATGATCAAGGTATCATGTCTTATTTATGCACTTATTTTGACTTAGAGTTTAGATATGTTTCAGTCTCATCATTGAGTGTTTTGAGTGTTAGTCAAGGGGATGTATCTATGTGGCTGAAAATGAAATGGCCCCCCCCAAAAACTTTCATTGGCTACAAAGGCTACACAATGCGCAACAGGCTTACCATCCTTGACTTCAACCACCAAGTATGCAAGCAGTATACCAAGATTAGCAACAGGCACTCTGTGGCATACCAGGTAGCACAGCAGAAATATGCATAGTACATGTATGTTACACACTTGTGCAATTTCTGGTACAAGTGCAGTATTGTACATGTCATTTTCAGTATCATTACAGTACATGTATTTGTAGAAATATACTATTTAGGATTGTGACACTGACCATGAAAACTAATTCTTTCTTATGGCAAGTCAGGTGCAGAATTCCTGTTCATGTGCACTGTTTACAGTATGTAGTTATAACAAGGATGAAAAATGAAAGCAGACATGTATGCAATTTATGAAGAAGAATGTCCAAATGTATTGAAAACAAAAAATGTCCAACATTTTGCTTTTACATTCAACTTTAATACTTTCTTGTATAGAGAGTACAAAGTGCACAATATGGAGTATATATTACATGCATGTGTCCATTTATTCATGTCCCAACTACTTGTACAAACAGATGTAAACAATCTCCATGACAGAAAGTAAATTTTAAAAGTTAATGAAAATGTTCTCTTCATTCTGTTTTTTCTCATCAAGGAATGTGCTCCGTGGCCTTGTATCCCCAATGCCTCACTGATGAGAAGCTCTCCAGTTTGTTACATTACCTACGCAGTACAGATGACAAGATTGAGCGACGAGTGGATGTGGTTTTTCAGCAGAAGTAAAGACTTGGAGGTTGGTTTCACACACATACACAACCAGATAGTGCCCTCAGGTAGTTTAGATTGGGGCTTAGAAACTGCCATCTGATTATGGCCACCTGACAAGAGCAACAGTGTTTGCTGTTGCCAAGCCCCATATGGCTCTCATGCCACAACTGAAAAAAATCTGTATGTAGAGTGTTGGTGATGTTTGATTGCTATTATAATGTGGGAATTTTATTTGCAAATGTGATGCTATAATTTTTGACGCTGCAAAATTTGACTTCGGTCTGCTTCTTACAAATATCTAGAAAAGTTGGTTCTTCTGTTAACTCGATCAGCTGGATCAAATTCAGTAGTTCTTGTTGTCCATTATTATTAGATGATTCCCACACAAACAGTAGGCCGGATTGTCTTCACTGGTCACGCGCTGATAAGGTGTCGCCTCTACTCCCACATTCGATATGGTCACCAGGGGCTGCTCATCGGTTGAGTGCATCTTTAGTCTCCCCCAGGGAAAAGTTGGTTATGTTGGCCTGAAAACATATTCATATAATATCATGTTACCAAGCAGCATTGCAAAGCTACAATGTCTTTTATTATTAGAACAAAACTGTATAAATCGTTTGACCATCACCGAGACAAAGAAATTGTTTGTAAAAGTTATTTTGCAAATCTGTCTTGTATGGAGTTTATTGATTACACTGGCTGTGATTGATTCATTACGGTTGGTTTCATGTTGAGTAGATTATACTGGCTGATACCCGGTAGCCAAGTAAACTCATCTAGAACAGTGTTTGCAGTACATCTTCACATGTACTAACTGACCTTTGTTCTTGTCTTGCAGCTGCCTGCTGAGAGCAAGTTGGGGCACACTGCACTGCATCAGGCTGTTTGCTGTTCCAAAGTTTCTGTGTGACATTGCTGCTAACGCCCCTGCAGTTTGGTGACATGTTTGACACTGGCCAGTCTGTTGTCTCTTCACTGGTTGGACCTGTCCATGAAGGCTGTCTGTCTGCTGTGGAATCATGGCAATATTAGCATTTTGGTGGATAGCAAAATTTAGCATATGATGATAGAACTATATTGCCATATGTAACATTACATTAGGAAATCGTTGCGGTATATATATATATATATATATATGCCTGCATGTGTACCCGCCCCCTCCAGCCCCCCCCCCCCCCTCTCCCTCACTTACCAAAACACAGTGACCAAGTTTGAATGACAGCATCATAAGCAAAATATACCATGCATATAATTCAATGACATCACTGAAATTGTTTCTTTATAATTAAAATGGTTGTCTCTGTTCTGTTTGTGTTTTTGCCTCATGTATTATTACAGTTATATATGGTGCAGGAAGTAAAAGTGCACATGTATGTTGTTCTGTAGAGAAGAACCCTATGAGGAAAGAACGTCGCTTAGAAATGACAGTTACAACACAATTTATTACTAGATAATATGAATAAAATTGTGTTGTAGCTGTCTTTTCTAAGCGTCTTTCTTTTTTTCGTTGAGTTCGTCTCTGCATTACACACGCTTCGCAGTCACCATTTTGATCTGGACTATGTGGTTCTGTAGGGTACATAGAATACTTGGTCTTGTTGAGGATAGACATACTCATTTCATAAAAAAAATCAGCTGTATTTTTAGGAATTATGACAATCATGGTAATTGTGTTTTATTTATGTATACACTTATTGATGTAAACCTGCCTGTCCCGGATTGGCCTCCGCAGCCACGAAAATGCCTGCAGACGACGTGGGCAAGCCCTATAGAATCTTCGTTCGTGAAGTCAAGCCAAGAGACACTTATTGATGTACTTGACGATTTTGGTAAACTCATAAGAGAAGCCTCACAATGAAAGGCATTTTTAACAGTTTCACTCAGTACAGATATAAACAAATAAACCATACGTTGAAGTGTATTTGAAAACAATGTTTTTGTCACAAAATGAAGATCAAGTGAGATATACCTCTTGCTGTTGTGAACTGATATATTTCCTTGATATTTATTTTTGCGGGTTGAGTCATTTCAGTTTTCTGATAGAGAACATTGCTATATGGAGTAATCAGAAATAAATCCCACATGGTTTGCTGTCAGTGCAAACATAGATAAACTATGAATGAAATATATTGTGGTTAGAATACCAATTACATAATATATATATATCTGTTTCCTAACATTTATTTCATATCTCATAACCATAGCACGAGGTGAAAGAAACCTAATGCTCCAGCCGAAGGGGTGCATGCCTGCATGATGCCAGCTTGCTTTCATCTGCTTCCTAAAGTCAATCGGGCAGGGGGGGGGGGGGGGGGGGGAAGAATTCGCACAACCCCCCAAAAATGGAAAAATTAGTAACATTTAAATTAATTTGGGTCGAGGGCATAAACAGACATAATTATATGGTCTTGTCAAAAAAATGTATACATTATTGGTATGGCGAATGCCGGAACCATCTGCTGCGGCCCTGTATCTAATTATTTTGAAACTTGCCTCTCGTTTGCTCGTGCACCCTTTAGCTTGTAGTTGGTGTATCGGTGTTTGCTGTCAGGCACCTGCATGAGGTATGCATTGGGCAGGGTGCATTGCGTGTGCATAGACAGCAGTTGGTCTGGGGAGAAAATATTATCACTGAACTCATCAAGTTTGCAGACGGTAATTATCTTTTGTGATACAAAAAAAAAACAAAAAAAAAAACAAGATGAGAAGTAAACGACAAAGCAAAATATTACCTAGTGCTTAGATTCTTATAATGGAATCAAATTTTATGTCCGTGTAACACACACGAACAGGCACAATCACATCAATGGGTGACCGTCTTCACTCCTAGAAGCTGATTCAGCTTTTCAAAATCCCGAAAAGCTGAATTTCAGCTGTTTGGTTCAGACAGAACAGGCCTTCAGCCAGCCTGTTCCAAATGCAAAAGTCATACATTCTCATGAGCCCCTGCATCCGCAGGAGCTCATGGGAATGTATATCGCTTGCTGGCCATGGATTTATGGGGCATATTTATGTCCCGTTTACATTCATTTCATATTCTCGCACTGTCACCCATGCACATCACATTGTTGCATGATGACCTGTAAATTATCTCCCAGGCTTTTGTGAAAAATAAAATCGTTTTGAGGTGGGCGTTTGCGCGTTGCTTAGCACGGGAGTGCTGTCCCTTACACACACATTATCTAGTAGCTTCCCTTCGTAAAAATGGCGACTACCATAAAGACTTGTTGTTTGCAAACGCTTTCGAGGAAACCTTGTTTTGGATAAATGCGAGGACATAAGAAATGAGAAGACCACGATATAGCATGTTCGACGTACCGTCACCATTCCCTGGGCCATTTTTGGACGCTGTGGACGTCGCTCAGTGCTTCCCAGTACCGGCCCAGAAGTGAAAGTTGGATAGTCATCTTTCGTTGTTGTTGCACGAGAATTGTGGGTGTTACCGTGTACGGACAGATGCAACTGGAAGTGACCTTTGGCAGCTGAGTGGCGTATACCTGTTTGCATGAACTGTGACAGCCGTCAAGGACGTCTGACACTCTACAGCAGCTATAGTAACGTGAATGTTCGGGGATCCCATCTGATGAGGCCCTGTCAGGGTTGCACTTCAAGTCAGGTCAGTAGGGACTTCGAAATTTTTTTTCGCTGTCCTCAACTGACTAATTGCTGAACCAGGACCTTTAACGCTTGTAGCCGTCAGGTCAAGATCACCAATTTGGGATACATCTTCTTAAGACCACATTATCCCCTTCACTGTCAGAAGAGACAGATTGTGTTTTTGAAATCTTTGTACATTCAACATCGAAGACAGATTGTTACAAAGTGATTTCAGCAAGAGATACAGATCATCATGAGCCCCGACAACTGTGGGGGGTCATGAAGATCTATACCTCTTGCAGTTCAGTGGTAAAAAATGGCCTTGTGAAGAAAGCCTCACATTTTTTGATGGAATCGAGACCTAAGGTCAAAACTCCCATCTCTGGGGTGTCTTGTGAAGAATTCATTACAGATCGACCAAGATAGACATAGTTCAAGTGTGGCTCTATGCTGGCACCATCCTTAAACTATCATGATCGAGCAGTATCTTGTTGAATCAACTGATCAAGTTGGTGCTAAATAGCTATAGTAGTTTCTGTATTCCTGTAGAAATCATAACAAAAACCGCTACCAACAGTCAGAGGGTTAATTCCACACACACACCCATCTGCTTGCACACACATTAATGAGGGAATGAGAGTGAAAAGAAAAGCAAAGAGAGCTAGAGGGTTATCCTGAGTTTAGAGGTGTGGGATAATTTAAAGTGAGAAAATGTGGCGAAAGACAAATATGCATGTGGCGATAATCAGCATGCAGCAGCGGAAAAAAAAAAAAAAAAGGAGTGGGGAGGGTGGGAGTTTTGGCAGTAACACATGTTCACGTAACTAATTTATAAACAAAAATATATTTCAAATGGGGGGAGGGAGGGGGGGGTGGGGGGGGGTTGACTACACCCTGACAATTGACAAAACTGCTTATCAGTGAATTGGTCATTTATTGAAGGGTCACCATGACGGGGTGAGTGGCTGATGTTATCAAAACTTTCACACTAACCATGGGGGATTAATCAACCATGATAGCTCATTTGTATGACTACCCAGCATAATTTAACCCCCTCACAGCAAACAAAAAGTCAACACAATTCAATTTCAAGCGACTGCGCTCATTATGAGTGCCTGCACTTGTGTGGAGCTATGTCTCTTGCTGAAACCGCTTCATATCCATGTGCTTTTAACCCTTTGCATGTTGGTAGTGTTTCTTGTTGCGATGATTCCTACAGACATCATCATGACAAAAACCGCTAACGACACGCAAAGGATTGATGGCTGGAGTTCTTTGGTGTTAAACTAACAAAGATTTCAAAAACACATTCTGGCAGAGAAGGGGTTAATATACATTACCCCTTTTATCCCCAAGGTCCCACCATTTCTCAAAATTTTGGAAGTGTTGCCTAATGACTATGTACCAGTTGCAGGAACTGACTAACCATGATAATTCAAGGGTAGTGCCAGATTAGCTTGGCGCCTTCAGGCGCCAAGCCAATCTGGCACTACCCTTGAATTATCATGGTCAATCCATCTCATGCTGTAGGGAATCAGGGCTAAATGGGTTAATACATTAATACAATACAAATATACTGTAGCTTTAGGTACTGAGTAGATTTATCAGTAACATAGAATCCTTAGAGTTTATAACTTGGCAGAAAAAATTAGGTACTGGTAGGTGTGAAAGTGGGAGAGCGTGTAAATTAAATTTCTCTCTCTACAAGCTGATAAAGATATCAGGTGTCACCTTGTGAAAAAGCAAAAACACACAATCAGCTACAGTTCTGTGGATTGAGTGATTAATGTTAACCCCCTTGTGCATGCATCCACTGGTGCTATTCACAGCACTGGCGGCTGCATGAACAAAGGGGTTAATATTATTAATATATATGCCAGAGAGCAGGTGTGCCTGCGAAAATTCTGGCAATCAACACTGTGACATGAGAACCAGTGCAATGGCTTAAGGGAACAAAAACTGAATGTCATGTACTTTACAAAGCATTACCAAAACATCAGTCCTACAAGAAATAATGTAAACTGTAAAGAATTTTTTTCTTTTTCATAACCATGATGTTATTACAAATCATAAAATGGCGTTTCAAAAAATTAAGAACAAGAGGTGTGCAGAATATAGTTAATCCCTCTCACAAACTGTTATTTTAATTATTTAAAACAGTAAATTAGTACCAATAAACCTCATCGCGGTCCTCAGGGTGGTCCGTGGCGCAGTGGTTAAGGCGCCTGCCACCAATGCTAAAGGTGTGAGGTTCGATTACGGGTTCCGGCGTCGGATTTTTCTCCTCTAGTAAGTGTCACCGTTAATTCGGACGGACCGTCGGGGGTTCTTTCTCCGGCTCTTCCTCCCCCACGACTTTGGTATCAATTTCAGCCCACTTAATCAAATTTCAAATATAAACGATTTTGAATTTCCAAAAACTACAGTAGCTCACTTGAACTTGCCCTTAGCACCACGTGAATGTTCTGTGTTTATGTACAGTGTGTGAGTAAATGCGCGTGATTCACGTGAGCGTGCTTGTTGGGTTCAGTTCGCGGTGGCGATTTGAGCCGATTTTCAATTGGGATAAAGCGCCTATTTAATGCGCTTATTATTATTATTATCGCAACATACAAGAATCTGCCTCTATACATCAAAGCGATCTGCTCTAGAGCAGGTTTTGACTGCTAAAATTTGCCAATACCCGGTACTATAGATTCTCAGTGTTGTCTTGCCTCAGCTATGACTTTCCTACTGTTCCTTTTACAATCCATTTAAGCGATAAGCAGGAATAACAGAGGCGGAAGTCTCCTACATGAAAAGCAGAAAAAGAGTCTTTTTTTATGACAAACTAACTTCATAAGTTTAAGTCAGCTATTTAGCAGAACATTATTGTAAGATATACTGAGAACATTTATAAAGCAGTTACTGCAGATTACCAGTATTAGTTAGCCCCCACCCCCTACAGCAGAAGAAAAATCGACCATGATACTTCAAGGGTAGTTCCAGATTAGCTTGGCGCCTGATGGCGCCAAGCTAATCTGGAACTACCCTTGAACTATCATGGTTGATTCATCTCCTGCAACTGGTACACAGTCGTTAGGTGTCACATCCAAAATCTGGGAAATGCGGCCGTGGGGTTAAGGGGTTAAAACTGTCTGCTTCATGGTGGGCTTGGATTGCCAAATTTGTCGATACAACGGATTATCAATTCTGTCTAAGACTTTTCTACCCTTCTTTTCATAATTGTGTGAGTACAATGTATGATGTACATGTGACAAAGGTTTCTTACTGACCCTTGTGTGTAACAGAAGTCTTCTGTGTACAAAAGAGACGAAGAGAAGAATGATATTCAAAATTTATTCATTTAACCCATTTAGTGCTAGCTGACACAGACGGTGTGTCTGCAATGTTCATTAATACAAGAATGAAAGAACCTAGATGTCCCAGAAACCGGTGGATTCAAAGTGGTGTCAGCAACAGGTACACCCCGCAAGCACCTGCAAATGCAGGGACCCATGGGGATCTATACCTCTTGCAGCTGGGCAGTGTTCAAATTTTCTCAGCACTGAACAGGTTAAGTTAGCCCTTTTGGCTTATTGTTTTAAGACATACTAAGAACATTTATAAAGGAGATACTGCGAATTATTTCAAAACCCTTTCTCACATGAAGCAGGTCTCTTTAATTAAGGCCTGTAACTGTAAGGACAATCTTGCTACTTATACATAATTTACTCCTTGTGGGGTCAGGTGATGGATGGTGTCTTGGGAAATTGCTGACCAAAACATCACGGAAACTAGCAGAGAAAGCCAGCAAATCAATGCTGTCATCAGCTATACAGGATTTGTCGCAGTTCTCACTCAGGTCACATAGGGGCAACACAAACAAGCCCAGGTCAATAAATCAATAATGAGAAAATAATGTGACATTGATCTTCAATGGAAAATCAACTGTGTTCCATTGGAATGCTGCCTGCTATTCATAGCATGAAAGTATAATAGAACGGTCAATAAACTGATGTGGTTACTGTCTCATTATCCCGACGATTGAATAATGCAGCTCTGCGGATATAAAAAAACAAAGACTGGGGTTGATCAATTCATACACACGAGAGGAATAGATTCTCAAAACCATATGAGTGTGATTGAGCACACCACAGATTCTGCTTGAAGTAGATATAGGAAGATGTTTTCATTGGGGGGGGGGAGGAGATGAGGACAGATCAAGCAGGCAATAGTCACCCAGCCTATAAAAAAAGTCAAAAGATAAAAATCTGTATGAATTTTTGGCCAAAAATGGGGAGGGGTTGGGGTGGGGAGCAGCTCTGGCCCTCCAATATTTGTAGAGGTAACACTCCCTCCCCCCAACTCTCCCACCCCTTCTGTTATGCCACTGCTCAAAATAAATAAAGAATGTCAACAAAATCATACCTTAGATGCTACAGTCATGTCTCCTTACAACTGCCTCAATCATCCACCTGCAGACGGAGTTTACACAGCTTGAAAATTGTGACTCATTTCTCATTAATAAAACGTTCAAGACTTCAACAGACATACAGTGTTTGCACCAGAGTTTTTGACAATCAGTATTTCTTTTTTTAAGTATACCTGGCCAAAATAGAGCCAACCATAAAAATCAGCCCTGCATGCCAAAACACAGTAGTTTAATTCTAGGCGCAATTATGTACATCAACATACATGAATGCATGTATGTAAATTGCTGTATTTTTCATCTATATTTGCATAAGATACTTCTAAATTCTAACAAGTATCATCTACTGTCTACTGTAAGCTATTTTTTATTCCGGTGTTTGCCTTCCAAAACCAGTACATTACAGAAAATTACCAGTTACATAACGTAAACAACATTATGATATAATTGACCTATCCTCTAAAGCTAAACATTGTTATAAAATACAAATCAGTCAAATACATGAGGGATATATTATGATTGCTATCATAATTTCATGTACCAGACACACTGTATACATTTTTAAGCCACCAAAAGCCAAGACAAAGTCCGCAGGTGATCAAATAATTAGCAACAGTAAAAGTATAATATGAAACTGTATTTGTAAATGATTGAAGTAATTAACACATATAATGTGCCATTTTGTATTCTTGCCTTTGCTACTCTACAAACAAAATGAATTAACTTTAAGAACTGAACTTATATTATTACAAAGAAATGTAAAGCCAATAAATATCACAGTAAAAAAATCTGCAAGGATTATCACCTTTCCACACGTATTCAATCCCATGTAGACAACCACACACACTGCTCCAGCGAAATATTATCCTGTAGTTTAATCCAACAAGACTTCATTTAAATTTCACTGCTTATCACAAAAGTAACAATTAATAGTGAGCGATAGAACTAAGTCTGAGGCTCGTGTGATCTAGCGTTTCAAACGTATCGATCGACAAAGTCTGCCCTATCAACAGGTGGCTTCTCTAAAATCCTAATGACGAAGGTTAGCTGCATGTCTTACTCCGTGCTGAGCACTTAGGCGCGCGGCTGAGAGGGTAGGCCTCCTATCGCCATAGTGAGTGTAAACAAATCCCCGCAATGACTTGAACACGCACGAGAGTCGAACCAGAAACAAGTACAGTTTACAGCGGTTGCCGGTCAACTGGTCCATATGCCAACTCGCCCATACGCCATCTCGCCCAAGGTACCGATCGACTCGCCAAAGTAAGCAGTCGTCGCCAAAGTAAAGGGTCAAATCGCCTACTAAGGCATGAGTCAACTCGATCAACCATGAAGTCAAGTCACCCAAGATCGTTTGCTTACTTGTTCCGATTAGTGTGTGTGTTTGAGTGAGTGAGTGTATGTGTCTGTGTGCAGTGGTGGATCCAAGGCAAGCTCTAAAGTTCATGTTTTCACCCACCATCGGGGCCGCACGGCCGCCGGCTCTGTCCACGTGAAAGACTGAGTATCAGTGTCTGTGCTTCGTTGCCGTAAATATTCAAACACTGAAATGTCAGCGAACCATCTCAAGTCAGTAAAGTTAACTGCTTTATGATGCCACAGTTGGCTTGACTTCGCGAACGAAGATTCTATAGGGCTTGCCCACGTCGTCTATTTTCGTGGCTGCGGGAGGCCAATCCGGGACATACAGGTTCGACCGCAGTGGCTGCAGGGGAAGGTCTGGTCAGGATTCTGAGTTACGACAACTCTGTTTTTTTCTTCTGAGCCGCTTGTCTTCAATATCATCACAAGCGTCCCAGTAGCCCTTTTGTTGACAGAAATTTCTTAATAGGGACGGCACGCGCCGCCTCCCATCTGGTTTCACTGAATGCGGGGCCGGAGAGGGGTGGGTTGGGGGTTGGGCGGCCGTAGGTCAACACTGACCTGTACTGAAACACAACCAGAGCAGGGCAAATGCACTGACCCAGATCTTTAGTTCACGGCTGCAAAGTCTGGTAACTACTGACTCTGAGACATTCGTCTCCCAAAATTTAAAACTCAGCCTTTTCACGTCAGTAATGCCGACTACTGGCTCCATTGCTAACGACGCAGTCGGCCATCTTTGTTTTTAACTCTCGTCAAATGCTTTTCTTTTTATAACGTTTCTTGTGGGTTTTTTATCTATCGCCTATTTCATTCAAAATGTGATTTTGCAAAATAAACAAAAAGTGATAAAATTTCATTTAAAAATGGACAGCAATTAATGAAATAGTTTTTGTTTTGAGTGTATTTTGGGCTGATGCAGCTTAGTTTCGGAGGGCACTGACGTGGAAATTAGCAAAGTCGTCTCTGGTACACTCTAACTAGGGAACAGAACTAAATGAAATGTGCAGGGAGAATTTAATCACTGAAGATTTTGGAGTCCGCGAAGACTCATATAACCCACCAACACACACGCTGCAGTTCTGTACAGTTTCCCATCCTGCCCAACCCCCCCCCCCCCTCCCTTTGCCTGAGAAGAAATAGATTCACATTAGCCCCTACCAGTCACAGGGGCTCGTGAGATCCTGTCCTGTATGCCAAACGTAATCCACCCCAGATGTTCCTATGAATGTGGACGCGGTCAGTGTCCAGTAGTGATAGCCACACGGCCCCACATGTGGCCCTCATTGCTGGAAACCGATCCGCATCGGATGTTTATACTAACAGAGTGAAAGGGACTAAAAGCCCGAAGCATGGAATAGAAGGATAGGTGATTTTAATTGTGGCACAGTCTATCCCCTCTTTGTTCCATTGGACTGAGTGTGTGTGTGTGTGTGTGTGTGTGCGTGTGCGTGTGCGTGTGCGTGTGTGTGTGTGTGTGTAACCAAGCCGTAATTTTCACACACGCATGCACGCGCACACACACACACACACACACACACACACACACACACACACACACACACACACACACACACACACACACACACACACACATTCAGTGCATTCTACATTTTTATGTTCAGCCCTTTTGGCCACGGAATACAGTGCCGTTTCCGTACTGTCCAGTCTCTTATCTATAGTCAGTCCCAGGCATCCCTTACTATTTCAAGGATCCCCTAAAAACACTACCGCCCACCAGCTGCACATTTGCCATGCACAACTTAAAACAACAACAACAACAACAACAAAAACAGCACATTGACAGTCTCATTTCTTGGTTATGAACCTGATTCCTTACCAACCCCACACCCAAGCACAGCTGAAATCAGCGTGCCCCTCAAATCACTAAGTCAGCGGCAACTCAACATAGACCCACAATTGTCCACTGGATAAGCTCAGGATGGTATGAATCAAAGCATCAAACATGTCTCCTCTCAGCTAACCAGAAATTTCCAGCAAATTCCAACATTCAACCCTACTACAAATTTCTAAACAAGGCAAAAATTATTTTAAAAACACCGGTCCTTGCACTGTCTCAACTGCCCAGAACGTAAATTGTTATCACTGTTTCCTTTTAAATTTTATTTATTTATATCATACTTCAGTTACACACGGATTGCATGTGTCTCCGAAATCAAATTTTTATATATGACTCGTGTGAACAAATTAATGACTGACCTGTGTAAATAAATAGATGAATAATATTGTTTGTTCGTGTCAGTGCTTGTTTGTTGTTGGGTTTGTTTGTTTGTTTGTTTTTCTCGGTGCCACATGCTTATAAAAAATTAGCCAGGCTTTTCGGTGGTGCATTTTCCGTATTTCATGTTCAATCGCTCCCATTTTTATACCCATGCTGCGGCTGTACTATTTCTGTTGATATATGTAAACATATGATATAAATGCAAACGTTTTTCCTTGGGACTTGAAAGTGTTTTTGCATGATTCTGCAGGAACAATATAAGGTTGGGAAGGGATACTGATATGGTCCTAAAACTGTGCCGTCATTTTAGGTGGTTCAGTTATCCGGTAAAGTAATTGTGTGTTGTAGTGTGAAGTGAGTCACATAAATGCCACTAGTCTAAGAGTAATGTGGCTGAATGATAGTGGTTGTGCAATGATATTGTGTCTGTGGGTGTGTTCAGGTTGATTCTGGCTTTAGCAACAAAAAGAAACCAAACAAAAAACAAACAAAAAATGAACCCCAGAGTATGGTACTGCGGAAATGCCAAGAAGCTGGAGTACACTGAACATAATAAACTGGACTGACAGGGTTTGGCACTAGATGTGGAACTTTTTTCAAATAAAAACTGAGCAACACAACTTGCAGGGTCTTTCAAAGTACTTTATGAGAATAGTGTCATAAATGTGTTCAGAGTTTGGGTGAAAACTGTTCGAGAAAAATACTGAGGTAGATAGCTTTTAGAGTTGGTCTTGCTGATACTGACGCGGTAAACTTGGTCATTAGGGTTTCTGTTAAATCTAGTGTTTACAATGTTTTATGTATGTTCATCGGATGCAGTTGCATGACCGGAACGTTTTGATGCAAGCTAAGTCTAGGTGTTGTGAATGGGAGGAAAATTATTAAATTAAAAAGGTGATCTGAATTTTTTTTGGAAAAAAAAATATTAAAAAAAATATATAAAGTATTTACACCTGCTTTTTAAAGATATCGATAAAAATAGTACAGCCGCAGTATGGGTATGAAAATGGGAGAGATTGAACATAAAATACGGACACCAGAGCCGATAATGTGCTTTTCCCGCGATTTTTTTCAAGGGCGATAACACATGTTTAAATTGGAATACAAAAGTTGTATTTGCATTGCTGGACTCAGTACCACATGGGCTATCAAATGGCACCATAAAAAAAAAATGACCAAAAATGTGCCTTACATACCACGTTAGGCTTATAGCTACAATCTAACCCTAACCCTAATGGTAACCCTAACCAAACTTTGAACCTTAGGGTTTCTATCAAATATAGGGTTAACAATGTTTTAAGTATGTCCATCGGATGCAGTTTCATCAGCTGCTTAAACTGATATTGACAACAGCCAGATCGCATGGAAACTGTACAAGTTAAATGCATTTCCCTCTGCAAGTCATAATATATAGTGAAAATTTTCATGCTATGAAGAAAATTTTTCAGTTTCAGCGTTTTCCGTCGATTTTCTTATTCAGATATATAC
Source organism: Semisulcospira habei (assembly GCA_036245525.1). Taxonomy (NCBI): domain Eukaryota; kingdom Metazoa; phylum Mollusca; class Gastropoda; family Semisulcospiridae; genus Semisulcospira; species Semisulcospira habei. The sequence continues at coordinate 87,204,166 of BTPG01000006.1, read as the reverse complement.
GAAATCTCCTCACAAACCATGGTGTGAAACAAGCGCAAGTTTTAAACGGTTGGTTAATTTATTATAATTTTTTTAGTGATTTTTGGAGTTTTTCAACTTTTGTACACTGAAATTTTTGTATTTTTCATGTGATGGACTTGAAAATTGGTGAGCATCTTTCACGTGACTGACTGACTTAAACGATCATCAAAACAGGAAAATCGGACAGAAACTGTAGAAGTAAGATGTGTTTTCATACCCAAGTCATAACATATAGTGGTGAAATTTGTCCTAAGAAGGAAATTTTTTAGTTTCTGCGTTTTGAGTCGGTTTTCTTTATTAGAAATATACCGCAAGACCTCACAAACCATGTGGTCTAAATACCGCATCTTTTTTAAGATTAGTTTTTTTTATTTTAATTTTTTTAGTGACATTTGGTGTATGAGTCATATTTCTATATACACTTACACCCCTAGGGTTTCTATCAAATATAGAGTTAACAATGTTTTAAGTATGTCCATCGGATGCAGTTTCATCAGCTGCTTAAACTGATATTGACAACAGCCAGATCGCATGGAAACTGTACAAGTTAAATGCATTTCCCTCTGCAAGTCATAATATATAGTGAAAATTTTCATGCTATGAAGAAAATTTTTCAGTTTCAGCGTTTTCCGTCGATTTTCTTATTCAGATATATACGAAATCTCCTCACAAACCATGGTGTGAAACAAGCGCAAGTTTTAAACGGTTGGTTAATTTATTATAATTTTTTTAGTGATTTTTGGAGTTTTTCAACTTTTGTACACTGAAATTTTTGTATTTTTCATGTGATGGACTTGAAAATTGGTGAGCATCTTTCACGTGACTGACTGACTTAAACGATCATCAAAACAGGAAAATCGGACAGAAACTGTAGAAGTAAGATGTGTTTTCATACCCAAGTCATAACATATAGTGGTGAAATTTGTCCTAAGAAGGAAATTTTTTAGTTTCTGCGTTTTGAGTCGGTTTTCTTTATTAGAAATATACCGCAAGACCTCACAAACCATGTGGTCTAAATACCGCATCTTTTTTAAGATTAGTTTTTTTTTATTTTAATTTTTTTAGTGACATTTGGTGCATGAGTCATATTTCTATATACACTTACACCCCTAGGGTTTCTATCAAATATAGGGTTAACAATGTTTTAAGTATGGCCATCGGATGCAGTTTCATCAGCTGCTTAAACTGATATTGACAACAGCCAGATCGCGTTTTATCCCAATACAGGTAGCAGTATTAATATGGCCAACCTAGAAACGTGTACAACACATATATTCATTCATTCATTCATCCATCCATCCATCCATCCATCCATCCATTTTTCCATCCATCCTTCCATCCACTAATTCATTCATTCCGGCAGTCATTCATTCATTCATTCATTTATTCATCTATTCATTCATCCATCCATTCATTTATTTATTCATATACACTAGGGTAACCCGCCCGTCAGGGCCGTCCATGATCACCTCAGTGCTGTACAAGGGCTGTACAACTAAGCCGGCAGTGGAAAACCATGCTTTCTTTGTTTTAGGTGGATGGTGTTTAGGGGCCCCATAAACCCCGGCAGTGCCACATGGCAAACTTAATCAGCCTGTTGATCAAGCAGCATAGACCTAAATGATCTCTCCAACACTTTACTTTAAGATTCATCATCTTTAGTCTTGCCGGGCGGAGCTTATATCTCGTTACTCCCCACAAACAGAATAAATTCAGTCTGACAAAGTCAAGTAGGCTGTGATTTGATACAGCCTCCTTTGTCAGTGCACAGATTTTCATCAGTCTCTGTAGTCAACACAACGTTTAGTGGTCCCCATCTCTGGTTATGTTATATTTAACTCTGTCGATGCCGAATGCCGGCACCCAGATTTCTTGCTCTCTCAGGTTTGCTACAGTGTCAGTTTCAGCCAGCGTGGCCGAAAGCCGGTGGTGGATTTTCGATTGCGCGTATCTGTCTAGTGGCATGGCAAAGTTTAAATTGTGTGTGGGCTTGCCCTATGCATAAATTACTGTGAAACTATCAATCGGTCACAAGTGGCAACCATTGAGATATCAAGGACACCCAAAATACACTCACAACAAAACTATTTCATTAATTGATGTCCTTTCAAGAATATTTTAATCAAATTTTATCACTTTAGTATATTTTGCAAACTCACATTTTGAATGAAATGGCAATGGATTAAAAAGAAACTCACAAATAAACCATTACAAAAAGAAAAACATTTGACGAGAGTTAAAAACAAAGATGTCGGACTGCGTCGTTAGCAATGGAGCCAGTAGTCGGCAATACCGATGTGAAACGGCGGCTAAATGTTGGATAGATAAAAAAAAACACAAAAAACATTACAAGAAGACTAACATTTAAAAACAAAGATGTCAGACTGCGTCATTAGCAATAGAGTCAGTACTGAGTCGGCATTACCGACGTGGAAAGGCTGAAATTTTGGGAAACTGACAAAAGGTCTCGGAGTCAGTAGTTACTAGACTTTGCAGCCGTGAACTAAAGATCTGGGCCACTGCTCTGGGTGTATCAATTTACAGGTCAGTGTTGGCCGGACAGGTCGTAAACCCACCCACCCCCACCGCCCCCCCACCCTCCCCTGCCCGGCATTTAGTCAACTGAAACCAGATGGGAGGCGGCGCGTGCCGTCCCTATTAAAAGGTTGTCTGTCAACAAAAGGGCTACTGGGACGCTATATAGGAGCTTGTGATGGTAAGGCCAGCTCTGCGAGAGTCCTCAAAGGAGACGGCTGCCTTGTGAATGGTGGAGCGCCAGGTGTCAAGGCCCGCAGCAAGCGAAGACCACTGGCGGTGGTCGATTTGGCAGGCACTAAGTGACTTCTTGAGACCGTCTTTGTATCTCTTCTTTGGTGCCCCTCTGTCTCGGTGTCCAGTGGCGAGCTCGCCGAACAGAGTGATCTTGAGTAGGCGATGATCCTCCATCCTGGAGACGTGCCCCGCCCAGCGAAGCTGTGTCCGCAGCAGCAAAGCCTCGATGCTCACAGTTTCCGCCTGTTCAAGGACCTCGACGTTGGTGACATAGTCACTCCAGTGAATGCTGAGGATGGTACGCAGGCAGCGCTGGTGAAAGCGTTCGAGGAGTCGTAGTTGGCTGCGGTAGAGGTAGAGGGCCCAGGACTCGATCGGAACCGTAGGTGGTGAGGACGACAGCTCTGTACACGCTGATCTTGGTGCCTTTTTTCAGCTGTTGATTGTGCCACACCCGCTTGAATAGTCGCCCGAAAGCACTGTTCGCTTTTGCCAGCCTGTTGTCCAGCTCCTTGTCCAATAGCGTCCTTCCTCACTTACGCAGGCTCGGAACGCTTTACAAATAATTTTAACACACACAATAAATTACAAATCACAACAAAAACAGTTCAGGCATACTAACCACAGTCTCTCACACAACGAACACATTCTGTTTACAGTAACACCATCCAAAAATCACATGATGGGAAGCAAAGGAAAATTAGCACTGATATGCCAAATTAAAAAGATACGTTTTCAGGTTGGTTTCAGCCGGAAGACAGAGTGTTTCACTATTCTCAATATTACTGAAAATGACTTGTGCTGAGCTGGACTGATTCTCCTGTGTCTAAATGAACCATAGCTAGACCTGTATGTAGCGTTTGGTAACCAACTGTTGCAGAAGTTTGTTTGTTTGTTTTTGTTTGTTTGGGGTTTTTTTGGGGGGGGGAGGAGGGGGTTTGGTGAGGGGGGGGGGGAACAGCGGTATAGGGCTCTTAAGAAATCACTTGAGTGTGTAGCTCAAAGCAAGTTTTATTGTACCGATGTTAATATTTGTTGACTGTTTCAGTGTTGCTCGCCCTGTAAAGTACTGTAGCTCTGTTTTGACATCAGTTACTGTTTTCGTAGGTTCAGTTGGTCATTGGGACATCACGTTTTGGTCTCTTTTCTCGGCAGGTTACATGATCATGAGTCGTGTTTAGTCGCTATCACGTGCTCATTTAATCTTCTTGAGCATTCAGACGTAAACAGTATCGGCGGCTACGTTCACAAGAGGGTTAACTGGACGTGTTTGTTCATTGTTTGTGAAGCGCCAAGATGCCTTTGTTCAGTGACAGCGTGTCTTGGGCCATCGAGCCAGCGATGATCGCAGGAAACTGGATCCGTTATACTAGGCTTCGACGAAGCCGTCGACCTTCTCTTGGACCCCCCCCCCCCCCCCCCCACATCCCCCACCTCTCCTGATCTTACCCAATCCACTTCGATTCCTCCCTCCGAAAACTCGACACCCATGCCCCTGTCAACACCTGCTCCATGCCTAACCGACTCCCTTCCCCATGGCTCACCGACGAAATAGCTAAGGCCAAGAGTGAGCGCCGACAAGCAGAACGCCGCTGGCGCTCATCCGATCTCACCGTCCACAGACAGATCTTCCAAACCACCAGATCCAAAACCTGCAGAATGATCTCCGAAGCCAGACGCAAACACCTTCAAAACAAAATCCTGGAATCCACTTCTTCCAAAACCCTCTACGCTACTATCAATACACTCCTAGGCACATCTAAAGACTCTCCTCAACCCAACACACACAGCAAAGAAGAACTCCCGTCCGCCTTTTCCACCTATTTTTCTGACAAAATGCAAACTCTGCGCAACACACTCGATACTCTACCTTCTCCGCCTTGCCCTCCCGACCCCCCCCCCCCACCCCCCTTTCACTGGCACGACCTCCTCCCCCCCCCCCCCCCCGCCCCACCTCCTTTCACTGGCACTTCCCTCTCGTTTTTCCGCCCTGTCTCCCAGGATGAAGTTCTCAAGACCATAAAGTCTATGCCTTTCAAAACCTGTGAACTAGACCCTCTCCCGGCTTCTCTCTACCGTGACGGCCTTCCAAAACTTTTGCCCTTTATTACTGATATCATTAACACATCTCTAGAAAATGGCTCCGTCCCTGATATCTTCAAGTCTGCCATCGTTCGTCCTCTCATCAAAAAACACAACCTCGACCCAAACGAACTCAAAAACTATCGCCCAGTCTCCAATCTCTCTTTTCTGTCCAAGCTACTCGAGAAGGTCGTTCTCAATCAGCTCAACCTCCACCTCGCCGTCAACAATCTCCTCAGTTCCTTCCAGTCTGCCTATCGCAAACATTACAGCACTGAAACAACCCCTCTAAATATCCTGAACGATCTTCTCCTCTCAACTGACTCGGGCAACATCTCCCTTCTTACACTACTCGATCTCTCTGCCGCCTTAGACACTATAGCTCACTCTATCCTCCTCCACCGCCTTCACCACTCCTTCGACATCACTGACTCTGCTCACTCCTAGTTTCTCTCCTACCTCTCCGACAGACAGCAGTCCGTCATCATCGACGGCGTCTCTTCTCACCCAATCAGGCTCTCCTGCGGAGTTCCACAGAGGTCCGTCCTGGGTCTGGTCCTTTTCACACTCTACACCTCTCCTCTGTCCAACATCATCCAGTCTCATCACATACACCATCACCTCTACGCTGACGACTCACAACTACTAGACAAAGACAAACCCGACAACATTCAGTCACTCCTGACTCGCACGGCTGACTGCTACGAAGACGTGAAAAACTGGATGACAACAAAACGGAAACCATGCTGATAGGTACTCACCCGAAACTTTCCCAGCTCCCTCCCTCTCTCCATCTTCAACTCGACAGCACCCCCATCTCCCTCTCCGACTCGGCCAAGAACCTCGGCGTTATCCTCGATTCCTCTTTCCATGACGAGCTTTGTCTCTGCCACGGCCCAGGCATGCTACTTCCACCTCCGTCGCATCAGTCAGATAAGAAAATACCTCACCACTGAGGCTGCCACCAAACATGCTGTCTCTCTCATTTTATCTTGCATCGACTATTGCAACTATCTCCTTTACGGCCTCCCTCACCCCACCACTTTCACTCTACAGCGCGTCCAGAACAATGCTGCCCGCCTCGTCCTCAGAAAGAAGAAATCCGACCACATCACTCCCCTGCTCAAACTCCCTTCACTGGCTCCCCATCTCCCCACGCATTCAATACAAGATCCTGTCTCTCTGCTACAAATCCCTTAACAACTACGCTCCTGCCTATCTCTCCAACTTACCTCACCCCTACACTCTTCCCGCTCCGCCTCCGACCCTCTCCGCCTCCACGTCCCCCGCACCAAACTCAGCACTTTCGGACCCCGCTCCTTCTATGTCTGCGGTCCATCCACCTGGAACAATCTCCCACTCTCTCTCCGTCAGCAACCCTCTCCCTCCTCCTTCCAGTCCGCCCTCAAAACTCACCTCTTTCAACAGTTCTAGCACTCTAACGTCACCACACACCCCACCCCCAGCTGACTGTTGTAACGTATTTGTGGTATGCGAGTCATTGTTAAAAGCGTGCACATGCGTGCGTGTTTTTCGAGTGCGCGCTTAGTTATAATTATTATAAGATAAGCGCATTAAAAATACCGTAATTATTTTATTATATTATTATTATTATTATTATTATAGGGTTTAGATTGGTTTCGATATAATTTGTGTTTAGTTTAGTGTTCGTCTTAGGTAGGGTTTACTAATCAACAGTTGGTTTGCTACTAATCAACAATTATAGTTAGTTTGTTGGTTAGTTTGTTAGTAGATACTAGAGCGAGTTAGTTTGATTTCTGACATTAATTTTACATGTTCATTGTTGTCTCTTGGAAGTTTCAGTGCCGGGCCGTTGTTACAGTGGCCATACCATCATTGCCTCTGCCACTAGCGACCCCACCACCATCGCCGCCGTCAGGGGCGGCCCCACCGTCACTGCTGCTGTCACCATCACTGGCTGCCCCATGACATAGCCGCTGTCACAGGTGACCCCACCAACACTGCTGCTGTCAGAGTGTTACGTGGTAGTCGTAGTCGTAATATGATACAATCACACCAGACGCACGCACGTAGAGTTCTTATAAAGAAACTTCACTCAGCTGCAACCCGTCACACGTGACATAAGGTTGTAGACCACACTGGAGTAACAGTTCCAACAATATTTATTGCAGCGATGCGATCTCCACACAATGCATTCACAAATGCACCAACACTGATACACCGTCTCCTCTACAATGTATTAACACTTTTGACACACTGCGTCTCTCATACAATGTACACACATACTTCCTAATACGGTCTTTTATACCATTACAGATTTCCAAAACAATCCAGCAAATTCTCCCAACACAGTCAATCAGAAAAGAAAACGTGACCAAAACTCATTAATATTCATGAAAAAGAATACACTAGAATGACCTACAAAATTCCACTACTATTAGGCGTCTTTGATACAATGTTACGAAATGTAGCCGACACTTTAACGTCATATCTGAGGTCACTACAAAAGATCGCGACCCTGTTCGAAACTTCCAGTCTAATGTAGGCGAAACTATGCGTCACAAAACAAAATCGATCGCAAGTCTCCGTGCAAAAGAAAATGAATACTAAAAATGTTCGTAATGAAGTTCTTATCCCAAATAACGAATATCGGATCTTTCCTATGTCTTAACACACACATGCTCTCAAAGAATAACACAACCACAAACGTAACATTACCCACTTCCCAACAAACACTCCCATATGGTACCTACAAGGAAACCAAGCGGGAAGATTGGTGGGAAATATTTGGGAAACCTAATGGATTACCACTGGGTTTTGATTAGGAGTGCAAATGGGTTCCCAGTGGGAAAAAGTGTGGGATCCGCACGGGAAGTCCCACAGAGGTATGTGGGTTCCACTGAAGTGGGAACCGTGTGGGTTCCGAGTGAGAAACATCTGGCAGCCTTATGGTATTAACAACTGTCTTCCCACTTTCATTCAGTCCTGCCCCCGCGCACCCCCACACATGCATGCAGCTCGATCCTTTCACTTAAAACATATATATATGAAAAAACTAAGCCAAGGTTAATACTACTTCCACAGCATCAGCATTGCATCGAGTGGCGGAAACAAACACTCCCCCACGCTACGCAGCACTGTTGCTCCACAATACAACAAAAAAAAGTCAGGTTACAGCCCTCCGAACTGACGGCTGAAAAACGTTATTTACAATATACTGTTTATATACAAGAATCTTGTAACTACACCAAGGCAGAGTGAGTGACGGAAAGCTGAATAAGAATGAGACCACCGTGGTAAGTCGACGAACGCCTGTGGATCCCTCCCTTAACGGTCGTACAGCTTCGCGGGTCTTCTCTCTCCCCCTCTGTCTCTCTCGTTCTCTCCGTTTCCCTGGCGCGAGGTCCGGTTGCGATGGCGACACGGCAGCTTCGGCAGTACAGATGACCGCGCCCCTTCCACGCCGACACTCAGTCCAGCGAGGCGTGGTTGGTCCTAATGCCCGTCGGCCCTCCAACCGGTCCCGACCCCGAACGTCAAAATGCAAAACAAAAGCAGAAGCCTAAACGGCCCCGTAAGCAACGTAAACCAGAGGGTCCTAAAAATAGCTAACCACCATTCCCACCCTGCTTGGTTTACAAAAACACTACCGCTAACCATTCAAGCATTTGACCTTCACTCATATGACACTACGTGCTTTCGGAAATCATTCCAAAATTTACACATGAACCAAAACAACGAAAGCTCTCAAACACCACAAAAAAGCCTTCCTAACATTCTCTGCACTTTCACAACAAGCGAATACAACATTTCACTAACACATTCCACTAACCAATGCAACATGTCGCTAACAGTTAAGACCAACTAATAATTACAGAACCAAACAATAAAACCAAAACAATACTTCCCTTTAACACCCATCGAGTTCTACCCTCCTTTTTCCCCCACGATACCCCTAGACCTAGCACATAGTACAAAACACCTATAACAACCATAACATGACAAAACATCCGCACGCGGGATTTTTAACGAACTTACCTCCTCTGCGACCTGTCACAACGCCGTCACCCGTAGGCAAAAACAACCCCCAGTCTCTGGCCACCAACGACCACGGGACTGGATCGGCGCCGTGTCACCGACTCTCACAAACGGTCAGTCACTGACTCCAACAGTCAGCTGGGCAAGACAACCTGGTCTAACCGAGTACAGCTGCGAACTAAATTATTATTCCCTTGCTACCGACAAGGTAAACTCGGCAGTGAACACACTACCGTATCCACTAGCGCGCCCCGCACGTGCAAAACAAGGAACACTAACCCGTCTCTACCCACGTGAAAACAACTCACTATTCCTACACTGCTGACCGGTGCTTCGGTAACTTTCGACTACCACTGTCCAAACAGTCACTAACCGTGATATATATATATATATATATATATAATATAATATATATATATAATATATATATATATATATATATATATAATATATATATATATATATATATATATATATATATATATATATAAGCAAAACTTGGGCTGGGTGGTTGGCTCAGTGGTCTACTCGGCTGACTGCCGTTTGAGTCCCCCGGAGTTTGATTCATGCCAGACCCACTTAAATTGTTGCTTTACTACTGGCGACTTCATGTAATTTCTCTGATTGATATATGGGAAAGGTCAGGTCTGTTGTTCTTCCAAGCACCCATCCATCCCCAGTTCTTCCAAAGCTTTTCTCAGATTACTTTAGTGAAAAAGTCGAAAGCATCCTTGACAATATTGATAAATGTGCCGATGCTGGTATGAAAAACTATCCATCTGCAGAGACCTCTTTTTCAGGTCTGCCTCCGACATGTTTTTGTCCTGTAACGGAGAAATTTGTGCATGAAACCATGATTAAGATGTCCGCTCCTAAAACGTGTGATCTCGACCCTGGCCCAGTCATCTCTTCTACTTGAATGTTGCGGAGAGATTGTGCCAGCTGTCACAGAAATTGTAAACCAGTCTCTTAGAACGGGTGCTGTCCCGGCCCAGAGTTTCAAAACTGCCATTGTAAAACCTCTTTTAAAGAAGCCCACTCTTGACCCAAATGATCTGAAAAATTACAGACCTGTATCTAACCTCACATTTCTTTCAAAATTACTAGAGAAAATAGTTTTGTCGCAGTTATTCGATCATATCAAAAGTAATGACCTCTGGCATGTTTTTCAATCAGCCTACCGCCCCGGTCATAGCACGGAGACAGCGTTGCTTCGTGTCGTGAAAGACCTGCTCACCGCCAGTGATGAAGATAATGTTTCTGTTCTGGCCCTTCTTGCTTTGAGCGCTGCTTTTGACACGATAGATCACCAGATTCTCATTCAACGTTTAGACTCTGTTTTTGGCATCAAGAGTACCGCTTAACACTTTTTTTTTTAGTCATCTCTTTGGAAGAAAGCAAGTAGTGTCTGTTGGGAATAGAATCCGATCCCACTGAGCTTGTGTACGGTGTTCCCCAAGGCTCTATTTTGGGGCCGATCCTTTTCACATTGTATACCCAGTCTTTATCTAGTGTCATCAAATGTCACTCTGTTCTCACCATTTTTATGCTGATGACACAGAGCTGTATGCCAGTGGGCTCAACGCAAACATGTTAGTGAGATGTTCCAGTCTTTAGAGTCCTGTGTCACAGACGTTCAGAATTGGACCACACAGAACAAATTGCAAATGAATAGTGACAAAACTGAGGCGGCCTTAAGATTTTCTTGTTCAACCTCCACTGATCTCCCATACTCGATCAGGGTTGGTCAGAACAGTATCCCCTTTTCCGAGCCGGCCCGTAATCTTGGTGTTATCTTTGACAATAGGCTGACCATGAGAGAGCATGTCAACAAGGTTTGCCAATGTTCCTTCTTTGAATTGATAAAGATCAGTTCAATTCGACACCTTCTTACTACCGAAACAACTAAAACGCTTGTTACCTCCCTTGTTCTTTCACGCATTAATTTGTGTAATTCCCTTGCTGGTTTTCGCCTCAGAATCTTCTTGATAAATTTCAAAGAGTTATGAACTGCACTGCCCGACTAATTTACAGAGTACCGAAACGTGAGCACATAACACCCTTACCTGTTGACCTGCACTGGCTGCCTGTATCTCAAAGAATTGTGTACAACTCTCTGTCATTTGTTGCAATGCTATTACCGGTTCTGTTCCCCCATATTCGTCCGACCTGGTTCATATTTACATGCCGCACAAAATAAAATAAATAAATAAATAAAATAAGGACATCACCCGTCTCATTTCCTGGCTATCAATATGATTCTGTACCAACCCTACATCTATGCTCAGCCAAAACTGGGGCACGCCTCAAATCACCATCCACTTGGCAACTCAAACTAGGACAAAAAGACTGAGTCCGCTGGTTAAGTCAAGTACTGTGAACAAAGACGGCTGCTGCGCTATTCGTATCCCCAGCTGAAGCGAGACCGCACAGCTGGTGCCTCATCAGTGATGGTATTAGCGCGCTGATAGTAAGGGGAAGGAGGCTGCCTCGCTATCTCAGTGCTCTCGCCAAGCCGATCTGTGCTGTGCTGCGGGCGGGCAGCCAGCTGAAAACTAAAGAGCATAGACTAAACTCCCGTGGCCAAAGGCAAAAAAAAAATTTTTTTTTTAACACCGGTACTGCCTCGATCATTCAAGATAGTGAAGGGAACTTGAACTGTCTTACGGAAGACCAAGACATACTGAAGAGATGGACAGAGTACTGCTCAGATTTGTACAACCACCGAGCTACAGGGGACCCAGGCATACTTGTCAACCCACCCGTGACCAACAATGGCAACTATCCCATCCTCCGAGAAGTAGAGGCTGCAGTGAAGTCGCTGAAAAAAGGAAAGGCAGCAGGAGCAGACAACATCCCTGCAGAACTAGTCCAAGAAGGGGGAGAAGACATGATAAGCGCCTTACTAACAATCTGCAATCTTCTTCTTCTTCTCGAACGCCGTCACACTTGGAGTTTGGCCGGCTCTCAAAATGAAATCTGTGGTCTTCTGTAGCACCTCCACAGGCCCGTACAGTTTCTCTTGTAGAGTGGCGGGCTTCTGGCATATCTCCTCCCTCAGCAGCTGGTGGTTCCCACAGTCCTGGAGGATGTGCTCTGTGGTCTGCTCTGCTTCTCCACAAGAGCACAGGGGAGATGGCACGAGGTGAAATCGTTTGTGCAGGTGGAAATTGAGTCGGTTGTGCCCGGTCCTCAGACGGAAGATGGTCACCTGCTCTTGTCTGGACAGCTGATGGTAACTGTCTAGGTGCCCTTGTGGTGGTCTGTACACAGACTTAATGATGGTCTTCATCTCTGTGAAGCTGACTCCATTTTCGTCTTGTTCTTTCTCTGCGCCCACTTTTGCCATTCTGTCAGCTTCTTCATTGCCGTAGATGCCACAGTGTGAAGGGATCCACTGCAGCACCAGTCTGGTGCACTTCATGTTTTGCAGTGCCTCTTGTAGACGTGGCAGTTTGCTTGCTGTTGCTGCCTCAATGACAGACATGGCATCAGTCAGGAAGACAATCTGGGCATCAGGGTCTGCAGTGCCACTAAGGGTGTTTGCAGCACGGACCAGGGCTTCCACCTCAGCTCTGTAATTTGTGCAGTGAAGGCCTGTTGATACTGCCTCTGCCTGCCATTTTCCGTTTGGGCCCCTCCATTCTGAACTGCATCTGTGGCTGATCCATCGATGTATGCCCGTATCCATGCTTCCTGGGGATACTTTTCTTCGAGCATGGCCAGTGTCAAGGCTTTCTTGCTCACAGTGCTGTGCTCATATTTGGTGGTGATGTAGGGTACCGTGGAAGAGATGGTGATGTTTTCTGGCTTACTTTCCCAGGGTGGTAGGTCACTAGTAGGATTCAGAGCCTCTACCTGCGCAGGGAGCTTTGCCTGGTGTTTTCTCTGCAGAGCTCTCGTCTCCTTCACAAAGCTTGATCTTTTCAGTCTCCCTGAGGTTGGCTGTTTCATCCTGGCATTTATAGGATGGTCTTTGGAAGACTTAACCTTTGTGGACTGTATCAAGGCTTTGCAATCTCTTCTCACGCGCAGGGGTGGGATGCCTGTTGTCTCTTCCATCTTTTCAATTGGTGTGGATCTCATTGCGCCGGTGATGATACGCACTGCCTGGTTCTGAACTCTGTCAATGGTCTGCTGGTGTGACTGGGCTGCCGTCAACCATGCATTGGATCCGTACTCAAGATGTGGTCTCACTGTGCCTTGATATACATTTTTGAGGATCTTTTCATTGACTCCCCATTGTGTTCCAGCCAGCTTCCTCATGATGTTCAGCTTTCTTCTAGCTTTCGCTTCTGCGTTCCAAATGTGCGGCTTCCACGTCAGCCTCTTGTCAAGGGTGACGTTCACGTATGTCTGTTGGTCATCATACCGCAGTGGGGTGTTGCCCAGTGTTAGGTTGTCAGCCTTTGCTTTGTTGGAGAGAGAGAAGAGTGTGGCTGATGATTTTTCTGTGTTGATGGTCACACACCAGTTGTTGGTCCAGTCTGTCAGCCTGTCCAGGGATAGCTGCATCCTGTATGTAGCAGTTGTTGCATACTCTTCTGTGTGCACCAGAGTACCAGGTCATCTGCGTGCAGGGCTGCGTGGACTCCTTTTGGTAGCTCTGGCACAAGGTCGTTGATGAAGAGTATGGTGACAGGACTCCCCCCTGTGGCACCCCCTGACGCAGCAGCACTTTTTGGCCACAGTACCCATCCACTGTCGAATGGGCTCTGCGATTGTGCAAGTATGACTTGGTCCACCGATACATGTTCCCTTGGATGCCAATGTGAAGGAGTTTCACAAGGAGACCATCCTTCCATACCTTGTCGAAAGCCTTCTGTAGGTCAATGAAGGCAGCTAATGTCACCTTCTGATCTTGAAAGGCATCTTCTATGACCTGTGCAAGGTGTGTTGTCTGGTCTTCTGTACTCTTGTGGCTTCTGAAGCCGGCTTGCTCTGGCACGATAATGCTCTCGTTGTCCAGGTACCACTGCAGGCGCTTGTTGATGATGCGCTCCATGGTCTTGCACACACAACTTGTCAGGCTGATGGGGTGATAACTCAGGGCTTTGGACTTATTCTTCCCTTTCTTCAAAATTGGGATAATCCTGGCTTTCTTCCAGCACTGGGGTACCTGCATGTCATCTTCTCCAGCTGTGGTTAAAGATGTCCAGTAGCTTCGTTAAGGCAGTGTTGCCAAGGTGTTGTAACATCTCGTTTGAGATGCTGTCTGGACCTGGAGATTTTTTCTTCTTCAGCTGTTTGATGGCCATCTTCAGTTTTGGAAGGGTGATGTCCTTCTTCATTGCATCATGGATGTTTGCATCTCTTGTTTTCTTTCTTTCTTCCTGTCTGATTTCTTTCTCAAGCATTTGTGGGAGAGTGATGTTACTTTCTTTCGCATAGATCTGTGCGAACACGTTTGCAGCTTTCCTACCAGTCAGTGCTTTCCCATCTTCTTCCAGGGTGATCTTCTGTTCCCTGATGCCCTCATCGTTCAACGCCTTGGTCAGTCTCCACAACTTGGTGGTGTCCCTCTCCATGTTCAGTCTTGCAGTCTTCTCTCTCCAACTTCTTCTTGTGCACTCCAACTTCATCTTCAGATACTGGGCCTTACTGTGTTGTAGCTTGATGTTATTTTCTTGGCTGAGGTTGGTTTCAGCGTCTTCTCTGGCTATAGTGAGGTTGTCATGTGCTTTCTGAACATCTGCGGTCCAGTATGGGGTGTAGTTTTTCCGGACTCCTCGAGGTATAGTTTCCTTGGCTGCCTTACTGATAATGTCGTTGAACTCTCTGACAACATTGTTGATGTTCCTTCCAGACACAGCGAGGTCTTGCATTAGCTCATTTGTTCGGATACTGAACAAGCGCCAGTCTGCCTTTCGGTAGTTCCATCTTGGTCGGTGTGGCGAGCTAGCTGCTGTGCTTCTTTTTAGGGAGAGGAAGACAGGTCACTTCCTCCTAACTGTGGTCCTGCTGTTCTACTGAGGCGCTTATGAACATCGTCAGTGCACAGCGCCAGGTCCGGTGTAGTGGTGGTGTGCCAGCGGCGAGAGTAGAAGGTAGGTTGGTCCTCAGGGTCATTGGCAAGTATCAGGTGATTTTCATCTTGCCACTCCTCGATGTCTTCTCCTCTCTTGTCAATCGTGTCATATCCCCAACTCTGGGACTGGCTGTTGAAGTCACTAGTGATGAGGAATCCACTGTCCGGGACCTGGATTGTGTCAAGGGACAGCAGCTTATCATTAGGGCAGTAGTAGTTGACCAGGTCAAGGGTGCTGTCACTGGTGGTTGCCTTGACCTGGATGTATTCCGCCTCTTCCATGAATCTCCTGGTTTCGCTGGCATTCAGCTTGTTTCTAGCTAGGGTCATAACTCCCCCTTGGGTTTTCCTTCTTGCAAATGTGTCTCTTGTATAAAGCAGATGTTTATGCTGTTTTCGCACATAAAGTTCTCTAGTTCTGTTTGGTTTTTGTTGTTGTTGTTGTTGTTGTTGGTAACCCCTTCTGCATTCCAGTGCGATGATGTTCACATTGGCTTTTTCTTTGTCTCTGGTCTTGTTTTTTCGCTGGCCAGTCGCTATACTTCCCCGTCCCCTGGCTCCTCGAGACGGTCGGGAAGCTCCTCCAGTCGCTGGGGGTGGGCTCCGAAGAGGCCGGTACTGCACCTGTTTGGTGAGACTCCACAGGGCGAGCACCATTTCTGTTGAATTCATCTCCAAGTGTCATATGGCTGTATATGCGTGGTACTGTGGTTTATTAGAGTGCGCTGTGCAGCCCAGTACCTCCGTCTTCAGCACTCGGGGTTTCTGTCGGGGTTACCTCACCCTTAACTCCTGGTCAAAAGGCCTTTCCTGGGAGCACAGGATGGTTTGGCTTTGGAGTGTCCTTCTCCTAGATGGGTTGCCGACCAAGGCTTACGAGTCCCATCTATTCAGGTTTTTCCTCGGAGTTTTCCTTCTGACGAAGGAGATCTGCCAACCAAGGCTATCGAGCATCCCTGCCCGGATTTGTATAAGGTTTACTCCTCTATCTGCAATAAGATCTGGCAGTCAGGGGATTGGCCCACACCATGGACCCAATCGCTTATAATAACTCTCCCCCCAAAAAAAGGCAACTTACATTGATGCCAGAATTATCGCACGATCAGTCTTATATGCCACCCGAGCAAAGTCATGTTAAAGATTCACTGAACAGGCTGAAGCCACAGGCAGAGGAAATCATAGCTGAGGAACAGGCAGGCTTCAGACCAGGGCGCAGCACAACTGAGCAGATCTTCAACCTGAGAGTTCTATGTGAGAGGTACCTCCAGCACCAGCAAGACCTCTATCATGTCTTTGTGGATTTTAAGAAAGCGTTTGACAGGGTGTGGCATGCAGCCCTTTGGTCCACCAAGAAGCTATACAACATCAATGCTAACCTGATCAAAGTCATAGCAAACATTTACAACAAGGCCACTAGCGCAGTCTGCTTCAATGGCAAAATAGGAAACTGGTTTAAGACTACAGTCGGAGTCAGACAAGGCTGCTTGCTCTCACCTACTCTTTTCAACATCTTCCTGGAAAGAATCATGACAGACGCTCTGAAAGATTTGGTCAGTATTGGAGGCAGAACAATCACAAACTTGCGCTTTGCGGACTACATTGATGCCCTTGCAGGAACAGAGAAGGGGCTAGCTCAGCTAGTGGAAAAGCTGGACAGCACAGCCATTGCGTATGGGATGGAAATCAGTGCAGAGAAGACCCAACTGATGACAAATAACACCAGTGGCATTGGCACTGACATCATGATTGGAAGCCCAAAACTAGAAACAGTTAATAAATTCAAATACTTAGGAGCCATTGTGACAGATGAGGGATCAAAACCAGAAATACTGTCCAGGATTGCGCAGACAACAGCACTGACAAGACTGAAGACCATATGGAAGGACAGAAACATCACGCTCTGCTCCAAGAGAGTTGTGGTCAACGGACAAGCTTCTCCATGTGTAGATGTGACGAGCGGAGTTCCACAAGGATCCATTTTGGGGCCGACCTTGTTCCTGGTGTTCATTAATGACTTGGAGGACGATATGCTGACCAGCGTTCTAAAGTTTGCTGATGACACTAAGATCTACGGCGACGTCTCCGACCCAGCGGGGAGCGACAAACTACAGCATGACCTTAAGGTAGCAGAAAGATGGTCAGAGAGGTGGCTGATGCAGTATAACGTGGACAAGTGCAAGACTCTGCATGCAGGCCGTAAAAACACTTGTCAGGTTTACACGCTGGGAGGACAAGAACTTGGAGCAGTGGAGGAAGAAAGGGACCTAGGCGTCATCATGCACAGGTCACTGTCGGTCAGTCGCCAGTGCTGCGTGGCAGCAAAACGAGCCAACAGAGCAGTGGGGCAGATCATGCGAACAGTTACAGCCAGAACTTGAGAAGTTATTGTCCCACTCTACAAAACAATTGTACGACCACATTTAGAGTACTGTATCCAAGCATGGCGACCTTACCTCAAAAAAGACATCGCAGTGTTGGAAAAGGTGCAGAGGAGAGCTACAAGATCGATTACAGGGATTGGTCACCTGCCGTATGAGGAGAGACTGGCCTTTTGCAATTTGCAGAAATTGGAAGAAAGGAGAGACAGGGGAGATCTCATCGAGACTTTCAAGATCATAAAGGGACTTGAAAAAGTTTCTGCGGACATATTTTTTACTTCATGCCAGTCATTTTACCATAGAGGTCACAGCAGCAAACTGTTCAAAGGGAGGTCCAGACTGAATCTTAGAAAAAACTTTTTTTCCCAAAGAGTTGTGAACCCATGGAATGCTCTGAAACAAACAATTGTCGAAGCTGAAACTGTCAACCAGTTCAAGAACCGCCATGATAAAGACAGTTAAGGGGGTTAAAATAAGTTCTCAAACTTCCTACCCCGTCGGCCGCGCTCAGTGGCCACTCAGGTAAATTCAGGTAAAGATCAGACTGATGCGCTCCTTAGTCATCTCAGTGTTCTTGTATGCCTGCGAGTCTTGGACCCTCACAGCAGATCTTGAAAGGGGGATACAAGGCACTGAAATGAGATGTTTTCGAAGGCTGCTTGGCATTTCATACAGAGATCACATCACGAACGAGGAAGTGGGAAGCAGAATCAGGCAAACCATCAGGCCCTATGAAGACCTATTAGCCATTGTGAAAAAACGCAAACTGAAGTGGTATGGGCATGTCACGCGTTCAGCAGGGCTTGCCAAAACAATCCTGCAAGGCACTGTGCAAGGAGGATGAAGGAGAGGAAGACAGAGGAAAAGATGGGAGAAAAATATCTCAGAGTGGACAGGACTGAGGCTGGGTGATACGCTAAGAATGGCAGAGAACAGAGAGGAATGGAGGGAGCTGGTTGCCAAGTCATCAGTAGTGCCCCAACGGTCGGCAAGACTACGGGATATAGATAGATAGACTGCCTCACCTACCTCATTTGAATATGTAACATGACCTTCAGCGCGTGCCACACTCCGCCGCAAAGCATTACTCCATCAAATGCAAATACTGTTGCTGCTGAGCATGTAATTAATGGTCAACTCCTGTGATGGAGATAGACGCGTTTTTGTCTTTCTGCCAAATAGTCCTTCAGATAAGCACATATTAGCTATACTTTTTCGGTTGCATGTGAGTGTGAATTCGGTTGCATGCAGAGTCTCGCAGTACATGTGTTCATTTTAATATGGTTACAGCTGACTGTGCAGTTGTGCATATATACCTGTATATGTATATGAAATAAAAATAAAAGATGCACAAATAATTATATATGTGCAAATAAAATGTGTGAATGTTTTAGAGTGTGTGCACATACACATACAATCAAGACACTTCCAAACGCTCTAATGGATGCACATGCACTCACACACAATCTCAGTAGACACACTATTGTATTTTAAAAAAAATGAAAGCAAACAAAGACCAACAAACACACCAAGCTGCATGACATTTTTCTGACATGCGAGAAAAGATGAGAAAAAGACCACACATTTGTTTGGCTGTTCATGAAAAAACATTTTTATTACACAGACAACGTTATACATATAGACCTCTCTCGTATAATGTGTCTGTATTACTAATGTGGTATGGTTTTGACTAAACCCTGCTTCTAATGAATGTAAGTAACTAAATTAAAGATGGGTGGGATCATTAATTGCGACTTAATTGTGCATAGTTAATCTGATCCTTTCAGAAAGATAAAATAGTAAACCAAACAAAACAGAGGCAAGTATAAAATATTAAAGCACTGTACTACCTACTGTACACCGGATGAGTTTTATTATTTTCTCTCATTGCAATTGTTTTCTTTCACAAAATGTAAATCAGACAAAAAAGGAAAAATCCCTTAAAGTGAGTTTTGAACTCACAAATCCAGCTAAGTACAGTATCCACAGGTAAACACAACACCCTAAAATTAACCCCTTTTCTGCCAGTGGACAGCGACTGTGTTTTTTGAAAAATTACTGCAAGTTATTTCAACATCAGTATGGATAAAAAGTGGTCTTAGCAAGAGGCATAGATCCTCATGAGCCCCCACAACTGCGGGGGTTTATGAGGATCTATGCCTCTTGTTCTTGGGTGGTGTTCAGAGTTCCTCAGCAGTGAAGGAGATAAGCACAGTGCCATGAACTGAATGATTCTACGGGCGCTAATGTATTTATTGCCAATGGTACTTTGTACATGCTCCAGCAGGACTGACAAAAATGCAACTAACGGAATTGAAATGAGAACAAACTAAATATGTAACTTTAGCTCTACCAGCAGTAATTCAATTACTACAGTAATATAAATGTCATGACAGAAGCAGCTAGGTCATTGAGATCACATGTATGTTGGTCTGTGATTTTGGACCTTAAGGCTTAGCACAATAAGGTCCAAAGTCACAGATCAGCAGGTGTTTATTCCTGATGAGATAGCTATCACAGTAAAAAATACATGAATTCATTTAACGCACACCATGCACTTCATGGACATAATTTTAAACATAGGAAAAAAACTGTCGGATCATTTTAACCCCTTCGCTGCCAGTGGACATGGACAGTGTTCCTGAAATCTTTATTTACCCTTTGGCTGTCAGCAGTGCTTTTGGTTGCGGTGATTCCTGCTGGAATCACTGCGACCAAAAGCGCTACCAACAGCCAAAGGGTTAAGCTTATGCTAAAGAGTCCCATGCAGTCATCACAAGAGCACGGATACAAACGAGTGTTTGCAAAAGCCCCCGTAACTGCGAGGGCTCATGAGGATCAATGTCTCTTGCAGTTCAGTGATGTTCACTTTTCTCAGCAGTGAAGGGGTTAAATCAAACAAATTATGCAGTGAACAACAAATCTTTTTAACTGTAACATCCGTGAATGACACATTTGGAACATCTGGATTTTATCAGTGCATGTACCTATATTACAACAACAGACATACATTCACCAGAAGTTACAGCACTCACATGTATACTGGTCTGTGACTTTGCACTTTATGGCTGAGCCACAAGGTCCACAATCAAACATCAGCATACGATGCTATTTGTACATTTCTCGTAAGTTCCAATTTCAATTCAAAGACACCAACATATTATGTACATGTATTGTTTTTGCATGCTGTGGTTTTTGTTTGGAAATAATATGCTCACATGAAAGAGAAATGCGACATCATTCAAATCATCGGAAACATTTCAAGTGTTGACTGGAATAAAATAATTTGCATGCACTACATGCAGAATTTTAAATTTCAAATCTGAAATATATACAGTAATAAATAACCTCCACCGAAATGTACTGTACACAGTACCCGGTGGCTACAAGCACAAGATAAGTAACAATACAGCAAAACCTTTTTCTCATACACAATATGCTAATGCGAGAAAAATGTATGTAGAAAAGTTACTAACAACTGCCTTGTCTTATAATCAAAATCAAGAAGTTTGCAAGGCAATAAGCACCTTTGCTTTGTTAACCATATCATACTGAGGCTAAAAGCGTCAAATTTGCCATATGCAAGCTACATTATAGTACTTACAGATAAGGATATAGATCGCCCAACGGCTTTAGTTCAAGGGTGGTGCCAGAATAGTTTGGCGCTTAGAGGCGCCAAGCTATTCTGGCACTACCCTTGAACTATTTTTGTCAAACTTATTTCACACACTGGTGCATTCAGAATGATAAGGGTTAATACATCACACTACACCTTAAGCTCTTCACTGCTGAGAACACAATCCAACTGCAAGAGACACAGATCTTCACGAGTCCCTGCATTTGCAGGGGCTCATGAAGATCTCTGCCTCTTGCTGACACCACTTTGTACCCATGTTCCTCAGGCAGCTGGGACTCCTTGGTGTTGAATTACAGTCTGTATCCACTGGCAGCAAAGAGATCAAGAAACAAAACTTTACTAACACTGCCCTAACAATAATATTACTACAGACCAAAAGTGTGTAGAGTACATATGTATACTGACGCGCAAAAGAAATGCAACTTTTTTGGAATCCGTGTTTCTGATGATCCCCAAAATGTTGCATTTCTTTTGCTCATCAGTATAATATAAAGACTTGACTTGATAAGTTGTAAGAACATGCACATGTATAACAATTCTGTATAGAACAAACGGTAAACAATGGTCATTTAATTCAACCATTTACAGCAAATACTATCACAGAACAGAACTGTCCGGCATACAAATGCCACAAGAAAAATGACCACCACAACAATATGCACGGACATTAAAATAATTACATATACATCAAAAACAAATTTGTGCAGAAGTCTGCTAAGAAATGTAAGATTGGAACAAATGGACGAATGAAAAATAGCTGTACAAATCTTTTTACATGTACACATGTCTGTATAAAATATACATACAAAGTAGACTAAAAAAAAATAATTTTGGCAATTCAATAAATATGTGTACGCTGAAAGAAACAAATTAAGACATACATTACAGAGACTGCAGCTTTTCCTTAAGAACAACCTGACATGCCGGAACTAAATTAAACCCCATTCAGCCATGATCAGAAGATGAATCAGCCATGATAGTTCAAGGGTGGTGCCACATCGACAGGTGCAGAGAGGTTCAACTCTATTCTGGCACCATCAACGAACTATAATGGTCGATCTGTTACCTGAACTGGTTGAATGAGTTATAGCCAAACACATACTGATGAGCAAAAGAAATGCGACATTTTTTTTAATCATCGGAAACATTGCGACATGTTTGGAATCATCGGAAACCCTTTAGTGTTTTCGATGATTCTAAAAACGTTGCATTTCTTTTGCTTCTCAGTATGAATGTAAGTCACATAAACAATGCCTTGCACTTCTCCAGCAATGTTCACACTCATGCAAAAACTGTACAATTCACAATTCCAATCACATTACTGTACTGGTAAATGATAAATTAAAGACATCAACATAAAATCACTATGCACATGAGCAACTCGCTTATTTGCAAAAAGAAAGGCAAATGAACCTGATCAAGCAAGATAGAAGGCAACTGAACCTGAGCGAGCAAAATTAAGTCAAACAACATGGGATGAACCATAACCCACAAAGTCCCTTCTATATGAGAGCTGTCCTCACTGTCAATGGTCTCTACCTTTTGTCTTTGACCTGATTCTGATGTTGAATTATCTCTTATTGAAAAAGTCTCGTAGATTTGCCAATGCGTCGGTAAGTTCTATAAGGGGCGCAGGACATAAGCGTCATTGATTTGTCAAACGTCATTTGTCATGACATAAGTTGTAGTTTTTACGTAATTTTATATTTTACGTGATATGAGTTTCACTTTCGCTTCGTAGGCTGAGCCACAAGGTCCACAAGAGGGCGCATAAGGATCTATTTCTCCTGGAGATGAGCACGTTTGTGTGAGAGAGAGAGAGAGCCGTGCACGCGAGAGAGAATGACATCATATTTAAAGTATTATGTAAGTGTCTGCATTGTGACAGAGTTGCCTCTTTTATGTCACCGCCACTGCCTAACTTTCTCTAGAAGTAAAGGTTTTTTAGTGTTTTAATTCTTTTCTGAAAAGAATTAATTTTTACTAAAGAAGCTGAAAGGATACAAAGGTGACTAACAAACTCATCCAATGTCTTTCTCCAAACTAGCTATATGCAAAAGTTCAAGTAAATATGACAAAAATTATGGACTCTAATCTGGGTCAACTGACTTCCTATAAACGGTTATGTCTTCAATGTGACATTCAATTACAATATGCTCGGAGGCTCTCTTAGCTACGCACTTAAGAAAGTATTTCGCCAAGTTTCAAGCTTGCGCTTACAGAAATATCGGAGATTCTTTTGTTTACATACATACGCACACACATACATACATACATCTGCACATACATAGATGCATACGCACATACGGCGCTTCGTGCCAAATGTATGTTCAGCAGCGTAACTAGACATGACGTAATTTTTATCTTGTTACTTCAATTGTTGGAGGTTTAGCCTGCCCGCCTTTGACGTCATGGGCATGCTATTAAATTCGCCCCACCGCGACTCGTCCTAAAAAGTCCCTTCTATAAATAAAAGAGACTTAAAAAGCATGATATATGTACATGTATCTTTGAATTTGTGTGCGTGTGCACACACACATACCATCCCATCCCATCAGTATGTGCAACACCCTAATGCGTATGTTGCTTACATCCTCTGAACAACGCACATTTGGGTCAAAACAGTTAACAGATTTTGCAGATGTACTGTCATCAACACACACACACACACGCATGTGCATGTATGCGCACATAGATAAACATGGTAAATTCACTGTACCCCTCAAACCTGCATGCCATAAGGGATGTATCCTATAGTAATAAGCAGTCTTGTAACAATAATACATGCAAAATTGATGTGATTTGTACTGAACAAATTCCATCGTGCATTGTTTACATTTTTAAACAATGATTTCAGGTAATAGCTTTCCTAACCAGCAAGGTATGAGAAGTAACATACATGTAGAACAAATGCCACAGCGATATCTTCAGCTCATACAAGTGCATAAAGCATGCAGACTGTGAATGAAATCAGTATAAACTGAAAGAATGACCCGATAACTAAAACTGATTCATTTAACCCATATCATACTGAGGCTAAAAGCTTCCAATTCGTACAATGCCATATGCAAGCTACATTATAGTACTCACAGATAAAGATATATACCGATGGCTTTATTTCAAGGGTGGTGCCAAAATAGCTTGGCGCCTAGCGGCGCCAAGCTATTCTGGCACTACCCTTGAACTATTTTAGTCAAACTTATTTCACACACTGGTGTATTCTGAATAAGGGTTAACCCATTACATCCTGAGGCTGATTTTTTAAAATAAAAAACAGGCTCATTGTTCTGTGAAGGCAATTTTACAGATTAGGAGATAGATCAACCATTTTAGTTCAAGGGTGGTGCCAGAATAGCTTGGCGTATGAGGTGCCAAGCTATTCTTTCACCACCCTTGAACTAGCATAGTCAAATTTATTGCAAGCAATGGGTGTATGAGGACAAAAAGGATTAAAATGAATGACACCAGTATTTGCACATTAAAAGGCACTACAGAATTAGAGCTTTAAGAAATGAGTTCATCAATCATACTTCAGGAGGAACAGTTCAGCCTGTGAACTTTTGATAATATATGTTTATACCAGTAGACACCTTTTCAGAGAGGTCCTTCAGCTGGACTATTCCATCCACAAAAGGCCAGGTCTTTCCGCCTGCAAAAGGCATACATTGTTATGAGCCCCCCCTCCCCCCCCCCCACCAGCAAGACGATCCTCAGCTTATGTCCGCCACAGTGGGCCCATGCACAGCTGTTATGCAGGCCCACTGTGGCCAATGTTGGCCCAAGGACCCTTGCTTACAGGGCATACACTGCAGGGGCTCATGAGAATCCAAGCATTTTGCCAGTCCTCTGAATTCTACAGTTCACCATCAATAAATGTATACATCAGCATTTATAATGGAGCATCATCCAGAGAAACATATGCACTTTCCTCTTCCTTGTTGTCGAAGCCTTGCTCATCCTCAAAGTTAGAGGAAGTCTCTGTGTCGACAGATTCCTGAACCTTAAATACGGTAGGCGCTTCTTCTGAGAATGAAACGTGCTTGGTGAAAGATTTTCTGAGGGTGCTGTCCTCTTCTGAAGTGTCCTTTCCTGAATCACTGTCAACAGAAAGTGATGGCAGGTCTATGTTCAGTGGATCTTGTGATTCTTCACTGTTTTGGTCATCGCTGGCTAAAGTTTCTGCTTCTCCTGCATCTCTTTCTCTGTTTAAATGTTCAGGGGAATTTTCACCTGGCAATTCCACACCATTATGGTCAGGTTCCAGTTGCAAATCTTTTGAATTTTCTTCGAAAGCAGGGGCAGGTATAAGTTTTTGACCCCCCCCAGTCCTTTCTACTTCAGTCGCCTCCTCCCCCTCTTCTTCTTCATACTGGACTTCGTCATCATCATAAGTTCCAAAGTTACGCTGCATTGACACACCACCTCTCGTCTCCATATCTGCAATTACTTTTGTTGTCTGGTCCTGTTTGGATGCTTCTCCATCCTGTGGCTGGTCAGCTGATGGAGTTTCTTCCTTTGATTTATCTTCAAGTGAGGCTGGTGCTGTGATGGAACAGTCATTTGAAGAAGTGGTGTGAGCTTGTTTTTCTGATTTGACAGCAGCAGCCTCAATCTCCTGCAGCAGGACCAAGCTGGAGCGAGGGGCGGGCTCTTGACGCACCCCATCAATGCCTTTAGGACAACCACCCATCTCCACAGATGCACATCCCTGAGGCTCCAGTCGCTCACTGTTTGTGGATTCTATAAGATCCTTAGAGAAGATCCTCTCCTGCGTTTGACGCACGTGGTCTGGCACACCTAGGCTGTCAGGAAAGGGTAGTTTGTAGGGGTTGCGTTCTGCTGAGTGATCCTTTTCCATCACTGCCTTCACTTTGGGGGTAGCGGATTTAGGTCTGCGAGGTGAGAAGGCACTCTGAGGAATGGCCATGCGTGTCTTGGCTGACACAGGCCTTGCTCTGGTGTTGACCTCAACCAGCGAAGCAGCTGCCCCGTCGACAGCAAGCTTGTAGGAGGATGGCTGTGGAACATTGTCAGGAGGCTGGTCTCTATCTGTGCAGGTGCCATCTGTGATACTCTGGTCATCTTCATCAAAGTCGCCACCACCAAAGGACTTGTTGCTTTGGTCATCTATCTGCTTCATGCCAGTGTCAATGCGTTTCTTGCCACTCTTGATTCTCTCGATCCGCCTCTTGGCCATTTCAGGTATGATCCTCTCCATCTCTGGGTCTGACTTGATCAGCTCTTTCTGCCTCACAGCCTCTCTCTTTTTCTCCTGGTCTTCCTTCCTCTTTGACACCAACCAAGCATCATACGACATCCTCGCCCTCTTTTCCTTCTCTTCTGGGGACAGTGCTTCGTAGCGCTGCTGGTCAGCACTCTTGGCCCGCGCCTTTCTTTCATTCTGCAGCTTCATCAACTTAACCCTGCCTGAAACTGGTCTCTTGTAGACAAACTTAGAGTCAGGAGGTTTTGGCACAGTGCCATCACCATTGTCCAGTTTGACTGCCGATTCTGGGCGTTTGATGGGGATATAACTTTTGATGCTGTTGGCAGGAGCCGAGGCTGGACGATCGATGCGTTTGCCTGAGACGCCCCCTGATGGACTTCTGGTTGATCGGTATGCTGCCTCTTCCTGTACACGTTGTTTCTTCAAGCGATGTTCTTGTTTGTTACGCAGGATAGCTTCTTTGCGCTTTGTATCCATCCACTCCTTGACGCGCTCTGATGATTTCTCACGGCGGGCATTCTTCAGTTCCTGCTCAACCATCTTGTCGTTGCGTTCTTCTCGTCGCTTGGCACGCTCAGCTTTCTTCTGTCGGCGGTACTCTGCATTCTTGCGCTTCAGCCACTCTTTCAGCTTGGGGTTGTCTGAGTACTTCAGGTGCATGTCTGCGGGGAGGTAAATTCGCCTGGGGGTGACGTCACTATCATCATAATTATAGTCCTTCTCCCCTTCATCACTGTGGTTTTCCTCTTTACAGTACCTCTCATACTTCTCATACTTATCATCTTCATCCTGTCTGAGCTGAGAAGCACCTGAGCTACTAGTGGGAGAGCTTTCTACAGAACCCTTTCGCCCTTGAGGCCGCGGTGGTTTTGCAGACAAACCATTTGTAAGGTGCATCTCCGTGGTGTGGTTGCGTGGAGAAAGGTCATCTCTATGTTGAGCAGACCCAGGTCTTGGTGAGACATGTTTCGGATATTTGTTCTGCACATGCAAGCTGGGCCCTGCGGTCTGTAGGACACGGATGGTAGAGTAGGCATGGTTGTCTTCTTGCTCCTCTGCAAACACAACAAAACCATCAGTGGCAAAAATCGCTATCTGTCCATATGGAACTCATTTAGCCATTTAACCCATTTCATCCTGAGGCTGATTTTGTAAAATTTGCTCATAGTCCTACGAAGGCTGCATTACTGATTAGGAGATAGATCAACTGTTTTAGTTCAAGGGAGGTGCCAGCATAGCTTGGCGCCTCAAATTTATTTCAAGCAATGGGTGTATCAGGACCAAAAGGGTTAACCTGTTTAGCCCTGACGCACTACAGCAGGAAGTGGTACAACCATGAAAATTCTGCTGATAATAAATTAAAAGAGACAATGTCATGAAGAAGAAAATTTTTTAATATACTAACCTTCTTCCTGCACAGCATCACCAAACCAGGGCCCCACAGTGCCATTTTCATGATGATGGTTCTGGTGGTTTGCGCTGCGGTGCCCCAGACTGGCATGCTGCTGCTGCCAGGCAACCATCTTGTGCAAGCGCTGCTGGGGAATGTGTATCCCTCGTGTATCTGCCAGGGGTCGTGTCATCAGTTCTTCAAGCTCTTGGAATTTCTGCTCCAACTTGTCTCGGCCAGCTTTTTCCACGTCTACCTCCATGGAGCGGAATTTTTTCATCTGTCCTCGACGATGGAGTTTTCGTCCACGACGAATGTTTTCCTGGTCGCTCATTGCATCCGCCTGCCCAGGATGTGTTCGTCGGTGAGGGGTGTGTTTTCTGTGGTGATCAGGGTGAAGATTAAGAGGTGGAGGTTTGCTGACAGTGGTGTCGTGGTGTGATTTCCGGGGCTTTTGCTTATGCCTCTTTCTGGATTTCCTTTCTTTGTGTGGACTGTCTACATCATCAAGCTTTTCATTTGAGGCGTGTCTGGGAGTACTGACACTGTTGTCCCTGGAGGAATCATCATCATGTTTATCACTTTTGTCATCATTCTCAAAATCATCAGCATGTTCATTTTTTACTTTAATTTCTGCTTTCTTAGCATCTTCCACCTTCTGTTCTTGTCTTGTTTTCTCAAATTCAAAATCAGCCCACACATTGTCAACTTCATCGGCTTTCAGACCCTCCACGGCTGTGACCTGAACTTGGGCCATTCTGTTGTTTTCAACCTGCCGTCCGCTTCTGGGATCAGTGAGTTGACCAAGCAAAGTCCAGCTTTCAAAATATTAGTCAGCGTGGCAGACTTGAGCTGCAGATCCCAGTCAGCATATAGAAACATCCATTGTCAAAGCAGTGGAATCAAAAGGGTTGATGTGTATCCACCTGTAACAGATAAAAACTCTTCTCAGTGCAGCACTCAACAACAAAAAAGACATAAATCAGTTGACACTGGTTACGTTTCTTTATTCCATATGTGAAACACATAAGGGAGGTAATGAGTAGAACTACATGCTCAGCAGAGCATAACCAGTGTGACTGAAGGAGGTGCAAATCAAGAGAGGTAATCACGCAAAGGCAAAGGCCATCTATGGTCAATGTTGGCCTGCGCAATGCTGCGAGTGGGCCAACAGAGGTCAATGTCAGCCCAATAACCTTTTGTGCATTGGACAGCACAATTTCCACTGTTGGAGGTGTGGGATTTCCTTTCTCCAAAAGTATTTTTGCTCTATGGTCAAATTACTTACTTTTGGAGTCGTCCTCTGAAGACTTAATGACAGCTAAAGAGACATATTTTATTGGGGTAGTTATGATATCTCAAGGATATGTCGAGCCAAAATACCACTGTGCCACTACTGAACACAGAGGTTAACCCATTTAACCCCATGAATGCATTTCACAAAGTTTGACATGAAATTCTGAAATTGATTCTTAAATTTTGGAGATATCACCTAATGACTAGGTACCAGTTACACTGGAGATGGATTGACCATGATAATTCAACGGTAGCGCCAGATTAGCTTGGTGCCTGAACTGCTAATCTGGCACTGCCCTTGAATTATCATGGTTGATCCATCTCCTGCTGTAATGCATTGGGACTAAATGGGTTAAAGTATGGGGCCAGGATGGCTTGACACCTAGAAATGCTGAGCTATTCTGGCACCACTCTTCAATTATCATAGTCCATCCATATCTTATTGTAGTGTGCTGGGCTGAAAGGCTTTACTATTCCAATGCACTAAATAGGTACACTACTTTTTCAGCCTAAAATAAAATTATGGCACATAACCCCTTCCCTGCTGCTGGATGCACAGTTAGTTTCTGAAATCTTTGTTCATTTCACGACCATCAGCCACAACCATCCAAGGAACATGGTTAGATATTGGTCTCAGCAAGCAGCATGCATCCTCATGAGCCCCAAGAGTCATAGGGGCTCATGAGGATCTATGTCTCTTGCATTTGGATTATGTTCACTGTTTCTTGGCAGCAATAATGTTAACCCATATCATACTGAGGCTAAAAGCTTCAAATTTGTACACTGCCATATGCAAGCTATATTATAGTACTTACAGATAAGGAAATAGTCCAATGGCTTTAGTTCAAGGGTGGTGCCAGAATAGCTTGGTGCCTAGAGGTGCTAAGCTATTCTGGAACTACCCTTAAACTATTTTAGTCAAACTTATTTCACACACTGGTGTATTCCGAATGATAAGGGTTAATTTGAAAAGTGGGAGACGGCATGTAGTTTTGCCCTGTTTGTCCTTTTTTAATTGCAGCATTTTACTTTTGAAAGTAAAGAAACTATGCACCAGATCATTTAGTGTAGCCTAGGAGCCATAGATTTGTGAACAAGTTACGAGATCAAATACTTACGTGGAACATATTTGCCATACATCTATTATGACAACTGGTATACATTGATCTTTTAACCTCACATGAAAGGCAGCCCCCTTTTATATCCGCTGCAACCCAACAATTCGACAAAGACAGCACTTGTTACTGGGTCAATGTGAACTTGTAGAACCTGTTCCCACCCCTTAATTCCTTCCAGTACTACACTGTACATGGAGAAAATCAAACAGAGAAGGAAAAGCAAATGAATGCTCAGACATGTGCACTGTAAC
Source organism: Semisulcospira habei (assembly GCA_036245525.1). Classification (NCBI taxonomy): domain Eukaryota; kingdom Metazoa; phylum Mollusca; class Gastropoda; family Semisulcospiridae; genus Semisulcospira; species Semisulcospira habei. The sequence goes on along the minus strand of BTPG01000006.1, from coordinate 87,173,946 downwards.
TGTGTGTTGGTCTGTGACCTTAGATGCCAAAGCTCCAAGTTATAAAGACCAACTAACAGTACACTTCTCATTTCACAGGCTGCAGACAAAAATTCTGATAGAGGTATAGCTATTCAGGCATGACAATGATTAATGTATGGCTTACACACTAAATCTTTCATTTCCATCCCCATTTCTGAAAACTGTGCCTATTTCAAGTCACTGGAGATGATATAAACACTGATCGCTCAATGGTAGTACCCTGAAACCATCTCAGTCATTCAAATTCTGGTTACTCACAAACCAAGTGTGCTTAGCTGCTGGATGATGCATAGTAAAATGTAAGCAAGTTGACTCTGGCAGTGAAAGCGTTAATATGGATTACCCACATGCTTGAGGGGTCTCAAAAGGGTGCAAGGGCACAGCAAAAGGGTCGAGATAAGCAGCGGCATTGAGATCAGTCATAAACAGCAGCGAAGATCAGTGGTCAATGTACACAGCTTTTCCTCCCATGTAAAATATAACTGTGACCATGGCAAGCACACTGCACAAGGGCAGATAGGAGGGGACTTGTCCATATTTTGGCTGGTAGTGAGTAAAGAGGTTCCCAAGCTGATGAGGTTCCCACATGCTTGACATGCCTTACCCCTTCCCCCAATGTTTGATTCTTCGACCACTGAGAAGCAAGGTCTGGTGTCAGGAGTCCTTTTGTGTCAGGTTGAAGGTTCTAAACAAAAAGTTGGATTCCCCCCCCCCCCCCCCCCCCACACACACACACACACCCTCCCCCCAGGTAACTGATCAGCTCCTGCTGAAGACTGAAGAGTAATATCAATTACTGACTACAGCTTAGGGCTCAAAATCACAGACTAGCAGTAGCACATTTTAAAAAATATTTCAGCAGCATATAAAAGACATACAGTAATTATACTGTGGAATCTGTTACATGTAATATGAACAGATCTTTGGATCCCTAATGTTTGCTGTCCATAAGGAAAAAACTGTTATTTCAGCACTAACATATTGCCAATGCAAATAACATGTTTTGAGATGATTGTTCCCATGCACTGTCTTATAATAGAACTGACTTCTGTATGTGGGTGTTTTCTGTAATTTTATACCCCAATGCGCAAAAGGCCAAAGGCCTAAATTTTGGAGATGTTGCATAACAACTACTACCAGGTGCAGGAGATCAAACATGATAATTCAAGAGTAGTGCCAGATTAGATTGGTGCCTGACCATGATAATTCAAGGGTAGTGCCAGATTAGCTGTGCACCTGATGGTGCAAAGCTAATCGGGCACTACACTTGAATTATCATGGTCGATCCATCACCTACTGTAGTGTTTTGGGGATAAATGGGTTCAGTTATCTCCACAGGTTAGCATATATGCCAGAAAAAAAGATATACATTGTATATGTAACTGCAGTTCTGGAAGAGAGAATCAATCTGACTTTAATTATTCATGTTTGCTAGCCAAGCTATTCTGACACCACCCCTGAACTATCATGGTTGCATGATCCACATCCTGTTGTAGGAGGTCAGGGCTTTATGGGTTAACATACTCTGTGTATCATAATGAACAAATCCCTCTATGTTTGCTAATCCCATTGTAAATTAATCTTTTCATGCAACCCTGGTGTCAAAGGTTACTTTGCATATTATGAGAAGTAATGGTTACATGAAAACACTGTATTACATGTATTTTGAATAAGGTCTATTTTCCATAAGCCTGAAAGGTGGCATTTATGCAGCGCCCCAGAGGAACAAATCATTCTTAGGATCAGCTTTTACTCTTAACCCTTAGGCTGTCAGGTAATGCTTTTAATCAAGGTGATTCCTGCAGAAATCACCTTGACTAAAGGCTCTACCAACAACCAAAAGATTAAATGCAGTTGGCAGGGGTCTCAATCACCAATTCACCTGAAGCTCTGTTCTTCAAAGTGAGCAAAATGTGCCTGGTCTGCTGTTGGACCATTCACAACTATTGTTGGCCAATGCTGGCCAGAGGGTCTTTCGTGTATTGGGTTGTAGTCTAAGCTGCTCAAGCAGCTTTAGCAAAGGCATTGCCTAACGAACTCAGTCAGAATGCGGTTTTCATCAGCTTATTGTAATTTGCGTAACAGCAGCACCATGCTCTGCTGAGGAGTTCTTTTGACGACTATAAATATTAACAAAATTACAAAACTTTCTTTCACTCCACCAGTACTGCAAATAGTACCAGTCATATGTGTGCACAATAACTGTTATTAACTGAATTTAGTTATCTCCAAATGATTATGAAATTCAAGCACAAATGCCATTTTCAGTAAAGATCAACTCGTCCACAGGACACATGTCCAAAAAGATATGAAAGGATGTGAATATTGGGTACACATAAAGCCTCACAAAATTAATGAAAAACAAAAAACAAAACATAAACCCAAAAGAAAACAGTTAGAATGAGAATGCCATGCAGTGCTTCAAAACAATGACATTCTTAGACCAGTCTTTGGTGTAAAAAGTGATTTTAATTAACCAATCAATGGCACAAACTAAAAAGACAGATCTAAATGATACAAATAAATACATTATACTGACTTGCTACGATCTTCAGAAACGACACCGATGTGTGAACAATTACTGTCTTGTGCTATGGATTATCCGTGGATTAGTGAGTCCTGCTAGGAATTAACATGTTCATGTGCGCCGTTTGTGTTGGCTGCCAAACTTGAAAGAAATGACAGCGATCGCCTACCTTCACAATCACTGGTAACATCTGTCGAAGGTGTCACTACACACAAACATCCATTTTAGACACATGTTTCATTTTCTTCCCCACCGCATGCTGTTGGTGGTTCCCAGAGTAAACAGCAACAGGCTATTCCCTCAATCACACGGCTCCGTCTGCTGCACCGGCAAACAAAACACTGTACAAATTCACACAAGTGACCTATCTGAATGTTTACAATGTTTCCTACCGTCTTACTTGAGATTTTAGTGCAATCTTAATAAAAAGCCTGCTGTGCTGAGAAAGACAAATACGGCCAAATAAGAACACTCACCCTCGAAGCGCACTGTGCAAAGCGTCCATGGAAGCGCGTCAAATCTCGCGAGATGTCGACGTCGCCGTGGAGACAGCGTTTTCAATGGCGGACGGTCTCAACTTCCGTGACGCTATTCACAAATGAGTTTTATTAGATAGTTCCTGGATGCGAGGCAGACAGGCGTTTTAATCGTACGTATGAGAGAGAACAATGTTTTATCTTATCAGAAACCGATTGCAAAATATGACAGCGCCTTGTCTTTGCTTTTTATGCAGTTTTCACCACTCACTTTCTACCCGAGACACGCATGCATGCAAATCCGTGTTTATATCTTCAACGACAGTATTCATTGTGTGTTTTACCTGAAGACGGATCTACGACCCATAGTGTAGTGACTTCTTATGTTTTCTCCAATTTTTTTTTTTTTTTTTTTTTTTTTTTGGGTTAACTGACAAACTTTAAAATATTGTTGGTGTAAATCTGTAGATTGTAATATAACGCGAGCTGAGCAGACACTAAACCTTCCAAAAAGTGATTTTTATAAAAATCAAAAGCCGGTATGTAGACGTAAAGGGAGGGATGGAGGAGGGGCAGGGAGGGGGGGGGTGAGGGGAAGGTTAATCCTTGTGCAGTCTGCTTTAAAAGATAATTAAGGTATGCTTAGCAAACAATTAGGCCATTCTGATTATAAAAATGAAATGGTTACATTCCCAAACTCCATTCTGTCGAATGAAAGTCATTTAGTTCTGGGAGTTTAACCCCTTCCCTGCCACTGCATGTACATTTTTTTCTTTGAAATCTTGGTTCTTTCAACAACCAAGCACCAACTCCGGCCAAAAACATGGATATTAATTGGTCTCAGCAAGAGGCATAGATTATGAGACCCCGATGACGATCTTTATCTCTTGCAGTTGGATCGTACAGTACTGCTGACTGCATGCACAAAGGGCTTACACTTTTGCTTTTTCATGTTCTTGCAGGCAGTGTGTGTATCCACTCCATCATGACAGCTGGCATGGGCAAGATGCCATCATTACAGGAACGTGAATGGCTGATGCAAGACCCTTCCCCCCACATGTCTGGCTTCACGCCCCGATCCATCCAAAAATTGGCCACCCGACGCAAACCACATGACACACTTGACATCGAGTGCTGCCATTTTCTGCGCAACAGCACTAAAAACTTTGTGCACCAACATCCAACAGTAGAGTACCAGTTGTGGCAGGAGGCTGGCAAACACAAGCCCCCCTTCCCTAAACGACCTGACCCTAGTTACAACAGTAATGTTTGGCGCAACTTTCGCAGGAGCTACGGCTTCCGTACGACGGCTGAAGGACGGAAAATTTCTGATGTGATTGCTGCAATGTACCCGCTGAACATTCCCACTCCATCTAAAGTTGGGGATCACACATTTGAAAAATATATTAGAGAAACGTCACTTTTCAGAGATGACAAAAATAAGGCCCTGGCCATCAAGCAGGTCCAGACAGATTTAGAAGAGTTCAGGAAGCTCAAGTACAGAACTGAAGCCCGCAACCCACCTGTTGATCAATCAGGTGAGAAATATCAATAGTTCAAAAAACAAATCTTTGTGATTCTTGTGTAAGGAAAAAGGGCAAACTCTAGGTCAGTTTCAGATGGAAGTGCATGCTAATAATTTTTTTTAATTGGCGTCATCCCATAATTTTTAACTATTTCATAACATTTTTGTGCGATTAGAAAACAGCTGGCTAGCAGTGTCTATTTTAAACCTTTTCTTTTATTTGTAAAACTCCCCCCCCCCCCCCCCCCCCCCCACATCCCCCCCCACCCCCCCGCCCACCAAAAAAAAAAAAAAAAAAAAAAAAAGAAAGAAAGAAAGAAGACTAACAGGCTTTTAAACATCAAAGTGGGCAACATGACAAGAATGAATACAAGAATTTTATGTGTTTTCTCTATAAGATTCTTAGTTAGGTTATACTTTTTTAAATTTCACACTTCATTTCCCTGTTGTTCAGGTTTTTGTTGTTACACTGTATTGGCAAAACAGGATTTTTTTCATCATTCTGTTACTCAACCTTTTTTTTCAATGACAGGAAACATACTACCTCCAGAAAACTACAAGAAATACGCTCACCGCTTTGTTCCTGTGGCATCCCCTCCGCCCACGCCTCCACCTCCAGGGCAGAAAACGGATATGTTCGGCCAGCGCTACACTCCACGCTCTCAGCCCCACCTCTGGAAACTGTCATACAAGCTCAACCACCCTGAGTACCGGCGTCTTCAAGAAGAAATCGCCAAGCGGAGAAAAATGGCAGAAGAAAAGCAGAAGCAGCAGAAAAGTCGAGTCCTGCCTTCCCCTGTCAGTTTTGAAGGAGCCACAGGAGAAGAATAGTTGTAATGATAATTATGTGTGCTGGTTTGTGATTTTGGACCTTACGGCCTGTGGCCAAAAGGTCCAAAATCACAAAACAGCACCCAATACAAAAGAGTAATGGCGGTAAAAACAATAATGGTTGGGGCTCTGATCTTTGGAAAAAGCTGTAAGCACCATACCGGCAACTGTAAACCAGCACACATGCAGTGAAACGATGTGAGTTGGTCTGTGACTGTGGACTTTATGACCTGGAAGCATATGGCTCAAAATCAGAAAACCACTAAATAATTATATGGGGAAAAAACATGACAGCGATGCTTAAGTGTCAGATTTTAGACCTTATGCCCTAGAGCCGTTCTTCTTCTTCTTTTTCCTCGATTGCTTAAAGCGCAATATGCATGATGCAGCCGTTAGGCACCTTAAAGGTCCTGCATCTCTGTCTTTGGCCAGGCACGTGTATGGGGTCCCTCCCCTAGACCGACTGTTGTTCAGGACTGCTGAACTCGGTCTGTCCACCAATGAGTAACAACACATTGGCCCTCACTTCGTTTAGCCCGCCAGCAGAAGCGGTTTACCAAGGTGTGGCCACTGTTATCCCTAACAGCTTTCTTGGAGCCAGAAGTGAGAGTTGAGTGCTGGGTGAGGACCAGAGCACCCGTCACCTGGGTGGGTGCTGCTGCCAGGTTTACAAAGGTACTACCTCTCTCCAGACACCCCATGCACCCCCCACCCCCCTAGAGCCTTTGACCCTTTGGGTGTCGGTAGCAGGTTTAGTCATGATTCCTGCAGGAATCATTGTACCTAAAACTGCTTCCGACACCCAAAGGGTTAAGTCCAAAATGACAAACCAGCAGTCATATGAAAAAATCACGAGTCAAATGGGGGTAAAGTTGTGGCCTCCATTTTAAGTCATGTTGGAAGGGAACTTTATCATGTGGCATGTCCGTATTACAAGACAGAATCAAGCCTTCTCAGCGATTCTTTATCTGTACAGACAGAATACGGCAGAAAATGTTTTGAGCGACCAACCCTTTTTAGAGGTCACCTGTCATTGCAGACCATCATGTAGGTGGCTTCCGCCATCCAAATGTTCTTTTAACTCTTACACTCCCAGAACTAAGTGACTTCCATTTTATTGAATGGAAGTCATTTAATTCTGGTAGTTTAAGAGTTAATTACAGGTTACACTCTTTGCCCTTCTAGATATCTTTTGAGAGAGCATGTTTTGTGGACCACTTTCTTGTGGACCACTTTCTTGCAAAAATGATGGATGCTCAAAACAGGTTCTGCTGTATATGTCTCATATGATGTCATACAGTACTAATTAAATTTTTCTGAAGAGGAAAAGGCATACTTCCGAGACCTCTTATTCAACATGTTTGCCCAAATAAGCCTGTAAGTGCCTTTTTGCCTTGTATCTGTCGATTGACAATCCCAAATATTAAAATATATAACAAATGTGCGACTGCATTTTCGCCCTTTGGCTAGCTGTCAGTAGCGCTTTTTGTTGCGATGATTCCTGCATGCAACAGGGAGTTAATTAAATGTAGTATTAGGATGTAGTCCTGCTAGTTTCGTGGTCTAGTATTGTTGTCTGGCAAGATTTTAAACTTGCAAAAAGTTGTAATCAAAATATGAAATATGTTAACTCGGTAACGAATGTCCGTTACTTATAGCCAAAGAAGCTTTTAGTGGTGTTTACCGCATTGAATTGATGCTAATTATTATATTTGTATCAAGAATATACTGAACACAAATCAGTACTATATTATTCACACTGATTACCTTTCTCAGCCTTCTTCGCATTTTGCGGAGCAGTTTGAGTGAGGTGACCAGTGTGTTCATTACACATCACATTTGTTATTGTTGTTATTTGATAGAATGATCTTATTGTTGTTTTGATAAAACGTACCTAAGCCCCATACAAAGTGTATATATTTGTATATATGGAAAACCTGATGGGGCCTTCATCATATTTTCTCTTGACAAATTCATATCTTGAGCTTATGAGAATGTAATGATATATATTACTGCTGTGACAAATAAAATGACTGACCTGGGCTTGAGTTGAACACCCACAACTGATTATTGTATTTTAAACACAAATATGTTTTGTTGCAAACACTCTTCATGTGTATTCTGGTTTGTCATTTTGCACCTTATAGCCTAAAGCCATAAGGCCCTAAATCACAGGTCACTACACATGTCACAGCTGCTTTAAAGGTAAGGGGAGGTAATGGTTGCGCGCACACACACACACACACACACACACACACACACACACACACACACACACACACACACACACAGACATACACATGCATGTTCTCGTATTCTCCATATGTGTGCTTTCAACTTTCCACTGTTACATGTACTAGGCTTAACCCGTTCAGTACTAGAGGACGCAGACTGTTTCTGCAGTCCTTGTTAATTCAAGACCCAAAAGCCTAGATGTCCCAGGAACATGGATTCAAAATGGTCTCAGTAAGAGGCATAGATCCTCATGAGCCCCCATTACTGTGGGGGTTCATGAGGATCTATACCTCTTGCAGTTGGGTGGTGTTCACATTTTTTCAGCACTAAACGGCTTCAACTTCTCAGAATTTGATCAAAATATAGAAAACTTAAACTACTATCATTTAGCTTTACGCACATTTACTTGATTACTGTACAATGGTTTACAAGTAACACTCTGCCAAAATTGAACATTTCCATGTAAACATTGGCAGCCAAAACCATTTTATAAGTATTAGATACAGTGTACTTAACCCATTTAGCCCCAACACATAAAACTACAGCAGGAGATGGGTCAACCATGATAATTCTAGGGTAGTGTCAGATTAACTTGGTGCCATCAGGCGCCAAGTTAATCTGGCACTACCCTTGAATTATCATGGTCAGTCCATGTCAGCTGCAATTGGTAAATGGGCGACACCTGTAAAATTTGGGAAATGCATTCTTGGGGTTAAATGGGTGAACTCTGTGCCTTCAGCCACCAGTACCGGACACAGTACCTTCTGCTGCAAGCATGTGGCTTATTAATTTTCACGCAAATCAAACCCTCAAACTCTGCACCAAATCTTGCCATGGACATTTACATCACAACAAACACATAATAGCGGTAATAAAATTTAGACTGAAAATAAGCCCCCCGAGCTGAACTGAACTGTGAAAGACATTTGCTTGTTCGTGTAAGAGAATATCTGAGAAGATGGCTGCAGAAAACTAAGCTGTTAACCCATAGCATACCGAGCCTAAAAGCTTCAAATTTGTACACTGCCATATACAAACTACCTTATAGTACTTACAGATAAGGATATAGACCAATGGCTCTGGTTCAAGGGTGGTGCCAGAATAGCTTGGCGCCTAGAGGCGCCAAGCTATTCTGGCACTACCCTTGAAATATTTTAGTTAAACTTATTTCACACACTGGTGTATTCCGAATGATAAGCTGTTGATTCAACCCCTTCATTGCCAGTAGACGCAGACTGTGTTCTGGAAATCAGAGTACATTGTACGTCAAAGATCCTATGTTGTCAAAGGAACATGCATGCCAAGAAGCATAGATCCTCATGAGCTCCAGCAATTGTGGGGGCTCAGAAGGATTAATACCTCTTGCATTTGCCTGGTGTTCTATTTTTTCTTATAAGCAAGAAACAGAAAGTCTCAATTAACCCCTTTGTGCATGCAGCCACTGGTCCTGTTCATGGAACCGGGCGGCTGCAACCACAGTGGGGTAAATCTAATTGTGAAGAAAAGACATGCATGTCAAATTACCACACATTCGTTTTAAAAAAAAAATCAACATAGATACATACTGTGTCGACCCAGCCACAATCCATTTCTAATATCACTTGTGGCGAACACACGGTCTCGCTGGGCAAATCTGCCTGCAATTATATTTTGGGGAACTTCACCCATAAAAGCTGCAAATAATATAATGATAAATTACAACAGAACTACCTACTCAACCTGGACACTCTATAGCTGAAGATGGGTCAAACATGACAGTCAAGTGTAGTGCCAGATTAGATTGGCACCTATGCCAAGCTAATCTGTCACTACCCTTGAATTATCAAAACCGATGCTTCTTTTTTTTTTTACAAAGATGATAACTAATGTTGCATGCTGGGCTGTCGTGTTTACTCCAAACAGATTAACTTGTAGCTGTGATGGTTCGCGTCCCTTGAATACGGAGTCGGGCAAACTTCTAATAGACCTTTTACAGGAGGGGGGGGGGGGGCCGGTGGGGGTGGGGGTGGGGGTGGGGGGGGGGGGGGGGGTTCATGGTGATGTATTTTGTGATTCCTGCCTCCCCCAAAACAGCATTCATGTTTCATGATAAAAAGAGACAATGAAGATATAAGGTACTGCTTTCATAATGTCTTTCTCTGGGCTAAAAGTATAGTGACTGTCTGGCAACAGACTTTCACGTTTCACAAATTACCATAAAGATCTTGTTTTGGCTTTCAAGTTTAAGGACGACCCCTTTTTTCACTGATCATGGGGTTGAAGAAATTACAATCAAGAGAAGCGAAAAAACGCCAATCATGCATGACGATTTAGTACCACCCCCTCTTTACACACATAAAAAACAGATTTCAAAAACAAACTTTGATAACATACTAAATGTATGAGCATTTATTGATGAAAACTCTCACTTCATGAGCAAAATGGCTCACATGTGATTGATCGACAATACCTGGTACACCAGTAGCCCAAGGGTAGTGTCTGGTTAGTTTGTTGCCAAATGGCAACAAACTAATCAGGCACTACCCCCTGAACTATTACATTCAATGGCCTCTCACAGTTGGTGTAGGAAGCGAGTGATAACTACGCTATGTGATGTAACATTCAAGGAGAAAAAAGTCTGTGATATGTGTGAGCCAATGTGTCCATATATGGTACTAGTGTAGGGTTACATGTATGCTTGAGATAAAAGGGCAAAATGAAAACACGCTTCGGATCCCCTAGTGCATGCAGCTACTGGTACTTTAACCCTTTTCATCCAGATACACTATTGCTTGTAATAAATTTGACTACGATAGTTCAAGGATGGTGCCAGCATTGCTTGGCGCATGAGGCGCCAAACTATTCTGGCACCACCCATGAACTAAAATAGTTGATCTATCTCTTTATTTGTAATGTAGCCTTCATAGGACAATAAGCAAAGTTTAACACATTCAGCCTCAACGGGTTAAACAGTGGCTGCACACACAAGAGGGTTACAATTAAAAAAATCATCCCTGGACATCAACTGCTTTAACTGGAACATTGAAAGCAAGGGAATGTAGCAGACAGGTTCATGCAAGATAATCACTGGATGAATGTAACGAGAAATAAAAAAATGAGTTGCAATATTTATCGATGGCAAAATTACAAACATTGATAATTACAAAACATTCAGTCAATATCTCTTACACATTGCACACAGCAAGTTTTGTCTCCTACAGAGGATGATGTCACAGTCAAAGTGCGGTGGTGTGCCTCTTTAATTTTAACATATGCCATACTGACTTAGAAAAACGTAAATTAAGCAGGTACAATACTAACTGTACATATAGAGAAAAAAAACCAATTTGTGGATAACTGTGAAAGTTCACCATTAACAAACTCAACATGTCCTTACTTTAATTCTCATCATTATACATACCGGTATGATACATATGAAAAGTGTGCAAAATAGTTCTTCTTTCATACAACCATAAAATCAAATAAGAAATTAAACCTTTTTTACAAGGCTAACATATTTTGGTGCTGAGACCGTTATATTACATTGGATATTGGTACTTAACCTTTTGGGTGTTGGTGGTGGTTTTGGTCGAGGTGATTCCTGTAGACCAAAACTACCACCGACACCCAAAGGGCTAAACAAACAAACTTAACTCCCTCATGCATGCAGCCACCAGTACTGCGAACTGTACCGTGGCTACTTGCACAAAATAGTTAAACCAAAACTGAACATGAGCACAGCCCTACACTTGAGCTAACACGGTTGATCCATCTCCTATGTTGGTGTTGGGACTGAATTACGTAATACATGTATATGGGTGTACAAGTGTGAAAAATTGAAATGACTGAAAATGATGCACACACTAACTATTCTTCACGACTAATGGCCAGCAAGAGACATCAGTTCTTATGAGCTCCTGCAGATGCAGGGGCTTGTGAGAATGTTTGCCTCTTGCAAATGGAACAGACTGTATGAAGGTCTGTTCTGTCTGAACCAAAAGCTGAAATTCAGCTTTTTTGGATTTTGAGAAAGCTGATGCGGTCTCTAGGACTGAAGGCTGTCACCTAATCATAATACGAAACAAAAACTCTCCTTGTAAGCAAATAGTCCTTGTTACTTGAGTATGACCGAATTTTGTTCTCAGGCTATGTGTATAATTTACCCCATCACTGCCCAGAGGACGCAGATTGTGTTTTTCAAATCATTGTGAATTCAACATCAAAGATCTCTAGGAACATGGCTACAAAATGGTTTAGCAAGAGGTATAGATATAGGTACGAGTCCCCGCAACTGTGGGAGCTCATGAGGATCTATACCTCTTGCAGTTGAGCAGTGTTTAAGTTTTCTCGGCCATGATGTGTGGTTATATTATGTTTCAAACGAACGAAGAAAATAATCCAAGTGTAGGTATAAAACCTTGTACAGCGCTTATTACAGCATAACCTAGCTGTCAAGCGCAACCTCATGAAAGATCACCTGTCATTAAAGACCATATCTTAAGTGATTGCAGCCACCTTAACCCTTTCAGCCCAAGGACCCTGCAGCAGGAGATGGATTGATCATGATAATTCAAAGGTAGTGCCAGATGAGCTTGGCGCCTGCAGGCCCCAAGCTCATCTGGCACTACCCTTGAATTATCATGATCAATCCACCTCCTGCAACTGGTACATAGTCGTTCAGCAACATTTCCCAAATTTGGGAAAAGCACCCGTGGAGCCAAAAGGGTTAATGATGGTCCTTAATGAAAAGGGACACAAAATTAAGTCCTATGAGACTTCTCAGGGGTCTTTCATGACCATTTTTTTTCTTGCAAAAGGTGGCTGCTCAAAACAGGTTCTACTGTATATCCAAATGTTAAAAAAGAAGGACAAAAGTGTGGACTCTGAAAAAGCATTGTTATTTCCAACTTGTCTTATATCAAACCATGTTAAGCTAGGAACTTTTCTTTTAACATTTACTTTTAGATTTTCATTGTCCACTAGAATAATCTGTATAACAACATACTGAATAAACATTAAATCAGAGGCAAGAGCTACTTTTTCACTTCCACCACGACGATGATGGTGATAATGAGAGCAATAACGAAGAAAATGACGAGGAGTATGCACATCTTCTTTCTGGATTTTCTCTGCAAAAACAAAGAGAACGCAAACTTATTAGATAAGTGCATCTTGCTTGACGTTTTTTTTTTTTTATAGGCTACAATCCAGGACATCAAGTCCAAAAGAAAAAGAAGAAACTGATCGGACACTGTACACACAGCCACACTAGCCAGCTCTCAACCCCTAGCTTCTATGAACAAAATAATAATACTTCGTAGTAAGTGAAAAAATTTATTTTTCTCTAAAATTTATTTTTTCGAAAAATACTTACCGATAACATTACTGATAGGAAACGTACACTTAGCTTACCAATTTCAGCTAAAAATTCTGTTGTGTACCTACACGACAAGGGAGGCGACCCAAGGGCGCCGTAACCAGGTACCCTCAGTAGCCTCCCGTCCCACCCTATCCGGTCACGCGCCCAGTGGTATCTCGCCAGTCTGAAGCTTAGCTCATTGGCGGCAAATGGGGCAGGTGGGAGGGTCCTCCGAGTAATGTCATCGGTAAGTATTTTTCAAAAAAATACATTTTAGAGAAAAATTCATTTGTTTCTTCAAAAATATTACTGATGACATTACTGATAGGAAGAATAGCGAAAAGGAGGTGGGTGCCACCCAGAACTTCCTTATCCCCTTTATACGGGCTAACCAGACCCGCCCTCCCCCGGGGCAAACTCCTGACAATTTCAGCTAAGCTTAATGCATGGCGCCTCAGGCGCTAGGAGGGAGTGTTGCGCCGACTTGGTGTGCCCCATCAGGGCTAGGTTATCCCGCTGGCCCGAGAGGTCCCTGGGGTAGAACCGGGCAAAGGTAGATTCCGCCCACCAGACCACTGCCGCCCCATGTCTTTGACGGCGCAGTAGTGACGAAGGCGACGCTCGTGGCCATGGGTCTAACCTCGTGCGCCCCGAACTTCAGCCTCTTAGCGCTATCTGGGGAGAGGTCCTAGTAGGTGGACCAGGTCATCCTGCTGAACCAGGAAGATATCGTCTGGCCGAGGTGTCTGGTCCTCCTGGGACAAAGACAGCCAGAGGCGGGCACATCCTCTCCGGACGGGTTAGAATTGGCACAGGCACCCCCGTAAGGTCATCACTGGGTCCTGCAGTCTGGTCTCCCGGTGTAGGAGCAACCCCTCAGTGGCTAGATGGTGATCACCTGGGGCGTGGGCAAGGGGACCGAGTGTTGGCCAGGAAGAACGGGTCGGTCAGTAGCTGCACAGAGCCATCTGTTCTGAACTGTAGGCAGGCGGGGCGTGTCGAGAACGCATGCAGTTCGCTTACCCTGGAAGCCGTGGTGAGGTCCAGGAGAAAGTGGGTCTTCCGGTCACATCGGCCAACTGCGCCAAGGGGAAGCGGTCTGAGTAGAGCCACATCAGCACCCCGGGTAGGGCCCATCGCGGAGTCAGCGCGCGGGAGGCAGGCTGCTGGAGGCCGAAGCGGGCCATACAGTCGGCGAGGTCTTCCAAGCGCCGGGGACTGGGCGGCCCAAGTGGCGGTACGCATCAGCGATCATGGCGAAGTAGCCCCCGATGGTGATCAGCACCCAGTGCTGCACGGCGAAGAGCCAGAGGAAGGACTCGGTCCGGCTGAGGGACAGTCAGATCCATGGGGGAGAGGCGCCAGTCATCGCCCCAGGACCGCAGGACTCACCACATTCCCTCATAGACTCGTCGGGTCGAAGGTCTGCAGGCTGCAGCAATAGCTTCCACCGCTGCACTTGAGAAGCCTTAGCGGCGAGGGCGTGCCGCACCATCTCCAGCGGTGGAGGCGGAGTCACTCGGGTCACGGATGGTACAGCGCCTGTCGTGGATGCTTGATCATCGTGCGCAGGGTGGAGAGTCGCAGGGGGGGGGGGGGGGGGGGGGGGAGGGCGGGGGCCGTGGCGAGGCTCAGGAGGTCGGTGGTCCAGAACTTGGTCCAGCAGAACGGGGCCACCAGTAACAGGACTGCGTTGCAACCCTTGAACTTGAGCAGGACCTTGGGGACGAGCAGCTTGGGTGGATAAGCATACGCGATGAAGCCCTCCCAGGAGACGGAGAGCGCGTTGACTGCGCAGGCGAGAGGGTCCGGGATGGGGGAGACACTCGGTGCAGAGAAGCCAGCTGCGCCATGAGAGGGAGTCGGCTAGGACAGTCAGGTGGCCAGGGATGTGTCGCGTTCGGAGAGAGATGCCACGATCTTCGCACCACCGGAGGGCCTGGTACTGGAGGATGCTGCCGGAGGGGCAGCACGTCCCGCCCAGCTTCTGGATGTAGGAGACCATGGTGGAGTCATCAGAAAAGACGAGGAGCCCTTGGTGCCGGAGGCGTGTCTCCCATGCGATGAGGGCTCGCCAACCGCTTCCAGCTTCAACCAGTTGATGTGTCCGCGACGTCCGGAGGCCAGCGGCCGGAGGGCGTGGAGAACATTGGAACGCCAGCAGAAGGTCGCCAGTGGAGAAGCAGGTGTAGCTGAAGCGGGTGGGAGTAGAGCCGGTCGAGGGGTAGGAGGTCCGCCGCCGCGCTCATCAGGCCCAGGAGCTGAAGCCACACTCTGGTGGAGACGGTGTTCTCTGGAGACATCTGCTGGACTAGGGTCGCCAACTTTTGGATCCGAGGCTCCGGGAGTCTCACCTCGTTGAGGTTGGTCCGAAAATCTATGTCCAGGTGCACAAAGCGGCGGGGGAGGCACGAGGTCTAACTTGCCTACGTTGACCAGGAAGCCAGGCCGAGCAGATCAAGTAGCACATCTCCGTCCTTCCCCAAGGTGGCCTCCAACTGGTTCCACAGGAGCAGATCGTTGAGGTAGTTGAAGGTGAGGTTCGAGGACGCCTGCCTGGCCTTGGTGACGATGGTGTCCATGATGCGAGTGAACACCCGGGGGCTGAGGTTGAGGCCGAAGGGCAGCGCCCAGTACTGGCAGACCACGCCGCCGAAGCACGGCAGTTTACCTTTCCCTGAATTGCTCTCTTTAGTTGGGCTGTGTACTGGCCGAGACCCATATCACTGATAAGCTGCAGACTGGAAGCGTAGCACTCTTTGTTCCTTGTTGAAGGCTGTCAGGCAGGTGATCAGTTTAGTCTGTTTGTAACTTATTATTACCATGGCTACATTGTTACAATCGTAAATATGATTATGTAATACTATACTTGAAAATGTCCTCTTCAGGCTCATGTGTTTCTTTTGAAATCATCTTTGAATTCTGTGGTTATTACGTGATTAAAATGTGTGTGTAGTTCGAGGAACTTTCCTTCCGCAGTAGACAGTGCGGGTGTGTGTAAAAAAATGGTTTTCAGTGCCGGATGTATCACTATGTGTGCGTGCCCTTATCTGATGCATATATGTAAAGTATAGCATGTTAAAGCCATGGAGAATGAACATTCCTTTCCAAGGCATTTGGAGGCCGTGAATTCTTTGTGTAGACTTTGTGGTAGAAGGTCTAGGCGAGCAGTCAAAGACAAAACAAACCCATGTCATTTTGTGCACTAAATACACCAGTGATATGAAAAGAAAAGGGGAGACTGCCAGTGCTAATATTTTAGGAAGGTTACAAAGTAAAGTAGATAACAGCACTGTCAGGGGAGAGAAGTGTGCATGATCGACCAGTGATTATAGATCTACTGTGGCCAAAGCACACACACACACACAAAAAAAGAGATAGGAAAGAGAGGGGGCGCTAAAAAAAGTGACTGAAAGCAATGCATATGGAAGATATCACACCAGTGATATATTTTCGTATTACAACATTGATGTGCTCAACGACCAGGAAGGGAAGCATTCTAAACAATTTGTTCCATGTGTCATACAAAGCTTGTCAGATTCAGAAAACAAGTGGAGCGCAAAAGCTCTACAGACATTCACAAAACGTGTGATCAATTTTCGGTAACCTTTGATGAAACTCTTTCTGTTGATGACTGTCAAACATGTAGTCTTTTCAAGCAGCAGTCAAAAGGTGGCCGACCGTATCCAGCCAAAAACAGACTAGCTGCACCCAAAAGAAAAGATCTTGATAATGTAGGGGATTCTTTTCCTGATCTCTCTTTTTGTCCGCCTTCATCATGTTCGGGCATCAACATCAACACCAGCAAAAGTCAGGAAGTGTGTAGATTCGGCTTTACAACCTTCCACTGATCTTTCCTGTTTACCGTCAACATCAACACCAACACAATTTGAAGCGCAGATATTCCCAAACCCAGTGTTGTTATCTATCTATCTATCCATATCACGTAGTCTTGCCGACCGTTGGGGCACCACTGATGACTTGGCAACCAGCTCCCTCCATTCCTCTCTGTTCTCTGTCATTCTTAGTGTATCACCCAGCCTCAGTCCTGTCCACTCTGAGATATTGTCCTCCCATATTTTCCTCTGTCTTCCTCTCCTTCGTCCTCCTTGCACAGTGCATTGTAGGATTGTTTTGGCAAGCCCTGCTGAACGCGTGACATGCCCATACCACTTCAGTTTGCGTTTTTTCACAATGGCTAATAGGTCTTCATAGGGCCCGATGGCTTGCCTGATTCTGCTTCCCACTTCCTCCACTTCCACAGTCTGTGAATCTTGGATTTGAATGGGGATGATGCAGTGTTGTTAGCACTGCATCATCCGATCTACAATAATTCCAGTTCCAAAGAAAACCAAAGTGACATGTCTAAACGACTACAGACCAGTGGCTTTAACCAGTGTTGTCATGAAATCACTTGAGCGACTTGTCCTGTGTTTCATGAAGTCACTTATTGACCCGTGTTTTGACCCACATCAGTTTGCCTATAGAAGGAATAGGTCTCTTTGGCTCTATTTCATGTTCTTCAGCACCTAGAGCAACCTAACACATACGCACGCATTCTCTTTGTAGATTATAGCAGTGCCTTTAACACTATTGTCCCTTCCAAGTTTTTTGATAAACTACAACAGATTTGTTCTTTTCCACAGTCCATTTGCTTATGGCTGCTCGACTTTCTCCTGGATCGTCCGCAGGTCGTTAAAGTGGGTGACCATGTGTCCTCCTGTATTTCCCTGTCCACGGGCACCCCTCAGGGGTGCGTTTTGTCCCCTTTGCTGTACTCACTCTTCACTTGCGACTGCAGAGCGAGTCGTGAGGGCACGCAAATGTTTAAGTTTGCTAACAATACCACAGTGGAGGGAATGATAAAAAACTGTGATGAATCCCAGTACCGGGAGCAGGTCGATCAGCTTGTGCAGTGGAGTGACCAGAACAATCTGGAACTCAACGTCGGTAAGACAAAAGAGCTCATAGTGGACTTTAGACGCAACAAAACTGTCCTCCCCCCCTCTCGTAGTTCATGATTAAACCGTAGAAACTGTTCAGCATTTTAAATTTCTGGGAACCACCATCTCTGATGATCTTAAATGGGAACAAAACACAGAGAACATTGTAAAGAAAGCACAGCAGCGCCTTTATTTTTTTAGAAGGCTGAGGGCTTTTGGTGTGAGCAGAACTGGCATGCTGCACTTCTACCGGGCCGCGATCGAGAGTGTGTTGACATTCTCGATCACGGTCTGGTATGGCAGTGCGTCTGCACGGGACAAACACAGACTGAACCGTGTTGTCAGGACGGCATCTAAAATAGTCGGCAGAGACATGCCAAGTCTTGACAGTGTTTACCAACAGCGGCTGCTTAGACGTGCAGGGCTTATTGCACGTGACACTACACACCCGGCTAACTGTCTCTTTAACCTGCTTCCGTCTGATCACCGCTACTCTGCTCTCAAAGAACGGACAAACCGTTTTAGTAACAGTTTTACCCTAGTGCTGTCCGAGCCCTTTCAGTGCTATAAGTGTGCGATGATGTACTCTGTGGGCCGATCATAGAGTTTCATTGCCGAGGACTGATGTTTTCGAGAATGACTGAGTGAGTGTGCGTATGTGTATGGAATTGTGTGGCCGGCCTACAGAGCACCTCGCCCTCGCCCATCCCTTGTGCTATCCCCTTGGTTGTTGGTGGTGCTTTTGGTCGAGTTGACTCCATGAGTCTCCTCCCCGGCAGGGCGCGCCCCCAACGGTTGAGAGAATAGTGCATATCAGTATTAGCCTAGTCTTACGATATATATATATCAACTAGTTTTACACCCGACTGTGATCACTAAATTAGTGACATATTTACTCTATGATAGTCTGTTTTCATTTTAAACGATATACCTTTAATTAATTTAGACTTCTTAGATTAATAGGCGTGTGTGTTGTGTCAGTGTGTGTGGGAAATGAGCGTGGGTGTGTCGCATTGGGTTGTGAGATTAGTTGTTCAGTTTTAAAGTTTTGACAGTGTGTGTAGAGCATTGAATTGTGTGATAGAGTCGACTGAGATGTTTGTAATTGTAACGACACCAACACACATTCCTATGCTTTATGTCTTAAGGCAAAAGGCAATAAACAGTATTATTATTATTATTATATTATCCCCATTCAAATCCAAGATTCACAGACTGTCACTCATCCAAAAACTGAAACTCATCGCCGTATCAAGTTTAGACACAGGATCATAGTGACCCTGTAGACATACTCATTTTGAGCCATTTTAATGTGACACTAAGCCGGAACTGGATCTCTGAACAGCAAGCAGTAAACCTCTGATTTGTGTATTGTTTTTAATCTGTGTTAAAATTGTGATATTGTTAAAAACATTGACTGTATCAGTGAAATTCGCATACTTTATGCCGCGCGCTCTGAATGGATTACCATTTTCACTTGGCCCACCAAACCAGCTTTAGCAGGACTCAGGTACAATACAATACAATACAACTTTATTGTCTGTTCGAGTCAAGGCACGACAGAAATTTGCCTTTCGGCTCGTCATGAAACAACAATATAAGACATTAACAAATGCTACAAGAACATATCATGAAAAATTATCATTGCAGCAATCTATCACAAGCATGATATGTTGATTTGAAGATTTTAGCATGGGATATGCCAGTTAAGACATGTTGACAGCACTGACTTTGTCTGAACTATCCAGCAACTTTTGATTTTGAACAGTGATGTGATAAAAAGTATGATAAACTAACGGAAGGCAGCATCTAATCCGTCTTCTAGTGATACTTTGAGCCAGTGCATGACAAACATCCACGCAGATTACCCCAGCATGTTTGGTGTCCAAAGATAGTACAATTTCTCTTCTACATGACGACTTATGTTCAAATAATCACTCACAACTGCAGGTTAATTAATTCCGGTTTAAAGACAACATCTGTAATTCACAGCTTATTCACCGATGTATGCAGCAGCGGCTAAGAGATAAACGGGGGTAAAGCACAGTAGTACTGTGAACAAAGACGGCTGCTGCGCTATTCGTATCCCAAGCTGAAGCCAGACCGCACAGCTGGTGCCTTATCAGTGATGGTATTTAGCGCGCTGATAGTAAGGGTTCCAGTATCACTAGGCAGGCATTGTCATGGAACCCCCAGGGAAAGAGGAAAAGAGGTAGGCCGAGAAACTCCTGGCGTCGAGACCTCCAAGCAGACATCAAGAGACTGGGAACCACCTGGAGTAGAATCGAAGGAGAAGCACAGGACAGGAGTTGCTGGAGGTCTCTCGTCGACGGCCTATACCCGGGTAGGGGTGACAGGCGTAAGTAAAGTAAGTAAGTAAGATAGTAAGGGGAAGGAGACTGCCTCGCTATCTCAGTGCTCTCGCGAAGCCGATCTGTAGCTGTGCTGGCGGGCAGCCAGCTGAGAACTAAAGAGCATAGACTAAACTGCCGTGGAAGGCGAGGCGGAGGAACGTCAAGAAGCGGGGTGCACAGGGACGTGAAGGTACGCGTCCGACAAGTCCAGGCTGACGGTTAAGTCCATGAGCTGCACCACTGAAAGCCAGGCTATGGCCATCCCCATGTGGAACGTCGGCGCGAAAAGCACTTGTCAGCGTGGAGAGATCAATGAAGGTGGGCCCCTCACCACCGGGCTTGGGACGACGCAGAGGCGGCTGTAGAAGGCCGGAGAACCGTGACGCAGGACAACCTCCACGGTAGCCGTCTGTAGTAGGGCAGCGAGAACACCGCGAAGAGCATCAGCTCTGACCTGGTCTGTCGGGGTAGCGGTCCATGGGGGGGAGCGCCGCAGTGGGGGAGGAGGCCGAGAGGAGAACAGGTGTCGGAGCCCTGCCAAGGTCCTGGAATCCAGGGGATTGGGGCAGGGACTTGATTCGTTCAGGCTGCCGGACAGCATCCACACAAGGCCGAAGCTTCCTCTTGAGCGGCAGGGGCGGCGGGCAGTCCCCCGGGGGAAGGCAAGAAGCCTTGTCCAGGGACTGGCAAGTCTCCATCCTTGGAGCCAGGAGGGCCGTCGGCGATGAAGGGATGTCTGTCGAGAACGAGCGCAGGGAGGCTGAGAGGTTGAGGAGGGCTGAACCAGAGTCCTCCGGTAAAGGTGAGGGCGTCATCGTCGTCGGGGGGCATGGGTGGGGGGGGAGGCGAAGCAACGACGGCGGGCATCGGGGCCGGAGGGGTGGGTGTCTCTCGGAGGCCTCGCCAGCGGTGTCATGACTTTCGAAGTTGAGCTGGGGGCTCTGGCGGGAGGGGGGGAACTGAGGCAGCCAAGGAGGAGTCCCGTGAAGAGTGCCGCGAGGAGGAAGTGCTCCGCCACGTCAACGAACGAACCGTGGGGAGCGACCGCGGGGGCGCGAGCAAGCACCAACTCATGGGGAGGAGCGACCAAGTGTAGCGGGGCCAGAACTGGGGACGGGCATCAGGGACAGCGGGGCGATGTACGCCGGGGCGAGCGAGAGGTCGGTCTCGGGCGGGCGGCAGACAGCGTCATCGGACGGGCGAAGGGCCAGGGGCGGTATCAGGGCGGGGGGAGCGTTGGCTTTGTCGCCAGAGTTTGTGAAGTCAGGCAGCGGAGGGCAGCCCGGCGATCTTAGTGGCATGCTTCTGGACAGCCGGGTCGGAGCTTGAGGCAGAGCGGGCCGTAAAGCAGGGCGACCAGGTTCGCTGTGGGTCAGGTTCGAGAGAGCGGGCGCACAAGGGTCCAGTAGCTTCGTTCGTCCATGGAGCGGGGCGGACGACGTTGCTGCTGGAGTGGTTACGAGGAGCGCCGTGGCTGATTCCGAGCATCCGCGTCGGAGCCTGAGGCAGATCGAGCCACAAGGCAGGGTGAACAAGTTCACTGTGGGCCAGGCTCGGGAGAGCGGGCGCACAAGGTCCAGTAGCTTCGTTCTGCTGGGGGCGCTTGTCACTCACCGTGGCACAGGCCGAACGACGTTGCTGCTGGACTGGATCTGAGTAGTGGCGGGGATGCTTCCGAGTATCTGCGTCGGAGCCTGAGAGGACTTGGGCTGCAAGGCAGGGCAAACAAGTTCGCTGTGGGCCAGGCACGAGAGCGTGGGCGCACAAGGGTCCAGTAGCTTCGTCCGGCTGTGGGCGCTTGTCGCTCACCGAGGAGTGGGGCGGACGACGTCGCTGCTGGACTGGTACCAAGTAGCGACGGGGATGTGTACGAGTTCCGCAAAGCGGGGCGAACAAGTTCGCTGTGGGCCACGCTCGAGCGAGTGCACTCACAAGGGTCTAGTAGCATCGTCCGGCTAGGGGTGCTTGTCACTCACCATGGAGCTGGATGGACGATGTTGCTGCTAGACTGGAACCGAGTAGTGGTGGGCAGCTTCGAGTTTCCGCAATGCGGGGCGAACAAGTTTGCTGTGGGCTATGCTCGAGAGAGCGGGCGCACAAGGGTCCAGTAGCTTCATCCGGCTGGGGGCGCTTGTCACTCACTGTGGAGTGGGCCGAACGACATGGCTGCTGGACTGGAACCGGGTAGTGGCGGGGCAGCTTTCTTGTTTCCGCAAAGCGGGGCAAACAAGTTCACTGCGGGCCAGGCTCGGGAGAGCGGGCGCGCAAGGGGGGTTTTGTCCGGCGAGTCGTCAGTCCCCCAACATCAGGTGCGTCTAGGCCGGTTAGTAGCGGTAGCAGGTGATTGGCCCCAGGACGGCGTCGGTCGTTCGCGCCGATAGAAGCCCCAGAGCTGTGACCATTGCTCTTCCACCCAGGCCGCGCAGGTGTCGCAGGTGTGACCGGAGGCACAGCCGCAGCAGGGGAGGCACACCACATGCGTATCGCTCGGCCATTGGAAGTCTCCACAGTGCGTGCCAGTGCGGACTTTTTACTGCAAAACATAGTCAAAGGTGTGAAGCGACTGGCCGTGGCTCTGTAAGGCCACCCAAACAAGTGCACCCGCGCCTGAATTATCACTCTGATGAAGAGAAAATTCTACGGCCGGTGCCGCCGCCGGCGCACAGCACGCCAGTCGAGGACAACAACCGAGACCTTACCTCGCCATGGCCGCAAAGTCGGTGAGTAACCTGTCACAAAGGCCGTAAGGAATCCAAAGG
The DNA here is from genome assembly GCA_036245525.1 of Semisulcospira habei. Lineage (NCBI taxonomy): Eukaryota > Metazoa > Mollusca > Gastropoda > Semisulcospiridae > Semisulcospira > Semisulcospira habei. The sequence goes on along the minus strand of BTPG01000006.1, from coordinate 87,150,937 downwards.
GCACAGTGGCGAAGCCCCAGCGCCACAAATCCAGACAGAAGCACCAGCGCCCACATGCAAGTCCACTTTAGAAACAAATGTAATCTAAGGCAAGCACGGTTATTCAATGTAATCCCAGAACTCCAAGGCATGACCGGTTACAACCATACACAGCCGAATACGTCCAGTAGGCTTGAACACAACCATTCGCGGTAAGCTAAGCGAACAGACTGGCGAGATACTGCTGGGCGCGTGACCGGATAGGGTGGGACGGGAGGCTACTCAGGGTACCAGGTTACGGCGCCCTTCGGTCGCCTCCCTTGTCGTGTAGGTACACAACAGAATGTTTGGCTGAAATTGGTAAGCAAAGTGTACGTTTCCTATCTGTAATGTCATCGGTAATGTTTTTGAGGAAACAAATAATTACCGATGGCATTACTATATGGAAGGTACACTTAGCTTACCGATTTCAGCCTTAGAACCCTTTGTGTGTACCTACACAACCAGGGACTCAACTCTAGGGAGCTGTAACCACGAACCCTGGGTAGTGTCCCCTTCCCTTCAAGGGTTTTGAAGAAAGAAATACAGTGGACAAGGAGGATATTTTTACATTTTTCTAAACTGTTATGAAAATGAAATGGAAGAGCAGCAAATCACATCTAAGGAACTTGTATTTCATGACAGCAAGTCCAGACCCTATTTTATCCATTTACATCACACCACTAGTCATTAACCCATTTAGCCCCGATACACTACAGCAGGAGATGGATGGACCATGACAATTCAAAGGTAGTGCCAGATTAGCTTGGCATCAACCTAATCTGGCACTACCCTTGAATTATTATGGTCTCTCTCTTGGGAAATGCGACCTTGGGTTAAATGGACCAAAAGCGATGAAAATGTAAACAAAGGTCCTCGGGCTGACATCAGCCACCGTGGACCCGCACACAACTGTGCGCAAACCCACTACGGTCATTATCCAGTGAAAAGGTCTTTGTTTACTAGGAAAGTCATAGCATCTTACCTGATATTCAGCAGCTTTCACAAGTTGTTCATTTCCGCTATCCACATTTGAGTAGGCCCTTTCTACATTGGCCTCGATGTCATCTGCAATCGTTAATGTTCTTTTTTATAAATGCTGGTCCGTAACTGGACTTCAGAGCTTGAAGCCATAGGGTGCAAAGTCACATACCACAAGGCATGGGCATTACAAACAAACAAGAACAAGAGTTTTGCACACTACACCAAACTGACGTCAAATCACATTGCACAGTCACACCTGGCAACCACCCCAGGGTGTTCATAAAACCTGTCAAGATGACCATCTGTATAAAGCGACCATCTGTCTAAGCAGACCATCCATTTTGGGGGTCTAATGTTCTTCTATTACTTTGATAGCCCTGTACAAGAAAACCACTTATATACAGTGACCTCCTTTTGACAGTCCCTTGGGCAGTCGCCTTACATAGTCCTGACTGTATAAAAAATCGTTGCCTTAGGTGGATCCCTACACAGGGTCTGGTCCCATGGTCTTTCTCTTAGAGAGGTGGTCTCCTCATACAGGTGGTTGCCATGGCAGGTTTGACTGTACAGCTAACAGCAAATTTTAAAAACGCAACAATAAAGACATGTTTGATTATTACACTGAATCTGAAACACCTATCAGGTCAATTCCATGCGTTGTGAGTTGACGTCTGAAGACTACATTACTGTCATAAGAGAAAGACCGACCGTGATTGTTCAAGGGTGGTGCCAGAATAGCTTGGTGCCTCATGGCACCAAGCTATTCTGGCACCACCCTTGAACTATCATGGCCGAGCCATACTTTGCTGTGATGTGTCAGGGTTGAATGGGTTATTGAACATAAATATGAATTTTTCTCTAAAGTGTATTTTTTGAAAAATACTTACCGATGCCATTACTATAAGGAAATGGTCTCTAGCTTATCTAATTTTAGCCCAAAACTTACGAGTGTACCCATACGACCAAGGGAGGCAACCTAGGGGCGCCGTGACCCAGTACCCGAGTAGCCTCCCGTCCCACTCCATCCGGGCAACTGCCCAGTGCAGATACGCCAGTTTGTTCGCTTAGTTAACAAGCAGCAAACGGTGCACGTGGGAGGGCCGTCCGAGTAATGGCATCAGTAAGTATTTTTCGAAAAAATACATTTTAGAGAAAAATTCATTTGTTTCCTCAAAAACATTACCAATGCCATTACTATAAGAAGGAATAGTAAAAAGGAGGTGGGTGCTGAGGAAAAACCCGTGACCCGACCAAGCTAGCTAGACACGCCCTCCCTGGAGCAAACTCCCGATAATTTATTTAAGAGTTACCAACGGCACCGAGGGTGCCGGGAGGGAGTGTTGCGCCGCGGCGATGTCCCCCACCAGGGCCAGGTTGTCTCACTGGCCAGCCAGGTTTCAGAGGTAGAATCGGGTGAAGGTCGACTCTGTTCACCAGCCCACAGCCGCCACGATGTCTCTGACGGCACAGTTGCAGTCGAAGGCGATGCTTGTGGCGACGCCTCTGACATCGTGCGCCCTGATGTGCAGCCACTAGGCAGCATTGGGCAGAGGTCCTGGTAGGCGAAGCGTATCACCCATCGGAGCCAGGATGGAATTGTCTGGGACAAGATGTTAGATCTACCTGGGGACAGAGGGAGAAAAAAAAGGCGGGCACGTCACCTGTGGAGCGGCTTGGTTCAGCGCAGGTACACGCGTAAGGCTCTCATCGGGTCCAGTTGTCTGGCTTCCCGGTTCAGGCCTATCCCCGTCAGCGGCCGTACAGAGATCACCTGGGGGGGCGGTCAATGGGACTGCATCTTGGCCAGGAAGGCCGGGTCCGTCAGTAGCTGCACAGAGCTGTCCGTCCTGAACTGCAACAGGAGAGGTGTGCCGAAGGCACGTGCAGCTCACTCACTCTGGAGGCCATGGCAAGGGTGAGAAGAAGCAGGTCTTCTGCGTTACATCGGCCACCAGGTCAGTGATGTCTTTGCACTTGCCGGGGTCCGAGCGGCCCAAGGGTTGGGATGTGTGGGCAATGAGGTGAGGTAGCCCCTGATGGTGATTGGCGCCAAGTGCTGCTCGGCGAAGCCAGAGGAAGAACTCGGCCAGCTGGGGGATGTCAGATCGGTAGAAGGGAGGTGTCGGTCACCGCACCAAGACTCCAGGATTTGCCACGTTCCTTTGTAGCCTCGAAGGGTCGAGGGTCTGCAGCCTGCAGCGATAGTTTCCACTGCTGCACCCGAGAAGCCTCTAGCGGCGAGGGCGTGCCCCACCATCTCCAGGCGTGTAGTAGGAGTCGCTCGGGACAGGAAGGTATAGCGCCTGCCGTGGTTGCTTGAGCATCGAGCGTGGTGTGGGGAGTCGCAGAGGGGGGTCCCATGGCGAGGTTCAGAAGATCGGTGGTCCAAGACTTGGTAGAGCAGAACGGGGCCACTAGCAACAGAATCGCATTGCATCCCTTGAGCTTGAGCAGGACCTTGGGGACCAGCACCGTGGACAGGTAGGCAAACGCGATGAGACCTTCCCAGGAGATGGAGAGCACATCGACTGCCCAGGCTAGGGGGGCCAGAATGGGCGGGACAAAGAGGGGCAGCTGGCAGTTCCACCTCGTCGCGAAGAGGTCGACCAGAGGAGTCTCCCACGCCATACAGATCATCCGAAAGGTGTCCGGACATGGCGCCCAATCGGTGTGGAGAAGCTGTCTAGGCTGCGAGAGGGAGTCTGCGAGGACATACAGATGTCCCGGGACACGTCTCGCTTGGAGAGAGATGTCGCGATTTTCGCCCCACTGGAGGAGCTGGTAGAGAAGAATGCAGAGGGTGGGGAAGCGAGCCCCACCCTGCTTCTGGGAGTAGGATTGATTGATTGTACATTGCTTAACGTCCCGACAGCAACAAGGCTTTCTCAGGACGTGCCTGCACTGCTTGTGAAAAAAAACAACCAACTAAACAGAACATTGAATGTATGTCGCCAGCCGGTCAAACACATTAAATAAACCTAACACATGGGGCCTAAATAAAGCTAAGACCATTTAGCAACACACATCCAATATCAAGAGCTACAGGCAGTGCAGACAGTAGGGAGAGTTTAAAAAAGGCAAATACAGGTGAATGGACCTCGGGTAGACAGAAACACATGCCCCAGAATAGAGAGAAAAACCCACCCTGTGGGGCTGACCAGGGTGACCCTGGGAACTAAAAAATACCTAACCCCACCCAAGTCCCCCAGGGCAGACCCGGGTGGGGTTCTGGGAGTAGGAGACCACAGTGGAGTTGTCAAATAGGACGAGCAGTTCCTGGCGTCCGAGAGTGGCGTCCCAGGCGAGGAGGGCTTGCCAACCCACGTGCAACTCAAACCAGTTGATACATTAGTCCACTAGGTCCGTGGTCCAGCTGCCAGAACCTGTGGAGAAGGTTGGCAGCAGGTGCGCGCGCCAGCCAACGCGGCTGGCGTTGACACAGAGGGACAACTGTGGGGGCGGAGAGTAGAGAGGCACTTCAGTCGCGAGCCATCGGGATCCGCCCAACGGAGAAGGTGCGGGAGGGGCATTGGAAGCACTGGTACTCGAGTCTCGATGTCGACAGCTGAGAGTCGCCAGTGAAGAATTAGGGGCAGTTGAAGTGGACGAGAGTAGAGACGGCCAAGGGGGAGTAGGACCGCTGCCGCACTCATCAGGCCCAGGAGCTACAACCACACTCTGGCGGAGACCGACTCCTGTTGAAACACTAGCCGGGCCAGGTTCGCCAACTTCTGTATCCGCGGTTCCGGTCGTCTCACCAGGTCGAGGTCGGTCTGGAACTCCATGCCCAGGTGAACGAAGCGGCGGGACGGGGCGAGGTCCGACCTGCCTACGCCGACTATGAAGCCAAGCATGTCGAGAATGTCCAGCAAGGCGTCTCGGTCCTTCACCAAGGCGGCCGCCGATTGGTTGCGTAGGGGCAGATCATCGCGGAATTCGAAGTTGGGCTCGGGGACGTCGGTCTGGCTGTGGCGACGATGCCGTCCATGATGCGGGTGAAAGCTCAGGGGATGAGGGTGAAGCCGAAAGGGAGAGCCCGAAACTGGTAGACTACACCGCCGAAGCGCCAAGGCGTTTGGAGGCCGGGGGAACGGGCACAAGCTGGAAGCAAGTAAAGGCCCAGGCTGACGGCGAAGTCCATGGGTTGCATGAGGACCGAAGGGCTCTGGCGGTCTCCATGCGGAAGGTCGGCGCGGAGATGAACATGTTCAGTGCCGAGAGGTCAAGGATTGGACGCCACTTGCCTCCGGGCTTGGAGACCAGGAAGAGGCGGCTGTAGAAGGCCGGGGAGTCGTGATGCATTACCACCTCCGTGGCGTCCTTCTGCAACAGTGTGGCAATCTTTCCTCGTAGAGCGGCTGCCTGAGCCGGTCCGAAGGGACAGAAGTCCGCACAGGGCTGCGACGCAGGGTGCGGCCGGGGATGAGGGGGTGGGCGGGAACGTTCGGCGGCAGGGGCGGGCAGCAATGCCTGGAGGGCGGGCGAGAGGAGGGTCGAACAGTCCACAGGACTGGACACAGGGCCTTGCAGCCGGCTTGAAACTGGGTGGAGACAAAGCGGGTGGGCCGGAGGTCCCTGTTCGCGTCCTTCACCGTGTGCCAGGTAAGATTGAAGTGGAGTGGTTCGCTGATAGGGGCCAGACGCAGCTGCCTCCATAGGTTCGGCGGCAGCGGGCATGGTGTGGACGGAAGCATGGTAAGCCGCCCAGGTGGCCAGAGCTAAGGCGAGGATGTCCCTTAACAGCGGTGTGATCGGGAGGGCGATGGACGGACGATGGAAGGGGCCACCGAGCGGGAAGCAACGACTGTAGGAACGATCCTCCGAGACCCGCAGGGAAGTCCAAGGTCTGAGGTGTCCAGGAAACAAGGAGGGGGCGGGCGACGACGCTGAGGGTCCGGGAAGCGGAGCCGCGGAACTGCTGGTGGGAGGCCGTAGTCCGCAAAGAAACGCGTCGACGTGGGCTCCGTACGCGCGAGCGGGCATCCAAGGTCCAAAGCTGTGTCCGTTCTGGTGCGTTCCAAGAGTCGCCTGTCGTGGGAAGCAAGACGATGCCGCGGGTCTGGTGTTGGGTCATTGCGTGATCTTCTCTCCACGTGATGCTTAGGTTCCGCAGTGCGGGCCAAGCGAACTCGCTGCGGGCCCGGGCTCCAGCAAGCTGGCGCGCAAGGGGGGAGTCACAGTGTGAGTTGTCCGTCCCCCAACGTCAGGGCTTGGCAGCCGTTTGTTTTCCGCAGAGCGGGGCGAGCGAACTCGCTGCAGACCAGACTCGAGCGAGCTGGTGCTCAAGCGGGATCCTTCCTGTGCTGTTCCCCTACAGCAGTGTGGGTGCTTCTTCGTCGGTCAGGGGCCGAGGCATGCGTGAGGCTGCGGGACGGTGGTGGATGTTCACGCCGATAGCAGCTCCAGAGCTGGGACCAGGTCCTCTACCCAGGGCGCGCAGACATCGCAGGTGCAGCCGGAGGCACAACAGGAGCAGGAGAGGCACACTGCATGCGTATCACTCGGCCACTGGAAATCACAACATCGGGTGCAGTTGCAGACTTGACAACTGCAACATCATATCATAACAAGCACCTATATAGCGTCCCAGTAGCCCTTTCTACGGCTGACCGCCTCTTAATGGGGACAGCACGCGCCGCCGGCATCAGATGCTAATGATGCGTTTGACAGTGTTTATAACAAGCCAGGGCCTTCCTACAGGGACGCTTGTTATCATATGTATAGGCGAAAAGAAGGACTACGGTGCACCAGAAGTTGCGTGTTGTTTTTATTTATTTATTTATTTATTGTGCTGAGCATGCTGCTAGCATGGAGTGGATGTGCATAACAAGTGGACATCGTCATCATCATCAAGAAACGACCGGTCAAGGCCACTACACCACGTCACGAGTGCACCTGAACACGCAAAACTCCGATGAGTAAGCGAAAAAAATCATAACAATGATGCCGCCGCCCGGCGCCTCTGGCGCCGGCACACACCGAGACCTTACCTCGCCATCTCACAGAGGGAGGGAAAAACCTGACACGCAGAAAGCGGGAACGCCACACCAAGGAGCCAGGGGCCGCACACGTCAGGAAAGGGCGCCGAGTCCGCGACGTAAGTCCCAGAGGCCCGGTAAACACGTGGACTTGCCGAAGGCACCCGGAGAAGAACCACAGAAGTAACAACAGTTCAAGGCACCCGAGTGCAACACACACACACACACACACACACTGGGAACCGAGGCTCAAAGTTGAAGGCAGAACCGGCGTAGAACCATACACAGCCGTAGCAAACTGCAGTGGGCTAAAACACATCTGTACTCGACAAGCTAAGAGAACAAACTGGAGTATCTGCACCGGGCAGTTACTCGGGGACTGGGACACGGCGCCCCTAGGTTGCCTCCCTTGGTCGTATCGGTACACTTGTAAGTTTTGGGCTAAAATTAGATAAGCTAAATTAGATAAGCTAGAGATCATTTCCTTATAGTAATGGCATCGGTAACCTTTTTGAGGAAACAAATGAGCATGTGTACACACAGTAAAACCTGTTTGAGCAACCACCTTTTACTGTGAGAAAAAGTGACCTTATCCCATATCATACCAAGGCTTAAAGTTTCAAATTTGTACACTGCCATATATGCAAGCTACATTATAGTACCTACAGATAAGGATATAGACCAATGGCTTTAGTTCAAGGGTGGTGCCAGAATATCTTGGCGCCTAGAGGCGCCAAGCTATTCTGGCACTACCCTTGAACTATTTTAGTCAGACTTATTTCACAAACTGGTGTATTCCGAATGATAAGGGTTAAGCGATGGATGCTTTGTCTTAGAGAAGTCTTGAAGGGCAAAAAGTGTCACCTGTCACTAAAGGTCATCATTCAGGTGGCTGCAGCCACCTACATGATGGTCTTTAAAGACAGGTAATCTCTAATAGGGTGGCCATTCAGAACAGGTTCTGCTGTAATCATGAGCACAACAACAGAGACAGGCAGACACGCAGATGCACACACAGACAGGCGGAGAAGATGAAAGAGAGAAAATCAGCATACTTACTGAGCACTTCACCCTGTTCGCTGATCATTGCACCAAGGTCACGGAAAATTTCATTCACATCAAGGATATCAGACTGAAATTGAATGAAACAGTGCATTATCGCTGGGTGGAGGCATTAAATGTAGTATACAGACAAGCAACAAAAATGTGACATCACTTAAATCATCGGAAACACTTTGCTCAACAGTGTCAATAAAACCCAAAAAATATGAATTTTATTTTCTAAAATGTATTTTTTTGAAAAATACTTACCGATGGCATTACTATATGGAATACACTCTATAGCCTATCGATTTCAGCCCAAAGTTGTGTCCCTTACACAACTGGGGAGCAGACACCGAGGATCCAGACATCCCCTTAACACCCTATCCCAGCAAGCATAGGGCGAATTCCTGTCAGTTTCACACTTAGCCAAACAGAGGCATGCGGGGCAGGAGGGAGGGCTGTCCGAGTAATGCCATCGGTAAGTATTTTTCAAAAAAATACATTTTAGAAAAAAAATTCATTTGTTTTTTCAAAATACATTACCGATGGCATTACTATATGGAAGAATAACGAAGAGGAGGAGGGTGCCGACCCTAAGCCCAGAACTTAACCCCCCACAGGCCCACGCAGGAGCACTCCCGACGATTTCAGCTAGGATGTGCCTAAGGCGCCTATGGCGCACAGAGGGAGTGCTGGGCTGCGGAGAAGTCGCCCACCTGGACCAGGGAGTCACGCTGGCCGGATAGGTCTCAGAGGTAGAAGCGGGCAAAGGTGGAGTCTGCACGCCAGCCGACTGCTGTAATAATGTCCTTAACCGAACAGTAGCGGTCCAGGACCACGCTGGTGGCTACTGCTCTCCCTTCATGCGCCCGGATCTGCAAAAGTCTATTCCCGTCAGGGGAGAGATCCTGTTAGGCCGACCGAATCACCCACCGAAGCCCAAGCCGGGTCCTGTTGACGCGACTCGCGGGCTAGGTCCGTCCCACTGAGCGGACGTACAGTCAGCATCTGGGGCGCAGCCGAGGGAAGGCAGTTCTTGGCCAGAAAGGACGGGTCCGCGAATAGCTGCGCAGAGCCGTCGGAAAGAAACTGCAGACAGGCTGGTCGTACCGAGAGCGCGAGAAGCTCGCTCACGCGGGACGCTGTGGCGAGAGCCAGAAGGAAACATGTTTTCCATGTCAGGTCAGAGAACCGTGCCAAAGGCAGGGGTTCGAAGCGGTCCTTATTTAGCCATGTCAGTACCCAGGCGAGGTCCCACCGAGGTAAGAGGGAACGGGAGACCAGACGATGGAGCTCCAGTGAGCCAACAGGTCCGAAGGTCATTGCAAGTGCCTGGATCCGGAAGGCCCAGGCGGCGGTAAGTATCCGCGATCAAGGCGTGGTAACCCTTGACGGAAACCGAGGCTAAGCCTTGATCGTCGAAGATCCACAGGAAGAATTCCGCCAGTAGGGGGGAAGTTAGACTCGTGGGGGGGAGGGGGGGTAGACGTTGAGCGGCGCACCAGGACTGATGACCCTCCACTTGCGTTCGTACTACGTCCGTGTAGACAGTCTGCGGGCTGCTGCAATCGCCACTTCCGAGAAACCTCTAGCAGCGAGGGCTTGCCAGACAAAATCCAGGCGTGTAGGAGGAGGCGCTCTGGGCACGGGTGGAAGAGAGCCTGGCGGGCCTGCTAGAGCATCATGTGCAGAGCAGGGAGCTCTAGGGCTGGTCCGTCACTAGCGCGAGTAAGTCCGAGGTCCAGCTTGGGGGCCACCAGGACGAGAACCGCGGAGCATCCCAGAAGTTATCCGCAGGACCTTCGGTACCAGCCCAGACGGGGGGTAGGCATACGCGACCAGTCCGTTCCAGGGAAAGAAGAACGCGTCCACCGCCAAGGCGAGCGGGTCCAGGAATGGGGAGACGTACACCGGAAGCTGGTTGTCACAACTGGTGGCAAACAGGTCGACTAGAGGCGTCTCCCATCGCGAGCAGATCAGGCGAAAGATGTCCGGGTGCAGGGACCATTCCGTGCGGAGCATCAGTCCGCGACAGAACAGGGCTGCGATCACGTTTAGGTGGCCGGCAAAGTCGCGGGCTCGAAGAGCAATGCCCCCGGTCCCTGCACCAGAGAAGGAGGAGGTAAAGGAGGAAGAACAGGGAGGGCGAGCGCGTGCCCCCCCTGGTTCTGTATGTAGGCCACCACCGCCGTTTGTCCGAGAGAACGAGGACCTTTGGCTGGTCAGCGTTCCCTGCCAGAAGTCGAGAGCCATCCACACCGCCTTCATCTCTAGCCAGAAGCTGTGCTTGTCCGCAAGGTCCCGGGGCCAGAGGCCTGAGGCCGAGACAAAGTCCGGTAAAAGGCGAGCGCACCAGCCTGACTGGCTCGCGTCGCTGCAGAGAGACCATCGGGGCAGAGGAGAGTGGAGAGGCATGCCCATCGCCAACCACGCGAGGTCCGTCCACCTCTGGAGGTGTGGCCGGGTCAGCGGGGAACCTGGGACCGGATCCGTCAGGACGCCAGACGAGGGACGCCAGTGGAGGAGAAGGAGTAGCTGCAGCGGGCAGGCCTAAGGCCTGCCGAGGGTAACAAGTCGCTGTCGCGCTGAGTAATCCCAGAAGCTGAAGCCAGACCTTGGCCTACGTCCATAAGAAGTGCAAAGAAGTACCCAACGGAGAAAGAAACACGCTTAGAAAAGACGGGTACAACACAATTTATTAATATTTCGGGTAAATACCCTTTGTCAAAATAGACAAACAAACAAACAGAGAGATTAGCCGCTACTTATCTTCATTGGCAAAAGGAATGTGGCAACTGAAGGAGGTGACGTAAAATAAAAGAAAAGGAAGAACAAAAGTGCGGAAAAAGTAAAAAAGACGTCAACAAAAAATCGTAAGAGAGAGACTCGGAAAGAACCTGAACACGAGAGACAAGAGTGTGTGCAAGCACATGCAGGAGCGAGCAAAAGAAAAGGCGTGTAGGTGAGGCCAGAGAAACAGAGAGAGAGAGAGAGTGCATAAGACGTGCGAATTCGGCAATCATCTGCCGCCGCGTCAAAGGCAGGCGGACTAAGTTGAGTTCGGTCAATAATTACATCCCCAAATGCAGGAACCGGCGAGGAGGGGCGAGATCCAACTAGCCTGGGTTGATGAGGAACCCAAGTCGGTGCAAGAGAGAAAGGAAGGCGTCTCTGTCCTCCTCGAGCGCCAAGACAATCAGGTTGCACAAGGTAAGTCGTTCAGGTAGTTGGAGGCCGGACGCAGAGATCTCTGTCTGAAAAGGGCCATCACCACGTTGAAGAGCCTCGAGAAGACCCAAGGACTGATGTTGAGGCCGAAGGGGAGGACTCGGAACAGGTAAACAATCCCGGCAAAAACAAATCGTAGATAACAGCGAGACAACGGATGAATCGGAACGTGGAGAAATGCGTCTGACAGAACGAGGCTGATCACGAAGTCCATCGGCCGGATGGTTGCGCGGAGAATCCTGGCTGTCTCCATCCGAAAGTGAGGCGCTGAAATGAACTGGTTTAGCGCCGCCAAGTTGAAGACTGGCCGCCACTTGCCCCCAGGCTTGGGAATGAGAAGGAGGCGGCTGTAGAACGCCGGCGAGTCTTGAAGAGAAACCACTTCTGTCGCCGCTTTGTCGAGTAAGGACGTGATTTCTCCACACAGCTACTGCCCGGGATTGGTCGACCGGAGCCTGGGTCCACAAGGGGACCTGCATAAAGGAGGAAGGGACTGGAACGAAGGCTGAAGGCCTGAGGAACCATTAAGATGATCCAAGGATCGTCTGGGAACAGCAATCTCCTATGGTCGCTGTAGAAGGCCAGCCGCCTGCCGACTGGACGCTGGAAGCGAGGTGGGCCTGGAAGACCACTGGGCATGATCCCCGGCCTGGTGGGTAGAGCGAAGCGAGACGCAGCGGGGGCAGAGGCAGGACGGGCCACAGGTCCTTGGTAGCTTCCTTTACATTCTGCCACGTCTCACCAAAAAGAGGGAACCGCCGAGTGGAGCCTGGCAGAGATGGGTCTTCACCGTCTTGGGGAGAACCGTGCAGAGCTATAGGAGCAAATCATGCCGCCAAAGGTCACAGTTGGCGCCCGCCGCCATAGGGTTGGTTGAGGAATGGTAGGCGGCCCTGTTAGCAGCAACCAAAATGGAAGTACATCACAGAGCGGGGACGAGGCTTCCAGGTCTCAAGGGTCCTCCAGGTAATGTAGAACCGCTAGCATCGCCAATTCCGAACTAAGGAAGCGAATCTGTCAAGAGGGCGAAGCCAAGCATTCTGGACTAACCGGAGCCCACCCTCCTGGTTGACTACTGCCACGTCCACCGATGGAAGGCTTGAGAGTGTCCAGCGTACCAAGCCTGCTGGCGAAAAGATATTAAAATCCATGCAGGCCAACGCGTATCTGCGAAATATCCCTCGTCGCCGAAGGAGTCCTGGCGAAGCCGGGCCGAGAAGGCATCGATGAGATTCCGGAAACCGGTTGGCTGAGGGAGAGACTTGCGACCTTAGCCTGCCGCTGCGCATCAACCCTGGCGGACGCATGTCTCTTCAGAGGAGGCGAAGGTGGACATAAGTCAGGAGGGAGGAAGTTGGCGATCAGACGGGAGGCCTCTTCCAAAGCACAAACCGTCTGTGAGCTGAGCAAAGGGCCGACATCCTAAGACGAGGAGGAGGCCAACGAAACAGCTGAGAAGCGGGAGGGAGAGCCGGAGGGCGAATCCCGCAAGAAGGTGGCTGAAGCCGAATCCGCTGGATGCAGGCTTAGTATGTCAGGGTCTACCTCCACCGTCCGCCTATCAAGCAAAGCCGCAAGGAGGGGCGACCGGCTCCGAGAGCGTGGGACCGCCGAAGGCGACTGGCGAGGGCGAGCGTGAAGGATAGGCGGAGCCGCCCGCGAAGCCTGCTCGGCGGGACGTCACGAGGAAGGAGGGACCGCGGCCAAACATGGTCAAAGGCGAAGTTAGGCTCTGTAAGCCCCCGACTCGCCAAAGTGCGAGGAGAGGGGGGGGGGGGCTACTAGTGACGGGAACAGCGCGCGGACGACGAGGGGAATGCGAGAGCCGGGGACTATGCTCCAAACGTAAGCGGGGAGGCGGTAGCGCAAATCCGCACCTGTGAGTAATTGTCCGAGTCACACCGGGCCCGCCTGGAAAGTTGGGGATGGGGGTGGGGAGGGGGGGAACACAAAAGTGTCACGCCAAGCCCGCTCAGGAAAAGTGGAGCGGGGAGGGGACAAATTGGGGCGCGCGAATCCGCACCTGTGAGTGATTGTCTGAGTCACACTGGGCCCGCCTGGAAAATTCGAGGCGGGGGGGGGGGGGGAGGGGGGGGGAGGTGGGGGGGGGGGGGACAGAAAGGTGTCACACCAAGCCCGCTCAGGAAAAGCGGAGCAGGGAGGGGACAAAATTGGGGCGCGCGACCCCCGCTTCGAAGCCTCGGAGCGTGGGGGACGTGTGACAAGGTCACACCGGGCCCGCCTGGTCGATATGGGGCGGGGGGGGGGGGGGGGGGGGGGGGGCATAAACGTAGGTAGCCGGACCCACTCGGAAGAATCAGAGCGGGTGGGCAAAACCTCTACAGGCCTCTGGTCACGCGCTGAAGCCTCGGAGCGTGAGGGAGAGCCTCTATGCCTACTTCTTTTCTCTTTTTTTAGTACGTTTGCGCTCGTCACGCCGGGCCCGCTCGGGAGAAACGGAGCAGGGGGGCGTGGATGAACGCTCAGCTCGCCCGGTCCGCTCGGGCAAAACGGAACGGGGGAGGAGCAGAATAAAGGAGCTCAAGCCACGCAAGCGTGGAGAGCATGACTCTGATACTCGCCTGCCCTGCTCAGAAGACTCGGAGCGGGGAGGGAGTTCCTGCGCGGTTACGGTAAACGAAGGGGACTTACCTGCGGGCCGGAAGGCCCGGACGACGGAGCGAAGTGGGGCCCGAGGAGCCGACGAAGCAATGCCATCCTGCAGAGAAGTCCGGGGAGACTGTCGAGACCAGAAAGGACGGTCCCGTCTGTAGAAATCCCACATCTGAGACCACCAGTCCTCACTCCCATCGGCACACACGTCACACGTCCTGTTGGAAAAGCAGCCCGAGCACGGCCGGCAGGCGTTGTGGGTGTCCGAGGGCCAGTGAAAATCCTCACAAAAGGAGGCCAGACTTCAAACAGAAACTACCATAGCGTTCGTTGCACACTGTCCGCAGGAAGGAAAATGCATTTTTCTCTAAAAGGTATTTTTTCGAAAAATACTTACCGATGACATGACTTAGTGGAGGTGTCTACTACTCACTCAATTCTAGCCTAAGAACCCGGTGTGTTGAGACACAACCCAGGAGGCACTCGGGGAACCCCGAAGGGGGCCGAGAGTTGTCTCCCGTTAACTGCCCCTCCGGATCCGATACACGGTGTGACTATTCAGTCAGGATACTTAGCTCACCAGCCGCAAGCGGGGCAGGTGGGAGGGTCGTCCGAGTCATGTCATCGGTAAGTATTTTTCGAAAAAATACCTTTTAGAGAAAATGCATTTGTTTCTTCAAAAACATTACCGATGACATGACTTAGTGGAGGAATTGCGAAGAGGAGGAGGGTGCCGCGCCCCAGCACACCTTAGGGCCCAAGAGCCGTCCTCCCTGCCGCAAACTCCCGACGACCCTAGGAAGGTGAATGCTTACGGCGCCGAGGTGCCAGGAGGGAGTGTTGCGCCGCAGTGATGTCCCCCACCCAAGCGAGGAGACTCGCTGGCCTGCCAGATCTCTAGGATAGAGGCAGGCGAAGTAGATTCTGCCCGCCAGCCCCTGGTCGCCACGATGTGTAAGAGGGCACAGTTCCGGTCGAGCGTGATGTTTGCGGTCATGGCGTGTACCTTGTGTGCACGTAACTTTAGCCTCTTCACTCCTTGGGAGGGATCCTGGTAGGCGGACCGTATGACTGAGCATAGCCAGGAAGAGCTCGTCTGGGCTGAAGCATCAGTCCTGCCGGCACAACGGCAGAAGAGGCGTGTGCGTCCACTCCGGATGGCTTGTGACCGAGTAGGTAAAAGTGTAGGGCTTGCAAGGGTCTTCTTGCCCTATCTCCTGGGGTAGAAGTCCCTCACAGCGGTCAAAGGTGCACACCTGTGGCTCCTTCCAAGAAGACGTGATCATGGCCAGAAGACAGAGTCCAGAGGAGCTGTACGGCACGGA
This sequence comes from Semisulcospira habei, assembly GCA_036245525.1. Classification (NCBI taxonomy): domain Eukaryota; kingdom Metazoa; phylum Mollusca; class Gastropoda; family Semisulcospiridae; genus Semisulcospira; species Semisulcospira habei. The sequence goes on along the minus strand of BTPG01000006.1, from coordinate 87,135,747 downwards.
CCGCTCAAAGCTGCAGGCAGGCAGGGTGCGCCGATGCGCGTGTAGTTCGCAGACTTGGGCCAAAAAGATGAGAGCCACCAGTAAACACGTCGGAAAGGTTATGTCTGCAAAGGCCACCTGGTCTCCGAGAAGCCAGGGAAAGAAGTCCGCGAGCGTGGGTAGTTAGGTCGGTGGGGGGAGCGGCGACGGGCGCCGCCCAGGAGCACAGTACTCACCATCTTTTCTATAGAAGTGTCAAGCCGAGTGCTTGTGGGCTGAAGCGATAGCCTCCACTGCTGCCCTCGAGAAGCGTCCAGTGTCGAGGGTCTGCGGCACGCATCCAAGCGTGAAGGAGGAGGCGCTCCGGCAAGGGTGGTACAGCCAACTTTCAGCTTGAGGAGGAAGGGGACGCCGACTGTCGGGGGGGAAGTGGACACGAAGAGACGGTGCCACCGAATTGATATGCGAAGACTGGCCAGGCGAGCGGGACTGGGATTGGGGAGACAAGCAGGGGGAGGCTGGAGTACCACCAAGAGGTGAAGAGGCCGACACGTCTCCCAACGCGCGCCGAGCATCCGAAGGCGTCCTGGCGTAAGGCCCACTCCGTGTCCTATACGTACGCCATCACTGTCGCGCTGTCGGAGAGGGCGAGCAGTCCCTGGTGACTGAGTGTTCCTTCCACGCGATGCGGGTCTGCCAGAACGGCTTGCAGCTCCAACGTGGGCGTGTCTGCCAGCGTACCCGGAGGTGCGGCTGCCGCGGCTGGGCGTAGGGACGATCGAGGAGGAGTAGATCCGGAGCCGCATGTTCACCCAAGGAGCGGAAGCCAAATGCGGAGGCTGTGTCCTGCTGTGCTATCCGGCTGCAAGTCATCCAACCTAGGATCCGTGGCCCCCGCAACGCACCTGCACGACGAAGGGGAGCTCCCCACCGAGATGGACGAAGTGACGAGAGGGTGAGAGGACCGACTTACCTGCAGAGACCAGTCACCCCAACCGTGGCACAGCTGCATCAGGGCATCCTTGTCCGAAGTCTGGTCGCGTCCGCAAGGCGCTAGGGGAGGTTGTCAAGGCAGGGGGACGCCAGGGCGACGGAAGCCGCGGGTAGGTACCCCTGTGTCCAAGAACGGTGAGGATCCAAGAGGACAAGAAGGACGGCAGCGCCCGAACTGATAACTACTGCGGCGCCGAAGTACGACGATACTCCCTGGAGGCTGAGTACGGGGACCTGGAGAAGGGTAGGAAGTGCAGGCTGAAGGCGTCGTCCAACTGAAGGCGGAGCCGAAGATCCCTCGGAGAGAACCACGGGCTAGCGGCGGCAGTAGCGAAGGAGGAGTGCTGTGAAGCCCCAAGGTCCTAGAAGAATCCTCCAGGGTGCTCAAACACACCGAAGAGCAGCGCCACCCAGGGAAGCAAGATGCGGGAGAGTCCTCATCGCCGAAGCGCAATCCGCGGCCGAACGTCAAGGAAGCCCGAAGTCCTCGAAGCGGCGAACGAAGACTTGGGTCAGGAGAACTGAATCCGACGCAGGCTAGGGAGTGACGGACGAGCGAAGTCACCTACTCCAACAGCAGAGCCGGAAGCGGGTCCACAGCAGGCAGGAAGCGGAGGCACGCCTGGGAGAGTCCCGAGAACCGGTCCTGAAGGCAAGCGAAGCGGCAGGACATCCAAGGACGGCCAAGGATACGTAGTCCCGGGAACCCGACAGGAGGAGCGTTGAGCAGCGAAGCGCCGGTCATGAAGGCCGAAGCCGCGCCGGGACAGGAACTCCTAGCTCACTACCAGCGTCCACCAGTGAAGAATCTTCTCCTGAGAGGGGAGGGCCGGCGTGCAGTCCACCGCAGAAAGCGTTGAGGCGATGCGCAGGGTACTTCGTACAGGGCAAGGGGGGAGTCCATATGTGACTACGGTCGCCTTGCATGTGGGTTCCGTAAGCTCGAAGGCCTAGGATGCGTGCTAGAAGGTCTCCGCAAGCCAAGCTCAAAGAGGTGGGCTCGCTGCTGGCGAGGTGACTCCGCGTAGGAGCCAGCGGGCTTCCATGGAGACGAGAGGGGATCGGAAGTGGACCAGGGACGGCGCGAAGCACGTCTCTCCGAACTGAGCTCTGTAGCGAGGTGGGTTCTCTGCCTGACGTAAGGCTTGGTCCAAGCGCGTTCCCTCCTGGGAACGGTCGCCTTGATCTGCCCACTCTGCACACTAGTCTGCGTCCGGAGAGACGTCGTCCGCAAGGTCATCACGGTTTCGTGCGGTGGCCGGTTTCGCTGTCGTACGCAAGGTCCGGGAAAAGCGCCTCGACTGGACCCAGATCACACACAGGTGCCGGTCGCTCACGTCTGTACATTCCAACTGCTAACAGCGCAGCTCCGGTCAGGAGGAGTAGGTGTCGCAAGCGTGGTCGGGGGTGCACCCGGTGCATACAGACAGACCTCTAGTAAGTGACGGCCACTGAAACCCTCTGCCTCGGGAACGGGACAGCAACTTACTTACTTACTTACGCCTGTCACCCCTACCCGGGTATAGGCCGTCGACGAGAGACCTCCAGCAACTCCTGTCATGTGCTTCTCCTTCGATTCTACTCCAGGTGGTTCCCAGTCTCTTGATGTCTGCTTGGAGGTCTCGACGCCAGGAGTTTCTCGGCCTACCTCTTTTCCTCTTTCCCTGGGGGTTCCATGACAATGCCTGCCTAGTGATACTGGAAGCTGGCTTTCTCAGACTGTGACCGATCCATCCCCATCTTCTTCGCCCAATTTCATTCTCTGCTGTTATCTGCTCTGTTCTCTCCCAGAGTCTGACGTTGCTGATCTTCTCTGGCTAGTGGATTTTCAAAATTTTTCTAAGGCAACTGTTCATGAAGGTCTGTACTCTGTTGACTGTGGTTTTTGTCAATCTCCATGTCTCTGCTCCATATAGGAGAACTGCTTTTACATTGGAGTTGAAAATCCGGACTTTGGTGTGTTGTGACAGCTCTCTGGAACTCCACACTTTTTTCAACTGGAGAAAGGCTGCTCTGGCTTTACCGATTCGTGCTCTGACATCTGCATCAGTGCCGCCTTTTTTGTCTATGATGCTCCCAAGATAGGTGAAGGACTCCACCTCCTCCAACGGGGTGCCAGCAAGCAAGACTGGTTCTTCCCTGGTTGCGTTCAGCCTCATTGTCTTTGTTTTCTGTTTGTGAATGGTGAGGCCCACTTGGGACGAGATGTCAGCAAGCCTCGTGGTCTTGTCCTGCATTTGTTGATGAGTGTGGGACAGTAATGCCAAGTCGTCTGCAAAATCGACGGGACAGCAACAGGTCACTGCAACACACAACACAACCGAAGGCACGCGGGCGTGGGCCTGAGGGACCCCGCCCTGGGAAGGTTAGCCTTCGCAACACAAAGGCACAAATGAGGCACAAACCTGTCAGTAAGCGCCTGGGCCTGCAATCCATCCCCGCAAGCTAGAGGGCACAGGCATGCGGGTCCCGGCTAAGCTAAGGTAAGCACCCAACCTTTGCAACCTACCATCTGCGAAGAAGAGGAGTCGCGGCTAACCTCTCTGTCTGCCCATCCTGCCAAGGCAACTCCCCAACCATCAACAATGTGTTGTACCTGTCTTCCCAGCGTCTTCCTTCCTGCGCTGGGTACGTCCCTGCATACACACGCGTGGTAGTCACCCTTGGTCTGGAAGGCAATAGCCCGCCACGCTAAAGTGAGCATACATAATGTACAACAAAACTCAAGCATGTCATGACAAGTATAGGCATGAAGCAAGCGGCAGGAACAGTAACCTTATCAAACAAAAAGGCAACAGGGCGTGGGCACAAGAGGCCCCGCCAACCAAGGTGAGCCCATGCTTCATGAAGCACAACAACTCAAACATGTGATGCCACAAAAAGGCACAAAATGCATTTTTTCTTTAAAAGGTATTTTTTCGAAAAATACTTACCGATGACATGACAAATGGGAGTGTCTACTACGTGCTCAAATTCTAGCCTACGAACCCGTTGTGTGCACACACAACCCGGGAGGCACTCGGGGAACCCTCCAGAGGGGCCAAGAGTTGTCTCCCGGACCTGCCTATCCGGTTCCGAGTCACCTGACTCGCCAGTCAGATACTAGGCTCACCAGCGGCAAGCGGGGCAGGTGGGAGGGTCCTCCGTGTCATGTCATCGGTAAGTATTTTTCGAAAAAATACCTTTTAAAGAAAAAATGCATTTATTTCATCAAAAACATTACCGATGACATGACAAATGGGAGAATCACGAATAGGAGGAGGGTGCCGCCCCGGTACTACCGGAGACCAAGACCGTCCTCCCATTGCTAATTCCCAGGTAACGAGCTAGGTGCGTACCTACGGCGCCTGCTGCGCCGGGAGGGAGTGCTGTGCCACCGTGAGGTCCCCCAACAAGGCGAGGTTGTCTCGCTGTCCCGCCAGATCCCGAAGGTAGAAACGAGCGAAGGTAGATTCTGCTCGCCAGCCCACCGCGGCCACGATGTCCTTGACAGCGCAGTTCCGATCGAATGCGACGCTCGTGGCCATGGCGCGTACTTCGTGTGCGCGGATCTTCAGTCTCTGCGCTACGCGTGGGGAGAGATCCATGTATGCCGATCGTATTACCCAGCGCAGCCAGGAGGAGATCGTCTGGGCTGTGATATCAGTCTTGCCCTGGCGTATGGGCAGGAAGAGGCGGGAGCGCCCTCTACGGGTAACTTTGGTACGGCGCAGGTAGATGCGTAGGGCACGCACGGGATCCTGTCGCCGAGTCTCCGGAGAGCAGGCAGGCCCTCCCAGGGGCCGCAAGGTGATGATCTGTGGAGCAGTTAGGGGCGACCTTGTTTTGGCAATAAAGCTGGGGTCCGTTAAGAGCTGCACGGAGCGATCTGCCCTGAACTGGAGGCAGTCTGGGCGGGTAGAAAGAGCGTGTAGCTCACTAACTCTGGACGCGGTGGCCAAGGCTAGAAGGAAGCAGGTCTTGCGTGTCACATTTGCCAGAGGGGCTAGAGCGAGTGGCTCGAACTGGGAAGAATTCAGCCACGTCAGGACCCAAGGTAGGTCCCCGCGAGGAATGAGAGAACGCTGAGTCGGACGTTGGAGGCTGAAGCTGGACATGAGGTCGGAAAGGTCCTTACAGGCGCCGGGGTCTGGAAGGCCGAGATGACGGTACGTGTCGGCGACCATGGATAAGTATCCCCTGATGGTGATGGGCGCCAAACCTTGGACCTCGAAGAGCCATAGGAGAAAGTCCGCTAGCTGTGGGTTAGTCAGGCCGGTGGGTAGGAGGCGACGGGCGTCGCACCAGGCACACAAGACGCGCCACTTCCCTTCGTAAACACGCCGAGTGGAAGGCTTGCGGGCTGCAGCGATTGCCTCCACTGCTGCACCAGAGAAGCCTCGAGCGGTGAGGGCGCGCTGCACAACCTCCAGGCGTGAAGAGACAGGCGTTCGGGACAAGGGTGGAAGAGAGCCTGCCTGGGCTGCTTGAGCATGGAACGGGGCGTGGGAAGGCGCAGGGGAGGAGAGGTGGCGAGGTTGAGTAAGTCGGTGGTCCAGGACCGGGTCCAAGCCAGCGGGGCGACCAGAAGCAGGACTGCGTTGCTCCCTCGAAGTTTGTGGAGGACCTTGGGAATGAGGACTGTTGGGGGGTACGCGTAAGCGATGAGGCCGTCCCAAGGAATCGAGAGGGCATCGACTGCCCAGGCCAGCGGGTCTGGAATCGGGGAGACGAAGAGGGGAAGCTGGCGATTCCACCTCGTAGCAAAGAGGTCGATTAAGGGAGTCTCCCAACGGGCGCAGATCATCTGGAAGATGTCCGGGCGCAACGTCCATTCTGTGTGGAGCAACTGGCCGCGGCGAGAGAGCGAGTCCGCCAACACATTCAAGTGGCCCGGAATGTGTCGTGCGAGGAGTGTAATGTCGCGTTCCTCGGCCCAGCGCATCAAACGGAAGAGGAGCATACAGAGGTCGGGAGATCGGGTGCCCCCCTGTCTCTGGATGTAGGCCACCACCGTCGAGTTGTCGGAGAGGACGAGAAGCCGTTGGTTCCTGAGCTGGTTCTCCCAAACGAAGAGGGCTTGCCAGACTGCCTGCAGCTCTAACCAATTGCTGTGCTTGTCCGCAAACTCCGGGGGCCAGAGGCCGGAAGCCGAGGAGAATTGAGGAAGGAGGTGGGCTCCCCACCCCGAGAGGCTCGCGTCGACACACAGGGAGAGGTGCGGGGGAGGGGAGGACAAAGGGACTCCCGAAGCCAACCAAGCCGTGTCGGTCCAGCGTAGAAGGTGAGGGCGAACCAGGGGGGAAACCGGGACCAGGTGGGCAAGGTCGCCAGAAGAGGGTCTCCAGAGAAGCAGGAGGTGCAGCTGAAGGGGGCGGGCGTAGAGGCGACCCAGGGGGAGAAGGTCCGCCGCTGCGTTGATCAGTCCGAGGAGTTGAAGCCAAACTCGGGCGGGAGCTGCTTCCTGCTGAGCTAGCTGGTTGGCGAAGGTGGCCAACTTCCGAATCCGGGGATCCGGGAGGCGAACAACGTTGAGATCGGTGGCAAAATCCATTCCGAGATGAATGAAGCGGCGCGAGGGCGTGAGATCTGACTTCCCGACGTTGAGGAGGAACCCCAGTCGCGACAGCAGACGCATCAGAGTATCCCTGTCCTCTTCCAAGACGGACTCGACGTGGTTTCTCAGGAAGAGATCGTCGAGGTAGTTGGACATAGGGCTGAGAGACGACTGCCGTGCCTTGGCCATAACTGCATCCATCAAGCGGGTGAAAACCCAGGGGCTGAGGTTGAGGCCGAAGGGTAGGGCTCGAAACTGGTAAACGGTTCCATCGAACGCGAAGCGCAGATACCTCTGGGCGGCCGGATGTATGGGTACGTGTAGGTAAGCATCGGAGAGATCCAGGCTGACGGCGTAATCCATGGGTCGCACCGCGGTACGCAGGGCTCGGGCCGTCTCCATGTGGAAGGAAGGAGCCACGATGAAGCGATTTAGGGCTGAGAGGTCGATCACTGGGCGCCACTTGCCGCCGGGCTTGGGGACGACGAAAAGTCTGCTGTAAAATCCCAGCGAGTCTGCGCGGCGCACAACCTCTGTGGCATCCTTCCTCAAGAGAGAGTCGACTTCCCCCCGTAGGGCGCACTCCTTGAGCGGGTCTGCGGGGATCTCGGTCCACAGCGGAGTCGTACGCAGAGGAGGAGGGGAACGAAAGGAGATCCGTAGGCCGCCGGAAACAGTGTCTAAAATCCACGGGTCTTCTGGAATCAGTAATCGCCACTCGTCGCTGAAGAGGGCGAGCCTGCCGCCGACTGGAGGACCCGAGACGGCCGGCGGAGGCGGAGGAGGGGAGGAGTCACTGAGCCCGCCCGCGCCCAGGGCGACGGGCGGGACGGGGCCAAGCGGGGGCGGGGGCGTTAGCTTGGCCGGGGCGACCGAAGGCGGGGCGACGGCGACGCAGGGACTGCAGCTGGGTTGTTGAGGTCTGGGCGACGGGTCTGGAGATCCGCAGGGGGCGACCCACGGCCTTGCGGGCTGACTGAAAGCGCCGAGGAACAGACTTGGGAGGCCACCTGTCCGCATTGGAATCCTTGACGGCTTGCCAGGTGTCACCAAAGAGAAGGGGTCCCCCGAGGGGGGCCCGACGCAGCTGGGTCTTCAGGTCGGCAGGCATTCCTCGGCAGGCCTGCAGGACAGCGTCGCGGCGGAGTAAATCACAATTGGCGGCTGCAGCCATAGCGTTGACCGAAGAGTGATACGCGGCGCGGCTGGCCGCTTCAGCGAGGACGAGGAGGTCGCCAAGAAGGGGGGTCAGGGACGGGTGCCACGAGTCTTCCACGCGCCGGAGGAAGGCTTGCGTAAGGAGCTCCATGAAGCCGGCGCAGGCCAAGGAATTCCTGACAAGCGAAGCCGTCTTGTCCAAACCCGCGGGTAGCGCGCGTCTGAGTGCAGAGGCCCCACCCGCCTGAACCACGGCGGCTGGATCCACCGGAGGGAGAGGGCAGAGGAAGGCCTGGGAATGGCCGGCGTACCACTGCTGGCGGAAGTACATATCGAGGTCCGGAGGCCATCTGTGGTCCGAGAAGAAATTACTGTCCCTTGAGTCAGACAACAGGTGGGCCGAGAACACATCCCGAAGCTCACGAAAGGAGGGGGGCTGAGGGAGAGTCTTGAACTTCTTTACCTGTCTACCCGCGTCGACGAAGGCAGAAGGCTTCCTCTTCAGGGGGGGGGATGGAGGGCAGTCCGCTGCCGGAAGCGTGGCGGAGATGAGGCGAGCGACCTCGTCGAGGGCCAGAAGAACCTCTGTGCGGGAGGAGGCCGGTAACCCGTGGGCTGTCGACGCATCCGAAGGAGAGAGCGGTGAAGGAGAGCGGCTGAGACCTCCGAGGAGAACTGAGATGGAATCATCAGGGAGAAGACTCAACGAATCGTCGTCCACGCCGCCGAGAGCCGTCGAAGAGGGACGGCGACTGTGACTCCGAGAGCGATCAGCTCGACGAGGACGAGGGGAGCCATAAGGCGCCGAAGCACGCAGGGGAGAGCGACGTCCGCGACGGCGACGCGACGCACTAGAGGAGCGGGAACGGCGGCGGCGACCAGACGAGCGACTACGAGCTGGAGACCGTGATCCTCGGGAACGAGGAGGAAGGAAAGAGGCTGGGCGAGGGGAAGGGGAACGGGCGGGACGAGGCAGACGGCGGGGAACGTGGAACGAACGCCGCGAAGAGGTAGAGCGCGAAGGTCCATGGTCCAGATGACGAGAAGAATCCCGAACTTTACGACGCTCACACGAAGGAGCGCGAGAGTGGTGGTCAGACTTTGATCGCAAGGAGGAACTGGACACAGGTAGAGGTGTGGTGAGTGTGCGCGAATGTCTCCGCGAGCTGGACTCTGTGGCGAGGCGGGCTCGCAGCGGCCGAGGGGGATCCAAGGCCTTCCTAGGAGACGAGTGGGGACCGGTTGACCATGGACGGCGCGAGGCACGTCTCTCCGAACTGACCTCTGTGTCGAGATGGGTTCTCTGCCTGTCGTAAGGCTTGGTCCAAGCGCGATCCCTCCTGGGAACCCGCGCCTCGAACTCCCGACTCCGCACACTACCTTGCTGTGTCCGCTGTGGAGATCTTTCCAGACTGGGGCCATCGGGGGCAAGAGCGGTCGGTGTGTCTGAGATGACAGCCGGCACTTCCGCAGGTCTTGCAACAGGCACAGGTGTCGGGCGTTCACGTCGGTAGAAGCTCCAAAGTTGGACCCAGCGGAGCTCCGGCCAGACGGCGCAAACGTCACAAGAACGCTCAGATGTACAGCCGACACACGGCAGGCAGACCTTGTGCGTATCCGAGGGCCACTGGAAACCTCCACACTGCGTGCAGGTCATCAGGAGGGCACTGCAACACACCAAACAAACAACGTGCCGGTATGGACAAACGGGCTGTGCCCCCAGGCTATACTGCTATAGCGCCCGAAGCTAAGCTTGCGTCTTTAGAACAAAGCCTACCCCAGCCAGGCTGGAGAGGAATGTGCGCCAAACGACAATAGGTTTAGTTTAGTTTAGTTATTTGGGTTCAACGTCGCGCAGGGGACTAAGGCCATCACACGGCGGGCCAAACGACAATAGGGACGAAAGGCCGTGTCCCCCGGCAATAATGCTGTAGCGCTCTAAGCTAAGAGTGCGCTCTCGAAACAAGCATACCCCAGCCAGGCCGGAGATGCAACATGAGCCACGCGCCGCAGCTGGTTTAAACAATGCTCCCCGAAGGCTACCAGGGGAAGCCAGTAATTTCACCCCAAAGGGGAAAGGCGAGGGCACCAGGGCCCCGCCGAGCTAAGAGTCCCCGCTCAACAAAACCCACACAACCCGAACAAGGTAGAGTCCAAAGGCACAGGCCGGTACCCCGCCCGGGGACCGGCTCCGGGCCCAACTAACTATCCTACCTCTCTGCCGAAGCGGTAGCGGGAGAAGAGACGTCCATGTCGCCACCGGCGAAATGGCGGGAAGCAGCAGGTCCGCCAAGCGAAGCCAACCAAGGAGGACGCCAAGCGAAGAAGCGCAAGCGAAGCTGCAGCGAAGCAAGAAGCGAAGCAGAAGCGAAGCAACAGGCGAAGCCAAAGTCACGGTGAACTCGAGCACCAAGACCGACCGGTCGAAGGGAGCGCGAGGCTAGAACACGTCCGAAGGTCGTGAGCCTACGTAGCTGACTGGCGAGTCAGGTGACTCGGAACCGGATAGGCAGGTCCGGGAGACAACTCTTGGCCCCTCTGGAGGGTTCCCCGAGTGCCTCCCGGGTTGTGTGTGCACACAACGGGTTCGTAGGCTAGAATTTGAGCACGTAGTAGACACTCCCATTTGTCATGTCATCGGTAATGTTTTTGATGAAATAAACACGTGTCCGGCACAGTAACATTACTACATAATGGCGACAGCAGGCGGGCACGTGGGGCCCCGCCAAGCTAAAGGGTGTACACGCATAAACAGGCCTGTTTACCCCTGGGTGCAGTCAGTGTCCTTTTCAACCGACTAATATGTACTTTGGACCTCACATGTGTATTTATACGCAAGCCAGTGAGTTGCCAGTTTCTCCAAAACGTGTATCTCTGTGTACAAACGTGCACACGTATGTGTACCCCAAACAAAAATTGTGTACGTAAATACGCCAAATGTGCATGGGAAACAGGTCTGTATAATGCATAAGAAAAAACAAGCATTACACAACCGACTCAGTAACGAAGTAAGCGTCCGCTCTCGCCACAACCACCAACGCAATGGTGTAAGGCATGGGCTGGAGCATAACAAATTCCCCAAATCCCACAAGGTACAAGTGAATAGGTAAGCGCCAAAATCAGGGTTCGACATAACTTTCACCGCTGTATCACACCACTCCCATGTCCACTTTTTCTCACTCCCGTTACATTAAAGGTTTAGCCGTGAACAACCATGTGTCCCGCATCGCTAGACGCCATCTTGGAAAAATGAATCTGACAACTTGTGGACCCGCGCCGTTTAAGAACCATGGTCGTTTCAGATTCTTAGGTTTATTTTATTAATTTTTTATTTTCCTCACGCGGAATTGCCTTTTTTTAAACAGCGGATTTTTGTAAATTAACGCTGATATCCTCGTAAAGAGGAAGAATTGACCCCTGAATAATGCGCGCAAGCAACAGCAAAGATGAAGACTGCCTTCGTGCCCGCTCAAACCAGGGAACCGGCTGAGGGCCAACCCAGCTACCTTACCTTTCCGCCGGAGCGGGAACGGGGGGAGAAATGTCCAAACACTCAAGGAAGGACCGGGCAAAGTCCCGGCGATGCTCACCGCGTAGCCCAGGCACACAAGTGGCCGAAGAGGGCAGCAGCCAACGAAGAGGGGACGACAGAGCCACGCAGTGGCACAGGCAGGGCCGACGAAGAGGAAGCCCAGAGAAGAAGCCAAGTCCGGAAGACCGGCAACCGGTCGAAAAACCAAAGTCCGTAGGCTAGAGCAACACGTCTGAACAGCGTGAGCCTATGTAGACTGACTGAATAGTCACACCGTGTATCGGATCCGGAGGGGCAGTTAACGGGAGACAACTCTCGGCCCCCTTCGGGTTCCCCGAGTGCCTCCTGGGTTGTGTCTCAACACAACGGGTTCTTAGGCTAGAATTGAGTGAGTAGTAGACACCTCCACTAAGTCATGTCATCGGTAATGTTTTTGAAGAAACAAACACTCAAGCGCCAAACTCACACCACGAGGCACAAAGCCACATGAGTAAAGTCACCAGCTGAAACCTAAGGCAGCAGCCAAGGAAGAAGTTCACTGAAAGTCAAACCGGTTGAAACTGGTCGGCACTAAGTCCACACACAGTAAAACGTTGAAGTGTAGAACACACCAACGAAGTACACTGAGACCAAGGAGAAGTCTAATCCAAGGCAAAAAGCCAAACGTTTGTAGTAATAACCACAGAAGAAACCGGTCAAAAAACGTAGCAAGGCAAAAACCCGACCGTCCACGGTCGAGCTAAGAGTGAAACTGACAGGAGTTCGCCCTATGCTTGCCGGGATAGGGTGGTAAGGGAGACCACACGGGGTCCGTATGTCTGGATCCCCGGTGTCTCCTCCCCAGTTGTGTAGGGGACACAACTTTGGGCTGAAATTGATAGGCTATAGAGTGTATTCCATATAGTAATGCCATCGGTAATGTATTTTGAAAAAACAAACACACAAGTGCACATGTGAGCATTTTAGTTTGATTTACTTGACCCCAGAGATGCTCCAGTAATAAACCAATTTGATTCTCTTACAAAGTTCTAACAGAAACAATTAACGCCCTCACTGCCAGGACAAAAAAAACATCCCAAGTGCAAGTGAGGGCGCATGAAGATCTATGCCCCATGCTAACACCACTTTGCATCCACATTCTTCTTCTACGCATGAGGCTCTCTAGTGTTAAATTAACGCAGATTTCAGAAACACAATCTGCATCCCCTGGAGTGAAAGAGTTAAGCCCATATGCAGATGGATATAGGGCCAGCTGCATCTGCGAGATGACTCTTGCGCCAGCCACTAAGCAAAACGCTCTGCTACAGCGGAGCGTCTTGCTTAGTGGCTGGCACAACTGGCCCCTCTTTTACAAGACATCATATTTGTGCTGGGTTGTGAAAGTCACAGACCAGCACAAACATTTTCCATACCTCAAGCTGACGAATCCTCTCCTCTCTTTCTCGAAGCAAAGCCAGGTCATCCTCAATCACGACTTCCTGGGCCTGCAGCTGTGCCACACGATCATCCGTTTCCAACAGTGTCTTTTGGTCACTAAAGCCCTGCTGCACAAGAGAACATTTATACGTGCTGGTCTGTGATTTTGGACCTTACGACTGTAAGCCATAAGGTCCAAAGTCACAGACCAGCACACATGTTTATGCATGGAATCTCTGACCCCCCCCCCCCCACCCACCCCCCCACCCCCAAAAAAAAAAAAAAAAAAAAAAAAGAAAAGTGTGAACGTCTGCAGAGCGAAGGTGAAGGCAGCAAGTCCGTTTTTGTGACAAGCAGGATTTTCATGTTGTCACAATGAAGTTGGTTTTACACTGCTTAACATTCTGACAGCATCAAGACTTCTCAGGATGCGCCTGCGCTACTTGTGAAAAAAGCTAACTTTAAAAAATGGCCTCAATGTCTTTTGCCTTCACAGTGCCGATGTGTGCTAGTCTGTGATTCTGGGCCTTACAGTCTTCAGCTGAAAGGCCCAAAAGCACAGACTATGAACTATCAGATTATTGTTCATGTGATGTTTATTTGATGGGGAAAATATTAGCCCATGTTTGTGGGTTGTTAGAGTTGCTATGTACACATACTGTTTCTCCACAACAAAGCGCAAGTGGAGAAAAAAAGATTATCCACTAGAGAACACTGAAGGGCTGTGGCATCTTTCATAATGAACTTTCTCAATCCCCTTGTGAAACACATCCGCTGGTACTGTAAACAGTAATGGTGGCTGCATACACAAGAGGGTTGAGAGTTAAACCCAGATGCACTATAGATGGAGATGGATCATGTACAGTACTAGTGACGGGGTGCATGCACAAGGGGTTACAGAGTAAAGGAAATAACAACAGAGGACGCTGAAGGGCTGTGGCATCTTTCGTAATGAACTTTCTCAATCCCCTTGTGAAACACATCCGCTGGTACTGTAAACAGCTGCATACACAAGGGGGTTGGTTGAGAGTTAAACCCAGATGCACTATAGATGGAGATGGATCGACCATGATAATTCAAGGGTAGTGCCAGATTAACTTGGCGCCTGTCGGCACGAAGCTAATCTGGCACTACCCTTGAATTATCATGGTCCATCCATCTCCTGCAGCTGGTACATAGTTCTTTGGCCACACCTGTATAATATCCAAAATGTATTTTTCTTTAAAATATATTTTTTTGAAAAATATTTACCGATGACATTACTGTTAGGAATACTGTTCTCGCTAGCCTAATTTTAGCCAAAATTGTGGTTGTGTGCCTTTAAGGAGAGAAGGTATCAAGGGGCGCTATAAGCCTGGCAGAGCCACGGTAGCCTCCCTTCCCTCTACATCCGGCACGCAGTCACCTGATTCGCCATTCTGTTTCGTAGCGAGCCAGCGGCAGCGGGGCAGGAGGGAGGGTCCTCCGATGTCATCGCTAAGTATTTTTCCCAAAAATATATTTTAAAGAAAAATACATTTGTTTTCTCAAAACACATTACCGATGACATTACTGTTAGGAAGAATGTCGAAGAGGCGGTGGGTGCCGCTTAGAACGTCCCTATACATGCACGACCTCCCGATAATTTTAGCGAAGATTACCTACGGCAACTGGGGTGCCGGGAGGGAGTGTTGTGCCGCCGTGACATCCCCCACCAGCGACAGGTTCTCGCGCTGGCTGGAGAGGTCCCTCAGGTAGAATCTGGCAAAGGTAGACTCTGAACGCCAGCCCACCGCCGCCACAATGTCTTTGACTGCACAGTTGCAGTCAAATGCAAGGCTCACGGCCATGGCTCGGACCTCATGCGCCCTGATGTTCATGCGTGCGGCCGTTTCAGGGGTGAGGTCGTGTTAGGCGGAGCGGATCACCCAACGGAGCCAGGAGGAAATCATCTGGGCGGTAATGTCATTTCTACCTGGAGACAGAGGGAGGAAAAGCGGGCGCGGCCCCTGCGCAGAGGCTTGGTCCGGCGCAGGTAGATATGTACTGCTCTCACCGGGTCTTGCTGCCTGGAGTCTCGGGAAGAGCTCAGTCCCCTCAGGGCTTGGATGGTGACCAACCTGCGGCGCCACCAGTGGGACCCGGGTCTTGGCCAGGAAGGTCGGGTCGGGAAGCAGCTGTAGTGAACCGTCCGCCCAGAACTGTAGGCACGAGGGATGGGTCGAGAAGGCTGCAGTGGCGAGGGCTAGTAGGAAGCATGTCTTCCGCGTCACGTCCGACGGTCACGCCAGCTGCAAAGGCTCAAAGCGGCTAGAGTTGAGCCATGTCAGTATCCAGGGCAGGTCCCATCTTGGCACGAGGGAGCGGGTGGTCGGCCGACGAAGACCGAAGTGCGCCATAAGGTCAGCCAGGTCCTTGCAGGTGCCAGGGTCGGGATGTCCCAGGTGCCGGTAAGTATCGGCGATCATAGCAAGATAGCCGCGAATGGTAATGGGAGCCAACAGCTGATCGTTGAAGAGCCAGAGGAAGAATTCCGCCAGCTGGGGTACCGTCAAGTCCGTGGGGGAGAGCCGTTCCGCGTCACACCAGTTGCAGAGGACGCACCATTTCCCCTCACATACCCGTCTGGTCGAGCGTCTGCGGGCTGCAGCGATAGCATCCACTGCCACACTTGAGAAGCCTCTGGTGGTAAGGGCTTGCCGCACAATCTCCAGGCGTGGAGTAGGAGGCGCTCTGGGCACGGGTGGAACAGGTCCTGTCGGGGCTGCTTGAACATCAAGGGTGGAGCGGGCAGCCGCAGCGGGGGGGGGGGGGGGGGGGGGGGGGGGGGGGGGGGGGGGGGCTGACGCTAGGTTCAGGAGGTCGGTTGTCCAAGACCGAGACCAGCAGAAGGGGGCCACTAGGAATAGGACCGTGTTGCAACCTCTGAGCTTGAGCAGGACCTTGGGGATGAGCACCGTTGGCGGGTAGGCGAATGCGATGAGGCCGTCCCAGGGAATGGAGAGAGCGTCGACTGCCCAGGCTCGTGGATCTGGAATGGGGGAGACGAAGAGCGGAAGCTGGTGGTTCCACCTCGTGGCAAAGAGGTCGATCATGGGAGTCTCCCAGTGGTCGCAGATCATCCGAAAGATGTCCGGCTGGAGGGTCCACTCGGTGTGGAGAAGCTGCCCGCGTCGAGAGAGGGAGTCTGCCAGAACGATGAGATGGCCCGGGATGTGTCTGGCTCTGAGAGAAATGCCGTGGTCTTCACACCACCAAAGCATCTGGTAGAGAAGAATGCAGAGGGACAGGGAGCGAGTCCCGCCCTGCTTCTGTATGTAAGCAACGACCGTGGAGTTGTCGGACAGCATGAGAAGCTCCTGGTGACGTAGGCGGGGTTCCCACGCGCCGAGAGCTTGCCAGACTGCCTGGAGTTCCAACCAGTTGATATGTCGCGTCGTGAGCTCCGGGGGCCAGGTGCCGGAGGCCGTGGTGAACATCGGAAGAAGGTGAGCTCCCCAGCCGGAGCAGCTTGCGTCGACACATAGGGACAGGCGGGGTGGCGGTGTGTAGAGGGGGACTCCCGACGCCAGCCAGGTGGGATCCGCACAACACCGGAGATGTGGAAGCAGCATCGAAGGAACCAGCACCATCGTCTCCAGGTCGCCCGTCGACGGTCGCCAGTGCAGAAGGAGGTGAAGCTGAAGGGGGCGGTAGTACAGTCAGCCCAGGGGGAGTAAGTCCACCGCCGCATTCATCAGTCCAAGGAGCTGCAGCCACACCCTGGCGGAAGCCGTCTGCGTCAGCTGCAGGGCGAGGTTTGCCAACTTCTGTATGCGTGGTTCCGGTAGCCGCACCTCCTTGAGCTTGGTGCGAAACTCCATACCCAGATGGACGAAGTGGCGGGAGGGCACCAGGTCGAGGAGACGCAGCAGCGCATCCCGATCCGTCGCCAAGGAAGCCTCCGACTGGTTCCGCAGGAGGAGATCGTCGAGGTAGTTCGACGTAGGGCTGGAGGACATCCGTCTGGCCCGGGCGATGACAGCATCCATGACCCGTGTGAACACCCAGGGGCTGAGGTTGAGACCGAAGGGCAGCACTCGGAACAGGTAAATCACTCCACAGAAGGCAAATCGCAGGTACCGTCGGGATGAGGGGTGCATGGGCACGTGTAGGTAAGCATCCGACAGGTCCAGGCTGATGGCAAAGTCCATTGGCTGCACCGTGGCACGAAGCGCTCGGGCCGTCTCCATGCGGAAAGGGAGGGCGACGATGAACTTGTTTAAGGCGGAGAGGTCGATAACGGGCTGCCACTTGCCGCCCGGCTTGGGCACAACGAAGAGGCGGCTGTAGAAGACAGGGGAGTCGGGCCGCATCACCACTTCCGTCGCCGCCTTCTGAAGCAAGGAGGCCACCTCGTTGCGTAGGGCGTCAGCTCTGTCTGGGTTGGTCGGGACGGGAGTCCAAATGGGGGAGCACCGCAGGGGGTCGGTGACCCAAAGGAGATCCGGAGGCCGTCGGAGACGGTGGATAGCACACAGGGATCGTCCGGAATCAGCGAGCGCCACGCCCGGCTGTGGCGCGCCAGCCTCCCGCCGACAGGAGACTGGGGAGCGGTCGGCGGAGGCGGAGTAGGCGAAGAGTCAGCGGGCCCTGCCCCGTCCAGGGCGACGGGTGGGCCGGGGCCAGGAGGTGGTGGGGACGGTGGCGGGCGTCGAGTCGGGTGGTTGGCGAGCGCGCCCAAACGCCGGGGCATGCGGAGGAAGGCGTCTGCGCACAGTCGTAGGGCGGGGGGCGGGTCTGGAGGACCGCAGGGCCCGACCCGCGGCCTTGCGGGGTGCCCGAAAGCGGGGGGCCGCCGGCCGGCTGGACCACAAGTCCTTGTTGGCGTCCTTGACCGTCTGCCAGGTGGGTCCGAACAGCAGCTCCCCGCCAAGCGGTGCCTGTCGCAGCTGCTTCTTCAAGTCCGGAGGGATGTCAAAGGAGCGGAGGAGAGCATCCCGCCGCATCAGGTCACAATTGGCCGCCGCCACCATGGTGTTAACGGTGGTGTGATACGCCGCCCGGTTGCCGGCAACCGCCAACGCCAGGATGTCCGCCAGCAAGGGGGAGGTCATAGGGTTCCAGGCTTCCTCCACCCGGCAAACGATGGTCTGCGTCACCAAGTCGAGGAATCCCGCAGTGGCGAGGGCATTCCGCACCAAGCTGGCAGTCTTGTCGAGGCCCAGGATGACGGGGCCCGGGTGAGGGGTACCCGCGAAGGACAGGGCTGGGGCATCCACCTCCGGCAGGGGGCAGGAGAAGGATTGCGAATGACCCACGTACCAATGTTGCTGAAAGGCGATCTGAAGATCCGAGGGCCACCTGGCGTCCGAGAAGAAAACCGCGTCTCCAAAGGAATTCCCTAGCAGATGCGACAACAGGGCGTTGCACAGGTCCCGGAAACCCGGAGGTTGTGGCAGCAACTTAAACCTCTTGGCCAGGCTGGCCGCATCCACAAAGGCAGAGGCCTTCCTCTTGATCGGTGGTGAAGGCGGGCAATCCTCCGCAGGAAGGCAGGCTGCGATGAGGTGGGCCGCCTCATCCAAGGCCCGGAGCGTCTCCATCCTATGATTGAGGAAAGGCTGTCGACCGTCAGCGTCATCCGTGGGGGGCGAGCACCCGGAAGCGTCAGAAACGTCGTTGCGCAGTAACGCCAACATCGAACCCTCCAGTACAAGGCTGAGCGCATCGTCCTCCACCACAGGGGCCGGCACTTGGAGGGGAGGAGGGCCAACACTATCTCTGGTCGCGTCATTAGCAGCCCCTCGTTGCGTCACCGTAGCGCTGGGAGGGGGATGAACCAACCGCGATGAATTGGGCAAGGAGCGAGCCTCCGGCAAAAACCTTGTCGAGGAATGCGTCGAGATGGAGCGGTGATGGGAGGAGCGGTGCCGCGGGTAACGACTGCGTCGGGGGGAGTACGGGCGGCGGTAGCGGGATCCCTGGCGCCGAGCAGGAGAGGGCGAATGGGACCGTGGTCGGCGGGACGTGCGGTGTGGCAAACGAGGGTGGTAACCCCTAGCAAGGCGAGGCGACGAGGCACGCCGGCCAGAGGAAGGTCTGTGAATCCGCAGTGCCCGGGGGTCCCTGGAACCAGTCCGTGAGTCCGAAGGAAGGAGGCGCGCGGGCGATCGAGCGAAGTGAGAGTCACGTGCAAGGCTAGAAGAGCGGGAGCTCCAACCGCGTGGTCGCTGAAAAAGAGTCACATCCCCCTGCGCCTGTGCCAGGGCCAAGGGGGCCAAAACAGGTGTACTAACTACGGCCGTGCGGGTGCACTTGGCTGGGCTTTTACTCTTAACGTTAAGTACCGTACTGACCTCCGCACCATTAGACTTGCGCTTGTCAGTCGAGCTCCTCACGGCGGTAGACGCGCTGCGGTCCCGCGGGCGTTGTCCGCCAGACTCGGTGGAACCCAGCGAGCTGACGAACACTGTAGGCGCCCGCTGTTGGCCAAGCTCGGTTAAGGTTTGGCCAGCGAGCTGACGAACACAGGTGTCGGAGTACTCCGTTGGCCAGGCTCGGTGTCACGTAACCCCAGCGAGCTGACGAACCCTCCGGCAGAAGCCCGTGGCTCCGGGTCCGCGCGTGTGTCCCGCATCGTGAGAGCCCGTGGTGTTTCCTCCAATTCAGCGGACGGGGTGGCAGCAAGGGTCTGCTGATGACGTTCCCGCCGGTAGAACCGCCAAAGATGCGACCACTGCTCCTCCCTCCAGTGGGTGCAGACGCCGCAAGAGTGAGTGGAGGAACAGCTAGAGCACGGTAGGCAGACGTCGTGGGCGTCACTCGGCCACTGAAAGTCTGCGCATCTCGTGCAGGTGCGAACTTGCCAATTGCAACAGAAAAACAAGTCTCAACAAGAGAAAAGGGCCTCCTCGGGCGCGTATACGCTCCCGCGTGAACGAAATTCGAACGAAGCCGCCACACGATGAGTGCCTATGCCCGGCGCTTTCTGAACCCCATAGCGCCGGCCGAGGGCACTAACCGAAGCTACCCTGCTTACCTGGTCATGGTAGAAAAGGAGAAGGCTACCACCGTGAGTACGGAGGATGAGGGACCGGCGAGGTAGAGCGGGAAAGTCCACCCAAGACGAAAAGGCCCAGGCGGACCGGTCGCCGAACCGGGCTCAGGCAACAGCAGGGCTGACACCAAACGCCGCTGTCAGGTAGGTCACGACCCAGAAGCGAAGCGTCGGTGCACGAACAAAAGTCCAAGGCACAAGTCACAAGGCCCAAGTGAAACGAAGAATGAACGGAGCTAGGTAGGGCACACAACCTTCCATGGCTCAGCGAAGAAACAGAATGGTGAATCAGGTGACTGCGTGCCGGATGTAGAGGGAAGGGTGGCTACCGTGGCTCTGCCAGGCTTATAGCGCCCCTTGATACCTTCCCTCTTTAAAGGCACACAACCACAATTTTGGCTAAAATTAGGCTAGCGAGAACAGTATTCCTAACAGTAATGTCATCGGTAATGTGTTTTGAGAAAACAAATGCAGCCCTGGGGTTAAATGGGGTAAGGAAACGAGATGACGAAAGATTTAACTGATGCAGAATTTAGGATGCAATGTGCACTCACATTATCGCCTGCAATGTCCACAAGTGGTTTGGAATGGTGTGTACCAAGCGTCACTGCTGATTTCACCTTCTCAGAAGCTTGCTGCAAAATAAATTGCAAGTTTTAACAAAGTGATGAATCAGCTCACATGAACAAATGAAACTCTGACCATGGTGGGGGTTTGACACAATCATCAGCTTTTAAACGGAGGGGAATCAGGGCAGTTGGGAGGAGTGGAGGGTGGGATGGGTGTGGGAGAAGGCACCAAACTACTGCCACCTTTGCATAGATGACAGTGCGAAGTGAAGGACAGAAATGACTGACAAATTATCCATGGATTAACTCATTCCAGATGAGCTGCCTACGGATACGCGGCTTTAAGCCGGGGGAGAATGTATGCCTCTTGCAGATGGAACAGGCTTGCTGAAGGGCTCAGATCCACTGCGTCATGTTAGGTTCAACTGCTCACTTCAACCCTTAAAACAAAATGTTGATAGTCTACAAAATATTTTTCAAATAAACTGCACCTTTTGTAGTCTCTGGAATCTTTGAACTGCCTCTTGAAAATCACTGGTCAAACGCTCCAACTGCATGCGTTGTGGCTAAAAGTAACAACAAAAACAGATTAAGTAATACATGCACCATTAAGTTCATTCATCATTATGAAACAGAGTTATAAGACAATTTACAGAAGTATTTAGCCCTGACGCACTACAGCAGGAGATGGGTCGACCATGATAATTCAATGGTAGTGCCAGATTAGCTTGGTGCCTGTCGGCGCCAAGCTAATCTGGCACTACCCTTAAATTATCAAGGTTGATCCATCTCCTGCAACAGGTGCATAGTCGTTAGATGAAGCCTCCAAAATTTGGGAAATACGTGCATCGGGCTGAATGAGTTAAACAAATTTACATTTTCAGTACTTAATTACTCCATGTCTTATAACAAGGCCAGATAACAGATGAAAACACAGGTCCTGCCCAGCTATTTTAGCACATAAAATTAATCTATACAGGTGTAACAAACTTCAAACTAAAAAGTTTGGGTCTCCTGTTAGAAGTAAAGTTCACTAAGACATTACGCCCATGCTTACCCTGTCGCCCCTTTTGGCATTAGCACTGCGTATCAACCTTGTGGTGGCCTGAGCAGTCTTGTTTGTGTTGAGTGAGGTTTCATGGCTGCAACACAGTATAAAGTGTCAGCATGATACACATGTAATGCATAATGAGACAATGGTCTGCAAGACACGATGTAATTTGAGTCAAATGTGCCTCTGTGGAGTTACGCAGCTTTTTATGCTCATTGAAAAAAATGAATTTTTCTCTAAAATGTATTTTTTTCGAAAAATACTTACCGACGGCATTAGTACTAGGAATGCTTCGCTTAGCTTAACAATTTTAGCCCAAAAAACTCATTGTGTACCTGACGACAGGGGAAGCAACCACCCAGAGGTGTCATTACCAGGACACCCCGAGTGGCCTCCCGTGCCTCCCTATCCGGTGGCGCGCTCACCATTTCCTGGCAATCTCTAAGTCTTAGCTCAACCGCGGCAAGCGGGGAAGGCGGGAGGGACCTCTGAGTAATGCCGTCGGTAAGTATTTTTCGTAAAAATACATTTTAGAGAAAAATTCATTTATTTTCTCAAAATTATTACCGATGGCATTACTACTAGGAAGAATGGCGAATAGGTGGAGGGTGCCGCAATCTGGTACACCTGTCCCCTGCCAGAGCGCTCTGCTCATGAACCATCGAGGCCCGTCCTTACGTGCCACTCCTGACAATTTTAGCTAGGCGTTACCCATGGGGCCTGTGGCGCCGGGAGGGAGTGCTGTGCTGCCGAGATGACCCCAACTAGTGCCAGGTAGACGCGCTGGCCGGATAGATCTGACAGGTCTCTGTGGGCGAAGGTAGACTTAGCCCGCTCACCTACGGCCGCCACAATATTCCGCCCTGTGCCAGGCTGGTAAGGCGTTGCTAGTAGCCTCTGCTTCACCCAGCAAGCCAGGGACCGTTCGCGCCAAGGAGTCTCATCTGCCCAGAGCCAAGGGCAGGAATAGGCGTGTGTCTTTGTCTTAGTGGCATAGTCTTGCGCCTGCCACTATACGGCGCCCTGACCGCGTCGTGTAGGCGGAACTCCCGGGACTGGTCTGTATCCCTGAATGGACAGATGGTAGAACTTGCGGTGCGGAAACTGGAAGTAGGTTCCTAGCCCCAGTCCAACCGGTGGAGTGCTGCCCTAGTCATCGGCCCTGATCTAGAGACCGGAGGGACGCCCCTAGAAGGCGCAATCTTGCTAACTGTGAAGCCGAAGCGATGGCAAACAGTCAGCAGGTCTTTTGTTAGGTCTCCCAGCATCGCCAGCGGAAGCCGGCCGTCTTGCCGATGACAGTGCTTGATCCGATCCAAGAGGACTGTACCGGTGCTGGTCCGTGCTAGGTGTCAGTAAGTGTGTAAATTCGAATGATGCTGAGGGGTCCGATTCCGCTTGGGAACCCCTAAACGAACTCGGCCAAAATAGGGGTAGTCCGATCTGTGGGGAGAGTTGCTCTGCTGCACATCAGGCCTGTAGTACCCTCCCCTCTCCCTCGTGTCCGTACTGTCAGAGACTCCTTGAGTCACTGCAATCGCATCCACTGTCACATCCGAGAAGCCTCTTGGTGCGAGTGCTGACTGTCCATCTGCCAGCGTGCCGCGCCAACCGCTCTGTGTCTGTACAAACAGTTGCTGCCAGTGTTGCGATCGACTTGGATGCAGAGCTGAGGCAGGGGTTCGCCGCGCGTATCCAAAGGACTGTGATCCAGCAGAATGGTCATCAAAGTCCTAATCACCATGCCATCCCTGAGCTTGTGGGGCCCCTAGGTACCCGTCCTGAGGGAGGGAACGCGCCGACGCATCTTAACCCATATCCGCCTGAGGCTAACAGCTTCAATTTGTGCCCTGCCATCCACAGGTTATACTACAGAAAAAATTCATTTTTCTTTAAAAGGTATTTTTTCGAAAAATACTTACCGATGACATGACTACCTGGAGTGTCCACTCCTTGCTCAATTCTAGCCTAAGAACCCGTTGTGTAAACACAACCCGGGAGGCACTTGGGGAACCCCCAGAGGGACCGAGAGTTGTCTCCCGCTCCTACCCACCAGCCCTATTCACCTGTGAACTCCAGTCACGAAATTAGGCTCACCAGCGGCAAGCGGGGCAGGTGGGAGGGTCCTTCGAGTCATGTCATCGGTAAGTATTTTTCGAAAAAATACCTTTTAAAGAAAAATGAATTTGTTTCTTCAAAAACATTACCGATGACATGACTACCTGGAGAATGCCGAACAGGAGGAGGGTGCCGCACCCCCAGATGGTTTTCTCTAGGCTCATGGCCCCCTCCTCTCCTCCGACACTCTGCACTCCCTAATAGGTGCATACCTACGGCACCTGTGGCGCCGGGAGGGAGTGTTGTGCCGCCGTGACGTCCCCCACCAAGGCGAGGTTGTCTCGCTGCCCTGCCAGATCCCGTAGATAGAAGCGGGCGAAAGTAGATTCTGATCGCCAGCCCACCGCAGCCACGATGTCCTTGACAGCGCAGTTCCTGTCGAAGGCTACGCTCGTGGCCATGACCCGTACTTCGTGCGCCCGAATCTTTAGGCTCTTCGCTCCCTGAGGGGAGAGATCGACATATGCTGAGCGAATCACCCAGCGAAGCCAGGAAGAGACTGTCTGTGCTGTAATGTCGTTTCTTCCTGTTTTTAAAGGTAGGAAGAGGCGTGAGCGTCCCCTCCGGACGGCTCTGGTTCGTCGCAAGTACACTCTGAGGGCTCGTACAGGATCTTGTTGCCTGGTCTCTCTGGGGAAGTCCTTCCCGCGTAACGGTCGTAAGGTGATAACCTGTGGCGCCATCAGTGGAGACCTAGTCTTGGCAATGAAGGCAGGGTCGGTCACCAGTTGGACCGACTGATCAGCTCGAAATTGCAGGCATGTAGGCCGGACTGATAGAGCGTGTATCTCACTTACTCGTGCCGCGGTGGCGAGCGCCAGCAGGAAGCAGGTCTTCCGCGTCACATCCGCAAGACTGGCCAGCGGTAGAGGTTCGAAACGTGGTGAGTTTAGCCAGGTAAGAACCCATGGTAAATCCCAGCGGGGAAGAAGTGAGCGAGAGGCAGGCCTTTGTAGTCCGAAGTGTGACATAAGATCTGCCAGGTCCTTACACGCGCCGGGGTCCGCGCGGCCGAGATGCCGGTAGGTGTCAGCAATCATCGAGAGATATCCCCGAATGGTAATAGGGGCCAGTCCTTGGTCTCCGAAGAGCCAGAGGAAGAAGTCCGCAAGTTGAGGGGTAGTCAGTTCGGTGGGGGAGAGACGACGGTCGCTGCACCAGGTACAGAGCACCCTCCATTTCCCCTCATAGATACGTCTAGTCGAGGGCTTGCGAGCTGTAGCGATCGCTTCCACTGCAGCACCCGAGAAGCCTCTAGCTGAGAGGGCTTGCCGCACAACCTCCAGGCGTGTAGCAGTAAGCGTTCCGGACAAGGGTGGAACAGTGCCTGACGTGGCTGCTTGAGCATAGTGCGGGGCGTGGGGAGCAGTAGAGGCGGGCGCGTGGCGAGGCTGATCAGGTCGGTGGACCAGGAACGAGTCCAAGCGAACGGGGCGACCAGGAGCAGGATCGCATTGGTTCCTCGCAGCTTTAGGAGGACTTTGGGGACAAGGACTGTCGGGGGAAAGGCGTACGCTATGAGTCCGTCCCAGGGAATGGATAAGGCGTCGACCGCCCAAGCCAGGGGATCCGGTACTGGGGAAACGAAGAGGGGAAGCTGGTGATTCCACCTCGTGGCGAACAGGTCCACCATCGGGGTCTCCCAGTGAGAGCAAATCATCCGGAAAATGTCCTGGCGTAGCGTCCATTCCGTGTGAATGAGCTGTCCTCGGCGAGATAGGGAGTCCGCTAAAACGTTCAGGCGACCGGGAATATGGCGAGCGCTGAGAGTCAGATCGCGGTCCTCGCACCATCGCATCAATCGGAACAGTAGCATGCAAAGATCGGGTGAATGAGTTCCTCCCTGCTTCTGTATATACGCTACCACTGTCGAGTTGTCCGAAAGGACGAGAAGATGCTGGTGTCTGAGTTGCTCTTCCCAAACGATGATGGCCTGCCACACCGCTTGCAGTTCCAACCAGTTGCTGTGTTTGTCCGCGAACTCCGGAGGCCAGAGGCCGGACGTCGTGGTGAACTGAGGAAGCAGGTGGGCTCCCCAACCAGCCCGACTCGCGTCGACACACAGGGAGAGGTGCGGGGATGGAGAGGAAATGGGGACTCCCAGAGCCAACCAGGCTCTGTCGGTCCACCGTAAGAGGTGGGGGCGTACCAACGGGGACACGGGGACGATCGTGGTCAAGTCGCCCGAGGAGGGACGCCAGAGCAGTAGGAGATGAAGTTGTAGCGGTCGGGAGTAGAGACGCCCGAGGGGGATAAGATCCGCTGCTGCGTTGATCAGGCCCAGAAGCTGAAGCCAGACCCTGGCGGGGCTGCCTGTTGCTGATCTACCAACGCGGCGAGAGCGGATAACTTCACAATCCGTTTCTCTGGCAAGAGTACCCTGTTGCGGTCCGTGACAAACTCCATGCCTAGATGGATGAAGTGGCGCGCCGGAGTGAAGTCCGACTTTCCGGTGTTGACCAGGAAACCCAACCGGTAAAGCAGCTGTAAAAGAGCGTCCCTGTCTGCCGCAAGCGCGGTCTCCACCTGATTTCTCAAGAGTAGGTCGCCGAGATAATTCGACGTCGGACTGGACGACGACTGCCTCACCTTGGCCACTACAGCATCCATGATGCGGGTGAAGGCACAGGGGCTGAGGTTGAGACCGAACGGCAGGGCGCGAAACTGGTAAATCACTCCTTCGAACGCGAAGCGCAGGTACTTCCTGGCAGAAGCGTGCATGGGAACATGTAGGTAGGCGTCGGACAGATCTAAACTGACCGCGTAGTCCATGGGTTGAACCGCCGCACGAAGAGCCCTGGTCGTCTCCATCCGAAAGGAAGGGGCCGCGATGAAGGCGTTCAGCACCGACAGATCTATGACTGGCCGCCACTTGCCGCCGGGCTTGGGCACCACAAACAGTCGGCTGTAAAAGGCGGGCGAGTCCGGACGCTGCACTATCTCTGTGGCCTCCTTCGACAGGAGAGCCGCGACTTCTCCTCGCAGAGCGGCGGCCTTGAGGGCGTCGGACGGAACCTCTGTCCAAAGTGGAATGGAGCGCAAGGGCGGAGGAGAGCGGAACAAGATCCGTAATCCTCTGGTGACTACGTCCAAAACCCAGGGCTCGTCTCGAAACAGCGAGCGCCACTCCTCGCTGAATCGTGCTAGCCTCCCGCCGACTGGAGCCCCGACGACGGTCGGCGGGGGCGGAAATGGGGACAAGTCAGGTGGCCCGCCCGCGCCCAGGGCGACGGGCGGGACGGGGCCAGGCGGGGGCAGGGGCGCTAGCTGGGCCAGGGCGACGGAAGGACGGGCGACGGCGTGGCGCAGCTCGTGGCGGGGCAGACGGGTCCGAGGTGACACGTTTACGGGCCCGCAAGGAGCGCCCCAGGGCCGTGCGGGCGGGAGGAAAGCGTTGCTCGACAGCCTTGCGAGGCCAACGGTCGGAGTTGGAGTCCTTCACCGTCTGCCAAGTATCCCCGAAGAGCAGAGACCCTCCCAGAGGGGCCCAACGTAGCTGAGTACTCAGGTCGACCGGCATTCCACTGCAAGCTTGTAGGACGGCGTCTCGTCGCATGAGGTCGCAGTTAGCCGCAGCCACCATCGCATTAACCGATGAGTGATAAGCAGCGCGGTTCCCAGCCTCCGCCATGAGTAGTAGGTCTCCCAGGAGGGGAGACAGAGCAGGCTGCCAAGCTTCCTCGAGACGTCGGATGAAAGCCTGAGTCAGCAAGTCCAAGAAACCGGAGCAGGCGAGCGTGTTCCGGACCAGCGACGCCGTCCTATCCAGTCCCCGTGGGAAGGACCGTTTCAACATAGAAGCCCCTCCGGCTTGCATCAGAGCGGCGGGATCCACTGGAGGAAGCGGGCAGAGGAACGACTGCGAATGGCCGGCGTACCAGTCCTGTTGAAACGCGATGTCCAGAGCGGAAGGCCATCTCCCGTCCGCGAAGAAGTCCGAGTTCCGAGTCTCCGAAAGCAGGTGAGACGAGAAAGCGTCCCGCAGATCCAGAAAACTAGCCGGCTGTGGGAGGGACTTGAACCTCTTAACCGTCCTATCCGCGTCCACGAAGGCGGAAATCTTTCTCTTCACAGGAGGTGAAGCCGGACAAACATCCTCCGGTAAGGCGGCGGCGATGAGCTTGGCAGCTCCGTCCAGCGCCAGCCGCGTGTCCATCTGGGAAGAAGAAACCTGTCTGACGGAAGCTGACACACTGGAGGCCGAAGAGGGAGAAGCTGAAGAATGGCTGAGACCTCCAAGTAACCAGTCCGAAGCATCCTCCGGCGCCAAACTGAGGGTGTCGAAGTCCCGCTGTCCGGAAACCGGCGACCGAAGAGGGCGACGAGGGCTCCGAGGCCGGGAATCCCGTTGTCGGAGAACCGCAGCGGACGAAGACTCCCTCCGCAGTGGAGAGCGGTAGTCTGAACGATGCGGTGAGGACCTCCTGCGTGCCGAAGGCGGATCCCGACGAGGAGAACGGCTGCGACGAGTGGGAACGGAGCGGTGAGTACGAGGAGGGGGGGAAGTGGCCGGTCGCTGGGAAGAGGGACGGGACGAACGGGAGTCCAAACGAGAAGGGGAACGCGAAGAAGGTGAAAACCGTCTGCGGCGAGGGGAGTCCCGATGCGACGAGCGATGAGGCGAGAAGGTCCTCCTATGATCGTGCGAAGGAGAGCGGAAACGTCAAGCAGAACCCCTGTATCTACGTTCTTCACAACCAGGATGCTCCGGACGAGTGCAAGTATGTCTCTCTGAACCAGGCTCTTGGGAGAGGCGGGTTACTGGCCGGCCAGGGGACCTCCAGCGGGATCCCGGCGGCTTCCTCAGAGACGAGTGGGGAACGACGGTGGAGGAGGGATGCCACGAGCGTCCCACCAAACCAGGCTCTTGGGAGAGGCGGGTTCTTTCCACCAAATGTGTCCGGGCGCGCTCTCGAACGGAGGCGGTCTTGACGGTCGAACTCCCACTCCATGCACTAGTCCCTTGATTACTCAGTGGCGTTATCTGCGTCGGATCCCGTTGGTCTCGCACGTCCAGTGCCGGGGGCACAGCGGAAGGCGTCTCGGAAATCTTCAAGGTACCCGCGAGGGTAGGAGGCTCCCTCCTATAAAAGTTCCAGAGATTAGACCACCGCAGTTCCGGCCATGTAGCACAGACGTCACATGTATGGTCGGACGCACACCCAGCGCAGGGGAGACAGACTGCATGTTTATCCGACGGCCACTGGAAGCCTCCGCATTTTGTGCATGTCATCAGTAGGCCACTGCAACACACAAAACATGAAGGCACTCGGCGAGTGTCCACCAATCACCCCGTTAAGCTTTAGGCCCCCAAGCTACTGTGGTGTTATGCACCCAATTAACCAACGTATGGTCACCTGCCATCAACATTTAACTAAAACCACGGCGGAGGGAAAACAAACCCTGCCGGGACAAGTGAGCATCCAAGCCTTCGTCATAACGCGGGGCGTCTAAACCGTAAGCCGAAATACGTTAGGTATGGCCTAGATACAGTAACGGGACTCACCGCTCGCATCTGGCAATGGCGCGAAAAGCCCACCAAAAACCGGCGCCAAACATTCTTCAGCTAATCAGGCAACCAAACAGAGGTAAAAAAAAAACCAAACGAGGGAGAAGCGACGCAAAAAGCAAGCTGCTCGTGCCTGTGCCCCGCCCGGGCAACCAGCCGAGGGCCCTCTAACTACCTTACCTGTCAGTCGGAGTGGTACGAGAAGGAGAAAGTTCCATGACACCCACAGCCCGACCGGCAAAGCCAGAGAGGGAACCCTTGAACAAGACCGAAGCTGCAGTCGACCAACGTCGCACGCGTAGAATCCCAGGCCGGCGAAGACGAAGCAAGCAAGGCAGACCGAACCGGTCGAAAAACTTCTAAGTCCAGAGGCTAGAGACAACACGTCTGAACGCGTGAGCCTAAGAAGCGTGACTAGAGTTCACAGGTGAATAGGGCTGGTGGGTAGGAGCGGGAGACAACTCTCAGTCCCTCTGGGGGTTCCCCGAGTGCCTCCCGGGTTGTGTTTACACAACGGGTTCTTAGGCTAGAATTGAGCAAGGAGTGGACACTCAGGTAGTCATGTCATCGGTAATGTTTTTGAAGAAACAAATAAGAATACAGCCCAAAGGCTTTACTTGAAGGCTAGGCCAGAATAGAGTGAAGCCTAGCGGCGCCAAGCCACTCCGGCATTACCCTTGAACTATTCTTATTCGAACGTATGTCACCCTATGGTGAAGATAAGGGTTAAGATGACTTCCACCATACCTGTTGTTCCCAGGCGGCTATCCAACTAAGGATTAACCACTCTCAAACGGCTTAACTTCGGTGAAAAGACCAACCGGGGAAATCACATGCAATGGTGGTTGGCTATGAAAGGAGTCCGTTCCTCGAAGGAGCCCATCCACAGCCCAGGCTTGTGTATCCCGTCTGGAGGCGACAGAGGAAGCAGCTTCCTGTTCCACTACAGGAAGACCGGCCTATCATTGGAGTCTCCTCACATGCGTAGAGTAGTTGGAAGGCAGCCAGGTGTAGAAACACTCTTTGCGCTGCCGCTGACCCTGCCACATGGGGAATCTGTGCATACGTTGAGCTAACCACAGAAGCGCCGTGTCCAACGAGTGCTGTCCCGATCTCTGCACCACCAGCAGAAGTGCTACACGAAGAAAACCCAACCTTCTAGTAGCTGGAGCGCACCCGTACCTTCCGTAGCGTAAGCCATTGTTTCCATCCGACGCTCGCCAGCCGCACCGCCTTCAACTCCAGCCAGCGGATGTATCTGCCTGCGTGTTCACTCCTTGCTATACCGCTGTTATCGGTCAGGCACTCCCTGCCTAGGCGGCAAATCTGGGTGCTGGTCCCCCGTCGGACTTGCCTCCGATGCCCAGGAATCCGCGTCGGCGGCGTTGCATCAGCCAGGAGTCCGGGTCCTCCCACGCTTCGCCATCTGGTTCCAGAGGACCGACCATCCAAGCAGCTGCAAGCGCAGGGCCGCTGTTACTGGTAAGCGCCAAAGCCGACACTAGACGTCACCTAGTCTCCGGGTCTGGGATCCGTAAGGGCGGCGTCAGGGTCTCAGCCCACCTCCACGGTCTCCTTCTAGGCAGGGCCCCCGCATCACCAAGTAGCGCTGTAGCCAAAGCTTCCATCTCTCCGCCACTGACTGAAGCGAGTGGAGACAATCCTGCCGAGGTGGCAAGGAATCCTGCGCTGTCGCCTTATCGTCTGCCAAGTCGGTCCCACAGAAGAATGTCCTCGCGCGGAGCCTTCCACCGCTCTGTTATCCCAAAAGACGGGCGAACGTGGAACCTGTCACAACAGCGCGTCCCTTCATATCCCGTCGCTGCCGGCGATCTCCGCCAAGGAGTAGGCTGTGAGGTGGTACGCCATTCTAAAGGCTGTCACTAGCTCCGTGCGTGTCCCGCTCCGATGTACCGAGGCTGAAAGGTCCCAGTTTTTTTCCAGACATTTGCTAATGGAAGGCGTCACCCTCTCGATGAAATCCCTCATCAACTAGAGGGAAGTGAACCCCGGGAGCAGTCCTGTCCAAATCTCGCTTCCACTTAATCGCGTCCAAGTCTGTAGTCTGTGGTGAGCCGCCGCCAGCATCTACACCTATAGCACGGCACCGCCCGGAAGAGACTCCACATCACTGCCGGCGGAAGTAGATGTTCATCCTCTCTGGTCATCGGGAGTCTCAGAAGAACTCTGTTGTTCGCCGCCGTCTTGCCGAGTGGTCACCTGATGCCTCTGCTAGATCCCGAAGTCTGTGAGGGAGCGACGTGAAGCACTGGGCCACCGGATGCGTCGGTCATCGTCGCAGCCTTCCACTCAGGGTGAAGCCGGCCGGAGGAATGACGCGACAAGCCGGAACGCTTCGTCCAAAGAGCGGCGAATCTGCGATGTGTTGGAGCGCACCGACCGTCTGCTAGGCGTGTCCATTGTCTACCCCCACTCCGAACCACGTCCTCCTCGACCTCCGGTTCTGAATGTAGGCCACCACTGTCGAGCTGTCGGAGAGTACGTGTAATCCTGACCCATGAGACGCTGCTCCCACCCAGAGAAAGTGCGAGCCACACTGTTTTCACTCCAGCCTGTTGAAGTGTTGGCTTGATCCCTCGTCCACGTACAAAGATATCCTGACTTGTGAGCCGCTGCTGCCACTCGGAGAGGATGCGAGGCACACTGCTTTCATCTCCAACCTGTTGATGTGTTTGACCGCTTGATCCCTCGTCCAATACAAGGGTCCTGATTCGTGAGACGCTGCTTCCCACGGAGAGAGCACGAGCCGCCCTGCTTTCATCTGCACCCTACTGAGGTGTTAGACGGCTTGATCCCTTGTCCAACAGCTAGGATATCTTGAACTGTGTGCCACTGCTTCCACTCGGAGAGAACGCGAAGCACACAGCTTCCATCTCCAGCCTGTTGTTGTGTTTGTCCGCTTGATCCCTCGTCCAATACGAGGATCCTGACCCATGAGATGCTGCTCCCACTCGGAAGAGAGCGGGACACACTGTGTTGATGCGTTAATGCTCGTTCCATAATCCAACAGGTTGAGGTCAAGTGTCGAAAGTGAGGGCGATTCCGTCCTGCCGCTGCCATCTCCATGATCCCGGCGCCGATGTCGAGGCTGTCGTTTCCCCGAGGAAAATCAGCCCTTGAAGCTCTGGTCGGAAGAACAGCCGCTCTTGCCGGGCGCCTCTGATGCTCGGTGTCACCGAGAGATCTCACGCTGCGCCGTACCCGAGCTTGTCTGCTGGTCGGAGAGGCGAAGAGGGAAAAAGACGTTCCCAGGCATTAGGTATCTGTAGCGCCCTTTCTACAGCTGCTGCGGTCGCCCGACCGAACATGTAGACTTCATCCCCGCGTGAAGCAGGTCCATGGCCCCTGTGAGTTCCTCTCTACCTCCTAGGGCGGAGTGTGTGTGGGTCGTTGGCACCACCTCTCGTCGGCTGCTGACCGAGTTAGTTCCACCCAATAGGGCTTCGGACATGGGGGATCCGCCCTGCGAGCTAGTTCTCGTCTGTGGCTCCACTCTTCGACTCGGGACCCTGAAGCCTGTGTCATTCTCCATGCTCCTACGGCATGGGGGAGGTGTCCTGGTGGTTCAATCGCGATGGGGAAGCACTTCTCACCGGCTGGCTCTAATGACTGAATGTCAGTCCTCCTATGGACAGCTTCGGTCTCCAAAACATTTCTCAGTCTAACACGATGGGGAAGTACGTCCCGACAGTTGGTACGGTTGACCGCACGACCATCCTCGAGGGAGGGCTCCGGTCCCAAAGCTTGCTTGTCTGAGACTTATATCTCGTCTTCCACCTTCACTGCAGGGGAACCGCGCTCGATATGCCGACACAGCCTAGGGGCGAACCCCATTACTGGCGTTCGAGCATGTCCCGGGTCTCTATGAGGCGGGGTGGAGTTTTTCCGTGCGTTCTGTGTCTCACATGACTGAATCTCGCGCTCCTGTTTACTGCGAGATGCCTGAGCTCCATGCAGACCCATACCTGGGGGACGAATCCCGTAGTGAGCATCCTTGCATATCCGTGGCTTCTACGAGGCGGGGTGGAGCTCTTGTGTGCGTTCTGTGGCTATCTTTTCCTGTCCCTCCCTGAGAGGTGCATACATCATGGCCTGACTCGTGAGACGCTGTTTCCCACGGTGTGTGTGTGTGTGTGTGTGTGTGTGTGTGTATGTGTGTGCCACGGTGCATGCATACATGTGTATGTCACTGTGTCGTGCTTTTAAAGAATGGCTGGTCGAGGTAAGGGTTTGCGATTAAAATGTGGGCATGTGGAATCGAAACAGCAGTTCAGGTATGCATCTTTTCTGTTACGATCATGAGGGGCAACACATAAAATGCCCACCTTACCTAGATGTATTCCGAAGTTTAGACTATTTCAGTATTGAACTGCGCTATCTATGATCCTAATGAAAAAAAACACAAAAAAAAACCACTATTATGGCACATCATAGCAGCATATAAACATCCTGATAGATTGCACAATCCAAGACTGAGTCAGACACAAAAAGAACTAAGCACTGTAACAAAGGACAGAAGAAGACCGGCGAGAAGCGGGGAGCCTCCGCAGAGGGACTGCGCTCCCGGTCGGCTTGCATACATTACCACCTGGTCGCCACCGCTGACCGGTCGAAACCGGTTAGAGGCAGTAACCGCTACTTTACCTTATCATGACTCAAACCGATAATCCCACAGAAAACCAACACCACATAATCCACAGAACACGTAGGTAATCCAAGCACAACACAATGCACATAAATCCAAGTGTCCACGGTACACAACGGTAATCCACCTAACCACAACCGGAGCACGATATACTCACGGCCTGTCCTGGTTGAGCTAAGCGAAGAGACTGCCGGGAAACAGTGAGCGCGCCACCGGATAGGGAGGCAGGGGTAATGACACCCCTGGGTGGTTGCCTCCCCTGTCGTCAGATACACGAGTTTTTTCGGCTAAAATTGTTAAGCTAAGCATTCCTAGTAGTAATGCCGTCGGTAATGATTTTGAGAAAATAAAGGGGTGTGCATGACAAACATCATACTGCAATGCAGTTCACATTCAGACTTCATCATAAAAATAAAATTGTTCTATGGTGGCTGAAATAAACAGAGAAGTAATGTGTAAATTAATCACCACTTTGACTTTCAAATACAAAACCAGAGCCACATTCGCTAATAATACTTCATACACCACTGAGCACATTGATATATCAGTAAACTCACATAAACTCTTACTGAACACCATCCAACTACAACAGGTATAGATTCTCATGAGCCCCACATTTGCGAGGGCTCATAAGGATCTATTCCTCTTGCAGACACTACTTTGTAGTCATGTTCCTTGGATGGCTGGGGCTCTTTGGCGTCCAAATTAACAAAGATTTCAAAAACACAACTGGCAGTGAATGGGTTGGATACCAAATGGCACACATACATTTTGTCTCTGAGTGCTTTAGAGTCTCTGTCTGTGCCAATGGTTTTAAGAGCCCTCTCGATTGTATTTGCTGCAACAGAAATAAAATGCATGTCAACCCCATTATATTGCCATACCCAGGAACCATAAAGTGCAACTGTACTGGAGTTCACATTAACGTGGTGTGCAGCCGTATGAAAAAACAATACAGTAGCAAAAACTCCTCCAGGATTGTCTAGCGTCAGTTGGCCTACCCATGGCTGTGCTCAGATCAACTAAGGCTGGAGTCATCTAGAGGACTTTCTGTTCATTGGCTATCTACTTGGGAGTTAAAGACACAGATGTACAGTACCCAAGATGGATGTCTCTTGGTATAATGCAATATGGAATGTAATCTGTGTAAGCAACATTATAATTATTATCCTGAGCAATACCCATCAATCATGCATAGTTCAAGGGTGGTGCCAGAATAGCTTGGCACCTCAGGCACCAAGCTATTCTGGCACCACCCTTGAACAAATAAATAACAAAAAAGTTCAGCCTCAGGATGTAATGGGTTAAAAAAAAATCAATGTATCATGGTGTGACTGTTCAACATTTTAAAATTCATTACAATGAACAAGAGATGCAACATAATGGACCAAACGACTCACCTCCATTGTTAATCTGAAATATATTGCTGCGGATCTGCTCATTTAGGTCTGCTACTGAGGAGCGACCTAAAAACAGATTCAGGAATAAGAGATCTCACAATCAGGCAGGTGAAAGGACAAACAATTAACCCATTCAGCCCTGATGCACTACAGGAGATGGGTCGACCATGATAATTCAAGGGTAGTGCCAGATTAGCTTGGCGCCTGTTGGCGCCAAGCTAATCTGGCACTGCCCTTGAATTATCATGGTCAATCCATCTCCTTCAACAGGTGCATAGTCATTAGATGATGCCTCCAAATATTGTCCAGTATCACTAGGCAGGCATTGTCATGGAACCCCCAGGGAAAGAGGAAAAGAGGTAGGCCGAGAAACTCCTGGCGTCGAGACCTCCAAGCAGACATCAAGAGACTGGGAACCACCTGGAGTAGAATCGAAGGAGAAGCCCAGGACAGGAGTTGCTGGAGGTCTCTCGTCGACGGCCTATACCCGGGTAGGGGTGACAGGCGTAAGTCCAAATATTGGGAAACTGGTGCACCGGGCTGAATGAGTAAACTCTTTGGCTATTGGTAGAGCTTTTTGTCACATTGATTCCTGCAGGAATCATCATGATAAGAACTGCCACTGATAGACAAAGGGTGAACAACAACGTAAACAATATAATTGATGTGTCTGTAAGTGCTATGACATTGTACACTGACCCAATATCCAGTCACTATAAACCCTTTGGCAGTCGGCAGCACTTTTGTTGAGGTGATTCCTGCAGGAATCACGACGACACAAAGCCCCACCGACAGCCAAAGGGCTAACCCTCTTGTGCTTGCTGCCATCAATAATGTTAGCACACAATAGCTGTATCAGTGGATGCAGTGAATCCTCATCATTCTGTAAATGTGATGATCACTAATTTGCTAGTTTTAGCCCTTTGACTGTCAGCAGCACTTTCTGTTGTGACGATTCCTGCAGGAATCATCGTGACAAAAAGCTCTGCCAACAGCCAAATGGTTAAGACGGCCCTTTTATATCACTAGCACAAACAACATACGCTGCAGGGAGATCGGACTGTTAATGAATGTCATTCAAATTCCCCACATGATGATAATAATCAATCAAACAGTTTGCATTTTATCAAACACTACAGCTGAAAAATCTTTGATATTGCACTTCACAAGATTTTAAAGTGGCTCAGCTTCCTTTGAATAAAAACGTCCTTGTTTAACCCCTTGACTGCTGAGACAAAGTCAACACTAACCAACTGCAAGAGACACAGATCCTCCTGAGCCTGTGTAGATGCAGGGGCTCAGGAGGATCTATGCCTCTTGCTGACACCAATTTGAATCTGAGGCAGCTGGAGCTCTGTGGAGTTGCATTTCAAAATATTTCAGAAATACAGTTTGCGTCAACTGGAAGTGAAGGGGGTTGAAGAGTGAAGCTTGAGAGACAGAATAAGGGTCACTCTGTAGTGCAGTGTCACTATAGACTGATCAAAATAAATATTTTCAACAACTTATGAAAAAACATTATCAGTACCCTCAGACTTTAACTGACAGATTTAGTCAAATTAGTTACATACTGTCCATACACACAGAAACGTGTTACACAAGTAACTATAAGCCTACACAAAATACAACACAGCCTTTTTTGAATGATCACCCTTATGAGAGATCACACATCATTACCTCATTTGAGGCCAGCCGCATGCGGATGCGCGGCATAAGCCGCGCATCCTGATGCGGCTGGCCGCAAATGAGTTAAAGTGACTGTCAGTGACTGTAGCTATGTAAATGGTGATTCTTTAATGACAGGTGACACTGTTTGCCACTCTCTCATCACTTCTCTTGAGAGAACACCTTTCATTTAAGACAACGTTTCTTGCAACAAAAGGTGGTTGTTCAGTTAAAACAGGTTTTGTATTCATCATATCTGAGTATGACTGGATTAGTGTATACATATGGAATATGGATACAACAAGAAGAACATTTTCACACTGGTTATGACAATTTGATCTGCTATGCATAATATATATACAGGAAGGAAACCAGTGTGTGTACAATTTTCTTGTGCAATTTTGTCATGTTCATGTGTATCTAACCTGTGTCTTGGTAGCCATTTGTGGCATCTCTGTAGTTTGTTCTTGATGCCGAGGGGTCATCTCTGTACTCCTTCACTGCACCATAACCTTGCTGTGGATTGGACATTTTGTCTGTGTGCCAACCAAGCTAAGTTTTAGGTGGGATTTACTTTAGAGATTGTTTACCTAATGAAAAGAGAAGAAACAAATGTGTCTCAGTCAGTGTCAGTTTGTATGGTACCAGCAGACATAACATGCAACAATAACCCAAAAACATGTGAGAGCACACACACACACACATACACAGACACACACAGACACACATGCACACACAAGTACATGTACACCACACATGTACACCAGTCAGTAAACCATATATTACATTAACACCAAATACATGTAATGAGTTTTACATTATTACAAGGTGTCTATAAAGACTGTGCGTCAGCTGTGGGAGAAGGAGATGGAGCTGGCTATGACAGGCCACAGATAGTGCCAGATTAGATTGTCATCTTTCCATCCACCCAGCTAAACTGGCACTACCCTTGAACTTTATGGCTGGTCCATTTGCCACTGTCACTGTGGCGTCCTAAATGTGTATGTATTAAATGTCACCATACAAAAGTACAACAATTATAAAATATAATGTATACCTTTTATCATGAAACAGGCATTAGGATGTCAGACATGATTAAAATGATCC
Organism: Semisulcospira habei; assembly: GCA_036245525.1. Taxonomy (NCBI): domain Eukaryota; kingdom Metazoa; phylum Mollusca; class Gastropoda; family Semisulcospiridae; genus Semisulcospira; species Semisulcospira habei. The sequence continues at coordinate 87,098,030 of BTPG01000006.1, read as the reverse complement.
CTTGTGGTACACAAAATTAAAAAAGTACCTGATTCAGCATACTGAATGATCCTTCTTACTAAATTCATGTCTACATGCATTTATTTCTCACACGAGACTGAAAACTTGAAACCTGATATGCATATCAGCCCGTATCAGTCAAGAACATCTTATCACACTGAACAGTGCATATGAGCCTGTGACAAAACATCATGCGTGTAACAACTGACATATTTATAGTCAAGAAAACCACACTACAACACGAAATTTGTGTTTTTTGTGATTCCCCTATGATTAAGATATTGTTGTTGGAATGCTTACATTTCTCTCATAGTTTCCTTGCCACAAGAAGGGACTAATCTATAGATGATTTTCATGTGTATGTCCAACAGTATATCCAGTGTGACAACAAACTTTTTTTTTTTTTCTCTAAAAACCGAGTGACAGAAATATATTTGTATTTGCTATTTCTGTTATCTCATCTAAGGATAATGACTGTTTGAAGAATATTGGGGGTAAAAAGTGGTGATCAAAGAATGTTTTTTGGGTTGTGATTTAAATTGACTGAGTATGTCTACAGTAACAACTAACAGCGATAGTGAAAGAAAACTTAATTTCAAAAGGAATAAAATATGTTTCATACTTATATTTTCTTCTTCTTGTTGTTCCCCTGCCACGGTCAACCAATTGACCATTATTGCTGGGTTGCCGGTGGTGCGCAGCAACAACAACAACAACAAAAAGGTAACTAACTTACTTCTTGTATCTGGTTGCTAATTTGGGAAACTGGGGAAGGGTCAAGGATGAATGGGTTTGGGAGTGGGGGGTGAGGGAGACGGTGTTGGGAGACGGTGTTGGGAGCCAGCTGCTGTTTCGGTGCCTACGGCTAGGCCTGCCTGGCTACAGTAGCGGTCTCCAGGGGTTTAAACCCCGACCAGTATAGCCCTAGCCATCATCAGCCGTACTTTACCAGCGGCAGGCCACGAATGGAGTCCGCGGTTGAGGATTGATACCCTCGCAAAGAAGGCATCAAGCAAAGAAGCCTGTATAGTTTCTTTAGGGAGGGTGTTCCAGTCTCTGAAGGTCCTGGGGAAGAAGGATTCGTTCCTGTAGGTTGTTCGGCATGGGATCCGCTTGAACTGTTGACCGCGTCGAGTTCGCACGTTTGAGAGGATGAGCTGCTTGCAATGGGCGAAAGCTAGGCCATTCTTGATCTTATATAACATTGCTAAGCGAGCCTTACTTTTGCGCTCTTGGAGAGTCTACCAGTTCAGGTGCTGCAGCATTTGCCCCACATTGGATGTGTTCCTATGTCTGTTCAGGACAAAGCGTGCTGCTCGCCTCTGGACTGACTCAATCCTGGCAATTTCCTTGTGCTGAGGCGGGTCCCACACACAGCTCGCATACTCAAGGATGGGCCGGACCAGCGACTTGTAGGCAAGCTCCTTGACTGCAAGCGAACCGATCTTCAGGTTTCTCCACTGGAACCCCAGCATCTGGTATGCCTTGCTGCATATCAGGTTGATGTGGGTATCCCTGCTGGCATCCTTTTGGATGGTCAGGCCCAGGTACTTTGTGGAACTTACCTCGTCAAGGGTGTGTCCGTGTAGGGAGTACCGATGACTATTGTTCACTCTGCTACGTGATACTGGTAGAGTGACACATTTCTGCGGGTGAAACTGCATGTCCCATTTGCTTTCCCATGCGCACAGGGCATTTAGGTCTTCTTGTAGCGTATCATGGTTGGTCTGTGAGGCAATGGGGTGGTATACTGCAGTGTCATCCGCAAACTAGCGGGTTCTTGAGTTGACTCTTTCTGGCATGCCGTTTATGTACAGCAGGAACAGGAAGGGACCTATGACAGACCCTTGGGGTACTCCAGAACGCACATCGATGTGGGTGGACCTAGCACCCTCAACTACCACCACTTGACGTCTGCCTCGGAGGAATTTGGCGAGCCATCTGTTGTTGTCCCTGATGCTGTAGTAGTCTAGCTTATGGAGCAAAAGACTGTGGTTCACCCTCACCCTGTTGAACATCTTAGCAAAGTCCATTACAATGACATCTGTCTGCAGGTCCTGCTCAAGGTTTGCTGTAATTTCATCTATGAATTCTAACAGCTGTGTTATGCGCCCACCAATGACAGTGATGAGGAAGAGAAACAAGAGTTCTACGACCGACTCCAGAGTGATGTGGACAAATGTGCGGAGCGAGACATCACCATCATCATGGGTGATTTTAATGCCAAAATAGGGGAGGACAACACCGGATATGAAGAGGTGATGGGGAGACAGGGACTAGGCTCGGAGATGAGTGAGAACGGGGAGAGGTTCATAGACTTTTGTGCTCTAAACAGACTTGTCATTGGAGGCAGCATCTTCCCACACAGAAAAATACACAAAGCAACGTGGGTCTCACCTGACCATACGACAGAGAACCAAATAGACCATATCTGCATTAGCAAGAAATTTAGAAGATCCCTTCAAGATGTTTGAGTGAGGAGGGGAGCAGATGTCGCCTCAGACCATCATCTGTTTACCTTAAGAATAAAGCTCAAGTTAAAGAAAAGCAGCACAGGGACAACAAGTAGACAGCACTATAATGTAGGCCTTCTGAGAGAGACGGGAGTGAGAGAAGAGTTCAAACTGGTGCTGTCCAACCAGTTTCAAGCACTACAGGAGCTAGTAAATGAAGAGGAGGCAGTCACCACAGAGCAGCAGTGGAAGACAGTTAGAGAGGCACTGAACTCAACCTGCAAAGACACTGTGGGGTTCAAGAAACACCATCACAAGGACTGGCTGTCGGCACAGACCTTGAAAAAGATAGAAGTGAGGAAGCAGAAGAAAACAGTTGTAAACAACAGTCGCACGAGAGCGACCAAAGCAAGGGCACATGAGGAATACTCGGAAGCCAATCGCGAGGTGAAGCGGAGTATCAGGGCAGACAAGAGAGCCTACACAGATGGCCTAGCAGCAAAGGCAGATAAGGCAGCAGGCAGCGGCAACCTGAAACAGCTCTATGACATTACCAGAAGATTGTCAGGCAAGTATGGCCATACAGAAAGACCAGTAAAAGACAAAGAAGGCAAGCCTATTGCAGACAGAGCAGACCAACTTGACAGATGGGTCGAGTATTTTGAAGAGTTACTGAACAGACCCACCCCACCCGACTCCCCAGACATCCAGCCAGCAGAGACTGACCTACCCATCAGCTGTGACAGACCCAGCCAGGAAGAGATCAGAAGAGCAGTGGCATTTTTGAAGAACGGCAAAGCAGCAGGGCCAGATGGCATTCCAGCGGAGGCTCTGAAAGCAGACCTAGAAACAACAGTAGAGATGCTGTACCCACTGTTTGGAAAGATCTGGGAAGAGGAGGTGATGCCGGCTGACTGGAAGGAGGGGCACCTAATCAAGCTTCCCAAGAAAGGTGACCTCAGCAAGTGTTCCAACTACAGAGGAATCACCTTGCTGTCAGTACCAGGAAAGGTCTTCAACAGGATCATCCTGGAGAGAATGAAGAGCTCCGTTGACCCCCAGCTGAGAGACCAGCAAGCAGGATTCCAGAAAAACCGATCATGTACAGACCAGATTGCCACTCTCCACATCATCGTGGAGCAGTCTCTGGAGTTGAGCTCCCCGCTGTACGTCAACTTTGTGGATTACGAGAAAGCATTTGACAGTGTGGACCGAGAGACTTTGTGGAAACTCCTACGACATTACGGTGTACCCACAAAGCTCGTCTGCCTGATCAAGAGCAGCTACGATGGCATGACATGTCGCGTGATCCACGAAGGGCAGTTCACCAGGGAGCTCCAGATCAGAAACGGCGTCAGGCAGGGGTGTTTACTGTCTCCGTTCCTCTTCCTACTGGCCATAGACTGGGTCATGAAGAGGATCACAGAGCAGTGAATAAACGGAATACAGTGGACACTGTGGACACAGTTTGACGACCTCGATTTTGCAGACCACTTGGCGTTACTGTCCCACACTCATCAACAAATGCAGGACAAGACCACGAGGCTTGCTGACATCTCGTCCCAGGTGGACCTCACCATCCACAAACAGAAAACAAAGACAATGAGGCTGAACGCAACCAGGGAAGAACCAGTCTTGCTTGCTGGCACCCCGCTGGAGGAGGTGGAATCCTTCACCTATCTCGGGAGCATCATCGACAAAAAAGGTGGCACTGATGCAGATATCAGAGCACGAATCGGTAAAGCCAGAGCAGCCTTTCTCCAACTGAAAAAAGTGTGGAGTTCCAGAGAGCTGTCACAACACACCAAAGTCCGGATTTTCAACTCGAACGTAAAAGCAGTTCTCCTATATTATGGAGCAGAGACTTGGAGGTTGACAAAAACCACAGTCAACAGAGTACAGATCTTCATTAACAGTTGCCGTAGAAGAATCTTGAAAATCCACTGGCCAGAGAAGATCAGCAACATCAGACTCTGGGAGAGAACAGAGCAGATAACAGCAGAGAATGAAATTGGGCGAAGAAGATAGTAGTAGTAGTAGTAGTATTGTGAGGACAAAATAGGCCGTGAGGCCTTTATAAATGTCCTTTCTTTCTTTAGTTCCTTTATGGGTCTGCTATGCATGCAATTTTCCTATAAAATCATTCATCATAGGAATAAAAAATCTCTTTAAATTTTGGTAATTCGTCCAGCTGGTTTTTAAAAGAATTTATATTAGATGCTTTTTTTAATGAAACTGGTAAGTCATTCCAAACAATGGCAACTCTGTTAGTAAAGCAAAACTTCCGCAGGTTAGTGTTACAGTGCTGTACAAAGATTTTCCCTTCAGAATTTTGGGTTCTGTCACAGAATGGTGTTGCAAAAAAGTCGTTCCACTTTAGGTCGTCGATGCCATTATAAATTTTAAAAACCTGGATTAAGTCTCCCCGTATTCTATGTCCGCGTAAGGAGTGTAATCCAAAGTATCCGAGTCTGTCTGAATAAGTCATATTTCTACATTCTTTGACCAGCTTTGTTGCTCGTCTCTGTACCCTTTCGAGTGCAGCTGATTGTCTCTTTAAACCTGGGTACCATACAGTGTTTGCATACTCTAAATGTGGTCTGACTAGTGATTTATACAGTTTACTAAAAATGTCCTTGTCCAAATAATTAAAAGCTCTCTTAATTACTCCAACCATTTTGTTGGCCTTATTGATGCAGTTCTGAATATGGGGGTCAAAAGATAGAACTTTGTCGAAGACCACACCTAAATCTCTTTCCTCCTCACAAGATACCACCTTTTTAATGTTGCTGTTCACTTTCATCAAGTAATCGTGTTCAGGATTGTTCCTTCCAGCATGTAAGACCTTGCATTTCTCTACATTAAAATGTAAGTCCCATGTGTCGGACCACTCTTGCAAGTGATCCAAATCGTGCTGCAACACGTCTTTATTGCTCGATTCATTATAGATTTTAGTATCATCTGCGAAAATTTTGCACATGCTATTAACACAATCTGGCAAGTCATTTATAAATATCGTAAATAATATAGGTCCTAAGATGCTACCTTGAGGTATGCCGCTCAGTACCTTTATTTTGTCCGATTTTGCTTCTCCAACCTTTACCATTTGTTCTCTTGCATGTAAAAAACTTCTTATCCAGTTGGAAATGTTTCCACATACACCATAGGCCTCTAGTTTCTGAAGAAGCCGTTCATGAGGAACAGTGTCGAATGCTTTTCTAAAGTCTAAGTATATGATGTCAACCGTTTTTTTGTTGTCCAGTAAGATGGGGATGGATTGGTCACAGTCTGAGAAAGCCAGTTTCCAGTATCACTAGGCAGGCATTGTCATGGAACCCCCAGGGAAAGAGGAAAAGTGGCAGGCCGAGAAACACCTGGCGTCGAGACCTCCAAGCAGACATCAAGAGACTGGGAACCACCTGGAGTAAAATCGAAGGAGAAGCACAGGACAGGAGTCGCTGGAGGTCTCTCGTCGACGGCCTATACTCTGGGAGGGGTGACAGGTGTAAGTAAAAGTAAAGTATTCTAACAGCTGCATCTCACAAGATCGCTTTGCTATATATCAGAGAACAGGTTAAATAACATTAATTTATTGAGAAAGAGAATAATCAAAAAAGAAAATCTGACCTATTACGATCATATGTATCACTGTATCTCCACCATACCGACCAACATTTTGAGAATGGGTTAGATGTCTGTATTATTATTCTGCTCGAAATCATCTATTTCTGCATTCACAAGTCTTTAATTTCACATGCCCACATGCGAGATACTTTAAAACTGACCAGTACCTAAAATAAGCATGTTTTAAAGCTCTGTTGGTTGTTACTTTGAACATTTCTGTTGGTTGTTACTTTTGGCACAAACGACCTTTTGTCAATGCTCATATACATAAAACAGTTGTCTCTTCAGTCTTGACGGAGCATCATATGTGAACGATCTAGAAATTTTCAAGATCAAATTGGTACTAACCGACAGTGAATTGTATCTCGTTTGTCTTTTGCAGCTATGCAAAATAATACTTAGAAACATTTTACGTACCTAGGAAGCATAAGATCAGGAAAATGTCGTCTGGATAGCTTTCGGTTTGAGCGAGTACAGCTTTGTTTTCATCCTCACATGACCTACCTACTTCCGCAAGGTATGTCAGTGCTCTCCCTTGGACGACAGACGAGGTTGCTTCCCCTGTTGCTCAAGACGCACTCAACCTCCATCTCACCCTCAATAGAGCAACCCGCTTTCGAGGTGTTCGTGGGTGCCGCTTTTCAATCCTTATTCGCGCAGCAGTCATCGTCTATAAATAACAGGTACTGTTCCTTATAAACCTCAGCAAGCTCTGTTCAAAAGAAAGGGTCTGTAAATGTCACTGGCTAATCCAGTTGACTTATTTGTGCATGTCTGTTTGGTCAAAAGGAAGTGTCTGTAAATGTCACTGGCTAATCGAGTTGACTAATTTGAGCGTGTGCAAGAGCAAAGAAATTGTACAATGTATGTAGACTCTCTCTCTCTCTCTCTCTCTCTCTCTCTCAGACACACACACACACACACACACTGAGTGGATACACTTTTTTTTTTTCAATTTTATTTTGGTATGTTTACCACACCAAATATGAACATATATTACAATTCAATTCTTCATGAAGTAATTATGAAAATGAGCACTCACTGCTGTTAGATCTACCAAACATCCAATCAGAAGCAGCCATAATGTAGATCAATCAACAACCAATGAGAAGCGGTGTGCATAGAGCAACATCCAACCAACAGTGGTACATATTATTTTTAGATCTGTAAGCATCTAATCAGAAACACACCTGTAATACAGTAATACTTGGTCTCTATAAGCAACAGGGAATCCCCAGGCAACACATCTTTCATCTTCGCAATGTACCCATAAGTCTGCTGGTCTGTGATTTTGGACCTGACAGCTCTAAGCTGCGAGGTCCAAAATCACAGACCAGCACAGGCCATGTCACAGGGCATATCAAAACACATGAATACATGTCCCTCTAGAGTAATGGCATATAATATAAAGGTCAGCTTGCAATTTAATGCAAGCCATTCTGCGGAATAACTGTCTCTACAATATTTGTCTCCAAAGCTGATGCTGTTCTTCTGTATGAAGCTACCAGTGGCTGCATGCACAAAGGGGATTACCACAAATAAATTTGCCATCAAAGTAACCCCTTCACTGACAAGAAATAGCAAACACGATCCAACTACAAGAGACAGATCATGAGCCCCCACAGTTGCAGGGGTTCCAGAGGATCTATACCTCTTTCTGAAACTACTTTGTATCCATATTCCTTGGGACAGCTGGGGCTCTTTGGTGCTGAATTAACAAAGATAGCAGAAACACAACTTGCCTTCACTTTTAATAGCTCCTGGAACAGCATTACACTGAGGCTGACCTGTATATTTTTTTTCTGGCTATAAATATGAACATATGATGAAATATAAAGGATAATACAACCAATATACATTGCATGTCAAAGGAAAAATTTCAAAACAAGAAAAGAAAACAAACACATTACATGACTTTGAAACAATTTCAAAGAAAGTATGCTGTATATAATTTTACTGCTTTTTTTTAACCCCCTTGTGCATGCAGCCAATGTTTTTTAGGTGAAAGTACCAGTGGGTACAAGCATAAGGGGGTTAATGCTTTTTAACCGTGGCATGAAAACTATTTTTACCTAGGAAAGTTTCATAAAGTGAGGCAGACAAAAATAAAAGCTTAACCCTGTGGCCGTTGGTAGTGCTTTTTGTCATGATTCCTACCTCGTTTAACCCATATCACACTGAGGCTAAAAGCTTCAAATTTGTACACTGCCATTTGCAAGCTACTTTATAGTACGTACAGATAATGATATAGACCAATGGCTTTAGTTCAAGGGTGGTGCCAGAATAGCTTAGTGCCTAGAGGTGCCAAGCTATTCTGGCACTACCCTTGAACTATTTTAGTCAAACTTATTTCACACACTGGTGTATTCCGAATGATAAGCCCCGAAACAGATCGAGCATGATAGTTCAAGGGTGGTGCCAGAGCAGCTCGTCACCCTTGCTCGATCTGTCTCTAGTATTGTAATACAGTCCTTCAGAGGGCAACTTCTAAATTGGGGGATTTCGGTCCTGGGCAGAATGTGTTAAAAGATGATTTTCAGTTGAGATAAAGTGCCTATATAATGCGCTGTATTAAGTATGTATTAAAACCACTACTGACAGCCAAAGAGTAAACAGTAAGGGTGGCTGCATGCCCTTAGAAGACATTACTTGAATACAATAATGCTTAGAACACATTACTTGAATAACACTAAAGCAATTGCACGAAGAGGCAGAATATTGTTCACAAAAAGCAGGAAATTGTACTGGAATCTGGAGGGATAGCTGAATGTGAATGACAAAGTACTATGGTACAAAAGTTAAGAAGGAAGACAAATTTGATCAGCTAGAAAGAAAAAAAAATGTAAATTTGTACATGCAGTGTTTTAGTACATGTATACTGTCGAGCAAAATAAATCCGACATTTTTGGAATCACCACAAGTACGCAAGTGATGAGCAAAAGAAATGTCACACTTCTTTTGCTCGATAGATATGGTAGACAAGACCTGTTATGTTTTGCTACAAGTGAGCTCTGATATTCTGGACCTTAAACTCCAGCCCATATAGCAAGTTCATCTCACACACCAAAGATATCACACGCTACTTGCATCACAAAAGTAGCACACATGTACAGCTCACACGTCTGTGTGTTTCTAGTTTCTTAAAAATATTACTGGAAGTCATGCAGTCCTAAAACCATCCACAATTGAAGCTCACAAGACAAACAAGAATGATATACACATAGCTGACAAGAATCTGTTTCATATCACATTCACAAGTTAACTCATTTGAGACATGCCACCAATCGATACGCTGCGGTTCACCATTATCCATAGTCTTGAATGAGTTAACCCATTGAGCAATCAGTACTGTAAACAGTACTGGCAGCTGCATGCACCATGGGGTTAAAGTTTGTGACATCAGAATTTTTAACCTGAAAAAAGAATCACAGAGATAAATGTATATTTCACTGTCACACACAAAGCGTGATACGTGTACTCATTGTTATCTAATCTAAATCCATTCTGATGAACTACAAATAACAACCAAAAGTGACCTAAATCAAATGCAAATATAACAAAACAGGAAGTTCAGGCAGTCAGCCGCAACAATTGAAGGATTATAGTAAACACAGAGCAACGTTCATACAGGCCCTCTACACACACGCACGCACATATATACACATACTTTCTCTCTATAAAAAGGGCACACATGGGCAAGTGTGTAAATATTCTGCAATCCTTTTTCATTGTCCCTGAAAATGCGGATCTACAGTACAACGCAACATGTGAAGCTATAAATGCTGCTGTAAGCTATCACAGTGCAGGCCTATGTCAGGATTGCACAGGAAATTAATTAAGAATCAACACAAATCCCCCCACTAAATAAGCTAATATAAATAGTTTTTGCCCAGGTAGGACCAAATGTTCTGAGACCCTATTAGCTATTCAGACTACCATGTGAAATCTCAAGAGTCCAAATTTCTTTCTGATAGCCCAAACCATTTGGTGTGTGTTTCTGATGTGATATCTGCATTAGCCATTTCAGCTGCTTGAAACATGACACAATATCTCCTTACCCTGTGCAATAGGCAAGTGGATTTGATCCTCTCTGTTTGTCAAAAGCTGAACGTGTTGCCTAGCTGATCTAACAAATGCTGAAAGTGATGCCTAGCTGATCTAAGTCAAAGCTTGTTCACACTGCGGAAGCTACTAATTCATGCAAGTCTTATCTGATTGTCAAAACTGCAGGCCGAATTATAGCTTGTAAATGCAAGGCCTCACTCGAGGAACTTCAGCAAGTTGTCAAACTAAACAACAGTGTTTTTTTACAGCAGCCTGCACAAGTTACATGCCCCTGATGCAGCTTCTGCGCTGGTTACTTGCCCTTGCCTGCATGAGTTACTTGCCCCTGATGCAGCTCCTGCAGGAGCTGCATCAGGGGCAAGTAACTCATGCAGGCAAGGGCAAATAACTTGTATACACAGTTACTAAAGTCTGTGCTCAACTGCATTGTTTGCAGCAGGACAGTAGCACACAAGTACTAACAAACTGCCAAGATGCAACTACAACGAACAAACACAAACAAATATGTACTCCCAAAAAGCACACAGAGCGTCGGGGTGGAAGCAATACAATAAACCTCTCAGATTCTGATTCAGAATACAGGTCATATGCCACAATCACAAGAATGATTATAATGCTGTGCAGAACTCAAACGCTATTGCGGATGTAGAAGTTCTTTCATCTAGCAACACTGAGAAGAAACAATTAAAGCATGGGATTTCAAACAGGACCCTAAAAACAGCGGAGACAAGGGTTTTTGACTCGTAAGTATACCTGAGCACATGTATATGAACACACATAACATAAAACATCAACAAATTTAAGAGAATCACCAAAATTTTCTGTCTGAATTTTAGTGTGAATTAAAGCAGCACTGAAAATTTCATGCCAACGAAGTAAAACTGCAATGATACAAGTAACCATAAACTTGAAATTTGCAATTAAATGTCACCCTGTACAGAAGCTGCATAAGAATCAATGCTGAACTGTGTCCTAACCCTCTTTTACATGCAGCACTGGTACTGTACACAGTACCCATGGCTGTATACACAAGGGGCATTATCCCTGCCAGAACACAATGAACAGTGCCCAAATGCAAGAGGCATAGATCCTCATGAGCCCCTGCAGTTGAGGGGGCTCATGTGGATCTATGTCTCTTGCTGACTTCACTTTGTGTACCTGTTCATTGATAGCCGAGTTTACCTGGCTTTGAAAACAACAAAGATTCCAGAGACACAATCTGCGACCAGTGGCCGATACAGGGTTTAACTGTGCCTCACCCCTTTATTGCAGCAAAATAGCCTAGCACGGTGGGAAAGCAGCCACCCACCCTCTCTGATCAAGTGAAAAAGTCAATATACCTATTGAGAAAAAGTGATCAAATATGGTTTGACGCCTTGTGCATGTGACGGAAGAATGCACAATAACACAACAGTAATGCACTATTCCACAGCAGACTGGATGCTCAAAAAAACCCTCTTCCCAAGGAATCTGGGTGCAAATGGGGCTAAAAATAGGCACAGATCGTCATGAGCCTCTGCACACTGCAAGAAATTCATGAAGCTAGACACCACTTGCTAAAGCATGGTGCTTGCATTAGGCATGTTAGATCATGAAACACACTTTGACTGGTAATATTCCCTTGCAGCTGAGTGCCTAAGAGACAATGGTAGGTCACACATCTTTCCTGAGGAACCCAGCCCAACTTCCCCCTCCTGGGCCAGCAAAGTTGTAAAAAAAAAAAAAAAAAAAAAAAAGAGATTGGTCCTAATCATAAATTGCCCATGACTAAGTCTCAAGAGGGTGGGGATGATGCACCCAAAAAAAAAAAAAAAAAAAAAAAAACATCAGACAACCCATACTCTTCACTCTTCAAAACATAAGCACAAACACAATAAATAACAGCTAACTCACAAAGGCCTGTATAATGTGTGTGCTGGTCTGTGCTTCTGGATCATCATTCTGGAGAATCACAGACCAGCACACATGGGATGAATCTTAAATCTGCACGTACACTAGCATTAGCAATCAGCCCACAACCACCTTCCGTTAGCATCATCACTGATGTCGCATAGGCTGGCCTGTGATTTTGGTCCAAAATCACAGACCAGCACACAACCCTGATGAACCCGTGTGGAAAGGCTGCCACCATCATCGTTATCACTGACATCATCATTTTTTCAGTGCTGGTGGTGGTGGTTGTTGCAGTGGTGGCGGTGGCTGCCGCTGCAACTGGTGCTCTTCTTCTTCGTCATCGTACAGGTGAGTTTCGTCCTCATCATCATTGTCAGACGGTAGGGGTGTGGAGGAGCGGGAGGCAGATGGGGAGGGTGGCGCCGAGGCTGGCTTGGTGTACTTGAAACTCTTCACCTACAAGACGCAGTGTCAAATACATCACATTTCACTCTCAAATCTGTTTGACAGTTTGTATGCAACAAAGAATGTGTCGGCACTGCATATGAAATCAACAAAAAAAAAAACAACACAACTGAACATAGAGTTTGAAATCACTATGAAGGGGATGAACTGAAATCTATTCTGAAGGTTTCACAGAAAATACATGTCTAAACACTCTCATGATTAACTCATTAGAAACGTTCTGCCTCCAGATACACGGCGTAAGCCGCGTATCTGGGAGTCTGCACGTCTCCAATGAGTTAAGGCATCAGTCTTTCCAAAACAAGAGACCAAAACAAGAAACTAACAATAGCCCCACATGAACTTGCCCTTCAAACAACGTGATTGTTCCATGTTTGTGCTGTCTGTGTGAGTGAATGTGCTTTGAGCCAATTTTGCAATTGGGATGAAGCACCTATAAATGCACTGCAATTATTATATTTATTGGTACTGTTATTACTCTTTTATACTGATATTATATCTGAGTATACATATCTGACACGCATCAAGCACGGCCTCCAATCACCCCTAACTGGTCAGCTTGTCAAACTTGCATTAAAAACGTGCCAAACTTTTCAAGAAATATGATTTTGCTTACCGAAACATTCTCATCATTCATCAGATCTGGATGGGTCTGAGCAATAGCCAGGTTGCGAGCCTTCCGGTAGTACTGTTGACAAAAACCCACACACATATATCAACCAACAGTCCTCGTGTACTCGTCTGCGACTGTTGACCTAACACGCTCAAGACATGCTGCATTTCAAGATGCCACATATCTCAATATGGCACATCTTCAATGAGCTAACCCGTTTAACCCTAATGTCACCTAATGACTGTGTACCGGTTGCAGATGATGAATCGACCATGGTAATTCAAGGGTAGTGTCCGATGGCACCAAGCTCATGGTCGATCAGTCTCCTGATGTAGTGTGTCGGGGCAAAATGGGTTAACCTCCTGACTGCCAGTGGCCATGAAAACAGCCTGAGGGATGTAGTTATGAATGGAGAAACGAGAAGCATAGACCCTTACAAGCCCCCACCACTGTGGGGGATCATGAGGGTCTATGCCTCTTGCAGTCAACTGAATCTTCAATCTAGAAGTGAAAGGGCTAAGGCCCAGAATCACAGACCAGCACACATTCCTACAGTGAGAGAATGCAGAGCTGAAAGAGGAGAGCAAATCTGAAAAGCAGTGTTAAGAGAGTAAAAAAAAGCATATGATCACCTTCGAACCCTTTTCTCCAACTCTTTCTTTACATGTGTGTTCTGGCATGTGATTTGGGACCATATTGCTTACAGCTGTTTACGACCATAATGTCTGCAATCACAGACAGCACACAAACTGATGTCAGAACTTTCAAACGAAGCAACCTTTGCTGCGTGTTGCCCTGTCTTGATCTACTTTAAAGATGACAGTCACAGGAACATACATGTAATCATACTTCCGACCAGTCTTCCCTCCACAGTCCGCTAAAAAACATCACCCATCATGGGCAAGTTACCCTCTTTTGCATGCTACATACATTACTGTAAACAACTTAAGTGGCAGCAAGCACAAAGGGGTTAGACCCAGAGCCAGCATATGCAAGCCGCACACAGGCTGAGCTTGAAATCTTGAAATCTGAATCTCCCTCATCAGTGTAAAAGCATCGCACAGCCATTGGGTAAATACAGCCTGAGGGATGTAGTTATGAATGGAGAAACAAGAAGCATAGACCCTTATAAGCCCCCACCACTGCCCCCAGCATAGACCCTTATAAGCCCCCACCACTACATCCCTCAGGCTGTGTTTACCCAATGGTCAACCATCAGGTGTCAAGGTTGTAGCCCCTTCACTGCCAGTGGAAAGAGACTGTTTCTGAAATCTTTGTTAATTCAATGACAAACAGTTCCAGCCGTCATCTGCAAGAGGCATAGATACTCATGAGCCCCCGCAACTGCGGGGGCTCATGAGGATCTGTACCTCTTGCCGTTGGGAGGTGTTCAATTTTCCTCCACAGGGAAGGGTTAAGTATGAAGAACTGATCAAAGACCACTCACAATGCCCAGGTTTTTCCAGTCCAGAAGCTCACTCAGTCGCTCCGTGCGGTTTCTCTGGATGATGCGCTGTCGTCGGGACAGGCAAGTGAAGTCAAACATGTACTGGAAAAATAAAATCACCACATACAAGCAAACTGTAAACAGTGCTTGTGGCTGCATGAGCAAGGAGGTTCACAAAAAAAAGAAAGAACATGTTTCAGAATAACGAGTGCGTTACTATGAAGTGTCTTTCTTTCTCTGCTGCACATGTCCTTGCATTTTACATGCTTAGCAGTATTTTCTTTCTTTAATTTATTTATGCCACCCTCCTCCCGCTCCCCCCCCCCACCCCCTCCCCCTTTAAAATACACAGCATTAAAAAAAAAACAAGCAAGGCAAAGCCCTTAACAGCTCAAGTTGTATGACCGATCCAAATGTCTGACAATAAGTAAAGGGATGGCTTATGCACTAACAAAATCCATGTTTCCTCAAAATTTAATCAGTTTTCACACATCTGTGAAACCCCAGTGACCCTTGAACTTTGCAATGAATTGACTAAATTAGGATACAGAGGAAGGTCTTATCTGATTAAAAAGTTTGCAAAAATTTTGGTAATAACTTCAATTATTGGCATTTATACACACGTCGACTTTTTGTAACCCTTGACTTTTTCCGAGGGGTCATCCAAATTAGTATGCATTGATAGGTCTTAACATCAGGTACCTGTGTAGAAAGTTTGGGTTTGGAGTTGAGATTAGTATTTGACAAAAAACATTTCTTGTCAAAGTACGGCTATTTTTTTTACTTATTTCCTGAGCTCTTGTGACCCATGACCTTTCCGAGGGGTCATCCAAATTAGTATGCATAGATAGGTCTTACCATTAGGTATCTCTGTAGCAAGTTTGGGTTTGAAGTTGTGAACAGTATTTGAGAAAAAACATCTTTTGTCAAAATATGGCAATTTTGGACCCATTTCTTGAGCTCTTGTGACCCTTGACCTTCCCGAGGGATCAACCAAATTAGTATGCATAGAAAGGTCTTACCATCAGGTATCTTTCTACCAAGTTTGGGTTTGAAGTTGTGAATAGTATTTGAGAAAAAACATCTTTTGTCAAAATATGGCTATTTTTCACCTATTTCCTGAGCTCTTGTGACCCTTGACCTTCCTGAGGGATCAACCAAATTAGTGTGCATATAAAGATCTTACCATCAGGTATCTTTGTATCAAGTTTGGGTTTGAAGTTGTATTTGAGAAAAAATAAATTATGTCCAAAAATAGCTATTTTTGATATATTTCCTGATCCCCTGTGACTTTGACCTTTGTGAGAGGTCACTGAAATCGGTATGTTTATAAAGGTCTTGCCACAAAGTATCCTTGGGCCAAGTGTGAAGACTGTAGCTTGAATAGTCTCCGAGAAAATGCCAACGTTAAAGTTTACCACGGACAACGGCGGACGGACGACGGACAGAAAATCACTGGCCCAGAACATACTCACTTTTGCTTCGCACAGGAGCCAAAAAGGCTAATTTTCTTCAAGATGTATACACAAATCTGTAGCTTGAAATGAATTTTTCTCTAAAATGTATTTTTTTGAAAAATACTTACCAATGACATTACTACTAGAAAGCTTCGCTTAGCATATCAATTTTAGCCCCCAAAACTTTGTTGTGCCCCTCCCAACAGGGGAGGCAACCCAAGGGTGTCGTTACCAGGATACCCCAAGTAGCCTCCCATGCCACTCTATCTGGTGGCGCACTCACCTCTTTCCCGCCAGTATCTGAGCCTAAGCTCCACTGCGGCAAGCGGGGTAGGAGGGAGGGACCTCTGAGTAATGTCATGGGCAAGTATTTTTCGAAAAAATACATTTTAGAGAAAAATTCATTTATTTTCTCAAAATCATTACCAATGATATTAATAAATAATAATAATTACCGTATTTATAATGTGCTTATCTTATAATAAATATAACTCTAAGCACGCACTCACAACTCACGCACGCATGTGCACGCTTTAGACAATGACTCACGTACCACAAATACATTAGGACAGTCAACTTGGGGTGGGGAGTGTGGTGATATAGTGCTAGAACTGTTGAAAGAGGTGAGTTTTGAGGTGGACTGGAAGGAGGAGAGAGAGTGTTTCTGGGAGAGTGTTCCAGGTGAATGGACTGTAAGGAGCGGGGACCGAAAGTACTGAGTTTGGTGCGGGGCATGTGAAGACGGAGAGGGTCAGAGGTGGAGCGGAGGGAGCGGGAAGGAGTGTAGGGGTGAAGTAAGTTGGAGAGATAGGTAGAAGCGTAGTTGTTCAGGGATTTGTAGCAGAGAGAAGTCTTGTATTGGATGCGTTGGGGGATGGGGAGCCAGTGAAGAGTGTGAGCAGGGGAGTGATGTGGTCAGATTTTTTCTTTCTGAGGACGAGGCGGGCAGCATTGTTCTGGATGCGCTGGAGAGTGAAAGTGGTGAAGTGAGGGAGGCCGGAAAGGAGAGAGTTGCAATAGTCGATGCGAGATATAAGAGAGACAGCAAGTTTGGTGGCAGCTTCGGTGGTGAGGTATTTTCTGATCTGACGCGACGGAGGTGGAAATAGCATGCCTGGGCCGTGGCAGAGACGAAGCTGGTCATGGAAAGAGAGTAATCAAGGATAACGCCGAGGTTCTTGGCCGAGTCAGAGAGGGAGATAGGGGTGCTGTCGAGTTAAAGGTGGAGCCAGGGAGGGAGCTGGGAAATTTCTTACTACTAGAAAGAATGGCGAATAGGAGGAGGGTACCGCAAGCTAGTACACCTCCCCATGCCCGTGCTAAGGCGCAAACTATTGAGGCCCCTCCCTATGTGCCCACTCACAACAATTTTAGCTAGGCGTACGTATGGTTGATTGATTGATTGTACATTGCTTAGCGTCCCGACAGCAACAAGGCTTTCTCAGGACGTGCCTGCACTGCTTGTGAAAAAAAAAAAAAAAAAAAAAAAAAAAAAATAAAAAAAAAATAAACAGAACATTGAATGTATGTCGCCAGCCGGTCAAATACATTAAATAAACCTAACACACGGGGCCTAAATAAAGCTAAGACCATTTAGCAACACACATCCAATATCAAGAGCTACAGGCAGTGCAGACAGTAGGGAGAGTTTTAAAAAGGCAAATACAGGTGAATGGACAAAGGGTAGACAGAAACACATGCCCCAGAATAGAGAGAAAAACCCACCCTGTGGGGCTGACCAGGGTGACCCTGGGAACTAAAAAATACCTAACCCCACCCAAGTCCCCCAGGGCAGACCCGGGTGGGGGTCGTACGTATGGTGCCTGAGGCGCCAGGAGGGAGTGCTGCGCTGCCAAGATATCCCCCACAAGGCCAAGGTTGGTGTGCTGGCCTGATAGGTCTCGTAGGTAAAAGCGGGCGAAGGTAGACTCGGCCCCCCCCCCCCCCCCCCAACCGCCAACCCACAGCTGCCACAAATAGCCCTTACTGCACAGTTTCGGTCAAAGGCGATGTTCGCCGCCACTGCTCGGACTTCATGAGCCCAGATGTGCATTGTTTTAGCTTGCTCTGGGCAAGCTCTTTGTATGCTGACTGAATCACCCAGCGTAGCCAGGAGGAGATTGTTTGCGCCGATATGTCTCGTCTGCCCGGAGCCAAGGGCAGGAAAAGGTGCGAGTGTCCTTGTCTTAGTGGCTTAGTTCTGCACAGGTACACTTTAAAAGCCCTGACAGGGTCCTGTAGGCGGAAGTTCCGTGGCTGATCTGTCGCCCCGTGGGGTTGAAGATCCCGACTTGAGGCCCTGACGCTTGGAGGCGGTTCTTTGCCAAGAAGGCAGGATCTGTAAGCAGCTGTACCAAAACATCGGTCCTGCATTGGGGACAGGAGGGTCGCACCGAAAAGGCATAAATCTCGCTAACACGAGATGCTGTGGCAAGTGCAAGCAGGAAACAGGTCTTCCTGGTAATGTCTCCCAGGCGTGATAAAAGTAGAGGCTCGAATCTCTCGGAGTTGAGCCAGGTGAGCACCCAGGACAGGTCCCTGCGTGAGACCAACGAACATGAGGCTGGCCACTGCAGATCGAAGTGAGACATCCGATCTGCCAAGACTTTGCGTCCCAGGTGTCGGTAAGTGTCTGCCACCATCGCCAGGTACCCCCGGATGGTGATGGGGTCTAGGTTCTGCCTGAAGAAAAAGCCACAGGATAAACTCGGCCAACTGGGGCTTAGTCTGGTCCGTGGGGGAACGCCGCTCCACCGAGCACTACGACTGGAGGACTCGCCTTCGTAGACGTTACGAGTGGAGACCTCCCCCCCCCCCCCCCCCCCCCCCCCACCCGGGCTGCAGAGATCGCTTCCACTGCAGCACCTGAAAAGCCTCTTGATGCGAGGGCCTACCGGACAATCTCCAAGCGTGTAACATCAGTCACTCTGGGCACGGGTGGAACAGCTGTTGCCTGGGCTGCTTGAGCATCGTACTCGGTGTGGGAAGGACCAGTGGTGGGTCCGTCGCGAGAATCAAGAGATCGATGGTCCAACTCTTGGACCAGCTGAATGGAGCCATTAGTGAGTCGCGCCCGCAGGGTAACACCCCGATCCCTGCACCAAAGGAAAACTTGGTCCACGAGGATGCGGAGGGAGGGTGCACGCGTTCCCATCTGGTTTTGAATGTCAGCCACACCTGTTGAGTTGTCGGAAAGCACCAGCACATCCCTTTGCGCGAGACGATCTTCCCAAACGATGAGAGCCGGCCACACCACCTTCATCTCCAGCCAGTTGAAGTGTCTGCCTGTCTGCTCTTCCGCCCGAGGCAGCGGCGAACTCCGGCAGTAGATGGACCCCCACCCAGCCTGAGCGGCTGATGTCCGTGCAGAAGGAAAGCTGAGGAGGAGGGGAGAAGAGAGGTATCCCCGACACCTGCCAGGCACTGTCCGACCCAAACTGGAGATGAGACTGTACTAACTCCATCACCGGAACCCAGGTCGCTAGATCGCCCGAGGAGGGGTGCCAGTGCAGGAGCAGAAGAAGCTTAATCAGCCGAGTGGAGAGTCTGCCTAGCCGGCCTAACAGTTGGATCCCGGCCCTGGCCGGGACAGCTTCCACGTGCGACGCTTCTCCGAGTGACGTTTCCACTATGCTCTTTATCCGTTCTATTGGAAGTCGTAACCAGTGATGTCGGTCAGGAATTCCATGCCTAGGTGGACAAACCGGCGAGAAGGTACCAGGTCGGACTCCTCCGTTGACCAGAAAACCTAGGCGACGGAGCCGAGTAAGCAGGGCATCTCTGACGGTCTCCAAAAACTCACCATATGGTTCCGTAACAGTAGGTCGTCCAGAAGATTGGACGTAAGGCTGGGGCGACTGGATGGAGAACCGCAGGCCCTCCGTAACAGTCAACAGAATCCATGAGGTCCGTAAACAGTAACCGCCATGCGCTGCTGGGTAGTGCTAGCCTCCCGTGGAAAGGAGACCCCAAGAGGAAACGACGGGAGGACTGGAGACAAGTCAGCGAGCCCGGCCGCGTCCTCACTACCGGGGGCCTCTGGACCAGGTAGTGGGGGGGTGCGGGGAAAGCACGCGAGCGCGTGGGAAGGGAAACGGTTCCACCTCGGTCACAGAGAGGTCGGGAGGAAGAGGGTCTGAAGAACACGACCCACAGCACCGCGGGCTGACTGGAGGCCACCACCAAGGATCTGGTCGAAGAAAGAACGCCGTCCTGTTCGCCGCAACCAACACCGTGTGGATCTCTCGCAGGGGAGCTGAAGCCGAAGGTCCCAAGTGTTTTACAGACGCTTGACTAGCGACTGTGTCGCCATCTCCAGGAAACGCCAGAGAGATGCGGACCAAGGAAGCCTTCTTGTCCAATCCTCGTGTCAGCGACTGCTGGCTGAGCCCTGCCTGCACCAACGCGTGCTTGTCCTCCGCCAGGAGGACAAAGGAAAACGAATGGGAGTGACCTGCCTACCACTGCTGGCGCAAGATAAGATCCATCCCCTCTGGCCATCGTGTGTCCAAGAAGAATCCCTGATCTCCAAAGCCATCAGCACGCAGGTGCGCCGAAAGGTCCCGAAAGCCTGCTGGTTGAGGTAGAGACTTGGAGCGCTTGGGCCGCCACGGTGTGTAGACCAACGCCGAGGCCCCACTTAACAAATGCGGAGACGAGGTGCAGTGCTCCGGCGGGAGAAGGATGCGAAGAGACGGGACGCCTCGTCCCAAGCTCGGCGAGTAAGTCGGAGCTGCGTCAACGTACATGATGGAGAGTGGTGCAAGCCCACGAAGTGAAGTCGGTCGCTCATCATCCTCTCCCAGCTCCGACACCAAGTCCTCTGAAAGTAGACCGAGTGCCTCCTCGTCATCTGCCGTGCGCAGAGATGTGGCTGATGCTGTCGGTCCCAGCAACGAGCAAATAGGAGTCCCTGGAGAAAGTCTGTACTCATAGTCCATAGTCCGCATTCCACCGGCGCGGGCTGCGTCGGTGTCACAGGGATGTCGCCTCCGTCCATCGGCTGTCATCCGAGTGGTCCCGGTGCTGATGTCGAAGCTGCGTCTCCGCAGAAGAGCGGTCCCTGCCAGTCTGGCCAGAAGAGGAGTCCCTGGAGACAGTCTGTACCCAAGGTTCGCGATCCCCCGATGCCGGCTGCTTCGGTGTCACAGGGATGCCGCCTCCGTCCATCTGCTGTCATCCCAGTGGTCCCGGCGCTGACGTCGAAACTGCATCTCCGCGGAAGAGCGGTCCCTGCCAGTCCGGACCAAAGATCTGCTGCTCCTAGCGGGTGTCTCTGAAGCCCTGCACTTGTCCGCCCGTCCGGCGAAGAGTAGAGGGAAGATGAGACGTCACCATGAGTACGGTATCTGCAGCGCGCCGTACGCACGAGCTGTGAACACTCCTTCGATCGCGAAGACTGAAAACGCTGGTAATCCCTCACAGCGTACAAGGCCCCGAAGGGTCGAGACGGGAGGGTTGTGCTTCGGGGGTCCACCCTCGACACGGAATCACATCGCGTTGGCTCATTGCACTGACTATACTTAGAACGATCCCGCAGGCAGCGGTCAGTGTCGGTGGATCGCCTGTGGCTCCACTATCTCGGGACCCTGAAGTCTGACTTCATGGCTTATCGTGTCGGTGTCTTGATCTCCGATCCCATTCTGACAGAGGTCCTGCAGGTGTGGCCCTGTCCAGGCACTGGTCCGGCCTATGGCAGGAGGGCGCTCTCAAATCAAAGGGGTGGTCCCCCACGTCTGCTGCCTGGGTTCTCTGTTTGCCGGGAGGGCGAGTGTGAGACCCAACATACTCCTTGCGGGGGGACTGAGCTCTCACTGCTTGTAATTCATAGGATGGCGAACCAGCGACAGGCACCTTTTATTTATAACTTGCCCTCGAAAGGCGCAAAAGAACTCGCGGTGCTAGAGGGGATGGTAGGTCCCATCGGCTGCTTGTAGGCTTAATCGTCCATGAAGGACGTGGCAGCTCAAAAGTGGCACCGGTGGGGGCAGCAGGACCCTTTATGTGCCGACAAGCACACGATGTCTGCAATGGCGTTTCTCTGCTTCACTTCCAAGGCTGCAGTCGCTACCAGCTTGCGTGCCGTTCTCTCTCTCTGGTAGAACGACCACAGCTGCGACCATAGTCTTACTTCCACGTCGTGCATAGTGCAAGGTCGACTGGAGAACAGCCTGTGCAGGGTAGGCAGACATCGTGCGCCACACTAGGCCACTGGAAATCGCTACACTTGATGCGAGTCCTCCCTTGAGCACTGTAACATAAGACAGACAAAGGCCTTTCCGAGTGCTCAGAGCCTCCTTGCGAGGGTCTGAGTTCCCGGTCGGTCACGTACATATTCTACGGTTAATGCCGCCGCCCGGTAAAATGCCAGCTGAGGCAGTAACCGAAGCTTTACCTTGCCATGACCCAATACAATCCACACAACACCAAGTAATCCTCCGAACAAGGTACCCAACACACCACCACAGAGGAATATCTTTTCTTTCTTTTTCTTATTTTTCACAAGTCCAATAGAATCCGAAGGTAAATCCACGTAAGAAGAGTTCACACCAAACACAGTTGGAGCACCCGAGATGCACACGACCGGTCTAGGTGAGCTAAGCGAAGATACTGGTGGGAAAGGGGCGAGTGCACCACCGGATAGTGGCATGGGAGGCTACTCAGGGTATCCTGGTAACGACACCCTTGGGTTGCCTCCCCTGTTGTGAGGGGGCACAACAAAGTTTCGGGGGCTAAAATTGATATGCTAAGCGAAGCTTCCTAGTAGTAATGCCATCGGTAATGATTTTGAGAAAATAAATAGCATGTCCCTTATTTGTGAGATTATTTGTTGCATTTTCTGCCTTGTTTCAACAAAGGTTCAACACAAAAATGTACTATCTCATACAAAACATTTTAGATACATATGGATACACTAATGAAGAAGTCAGCATTTGTGGCACTACTCTGAAGCCAACTTCTTCAGCAACATGCCTATGTGCACAAATGTCTGGAGTTTAATCACATTGTCCATATGTTTTTTCTTGTTAGTACATTTTCACCTGTGCCAATTCTCGGATGGAGTCCTCGGAGCTTTTGAAGTGTCGGTCAATGATGTAGATGCCGTAGGACTTGGAATCCTGGATGTGATCCTGCATGAAGCACCCGAAGCCGGACAGGTTGGTGGTGATGCTGGGGATTCCCATCACTGTGCACTCAGCTGTAACCCGATAAAGTCAGCATTGACAAAAGAATAAAAGCATGCACATGGTTTCCAAAATCCCAATCATTATTTTAGAAAGCAAAAAAAGCAGACCAGGTAAGTCTGCATGTGTTGTAACACACAGGTGCACTCTCACAAGAAGTCTTGAACAGCAAAAATTGTTACCTGTCATGAACCCTTTTCATACTGATATGCTATTGCTTGAAATAAATTTGACTATGATAGTTCAAGGGTGGTGCCAGAATAGCTTGGCACCTCAGGCGCAGGCGCCAAGCTATTCTGTCACCATCCTTGAACTAAAATGGTTATCTATCTTGTAATCTGTAATGTAGCCTTCAAAGGACAATAACCAAATTCTTTAAAAAATCAGCCTCAGGATGTAATGGCTTAAAGACCATCATTTAGGTGGCCAGAGCTAGATGATGGTCTTTCATGACAGGTGTTCTCTCAAAGTTGGTCAATCAAAATGTATTTTTTCTTAAAATAAATTTTTTCAAAAAATTCATTTTTCTCTAAAAGGTATTTTTTCGAAAAATACTTACCGATGACATGACTTTGTGGAAATGTCTACTACTAGCTCAATTTTAGCCTACTTACTCATTGTGTGCCTACACAACCCGCTAGGCACTCAGGGAACCCCAGAGGGGCCGAGAGTTATCTCCCGCTCCTTCCTTACCGGTTCCTGTCACGAGACCAACCAGTCAGATACTTCGCTCGAAAGCGGCAAGCGGGGCAGGTGGGAGGGCCATCCGAGTCATGTCATCGTTAAGTATTTTTCGAAAAAATACCTTTTAGAGAAAAATGAATTTGTTTCCTCAAAAACATTACCGATGACATGACTTTGTGGAAGAATTGCGATGAGGCGGAGGGTGCCGCAAGACAACTCCCTAGGAGGGAACAAAGCCGTCCTCCCAGTCGCAAACTCCCGACAATTTTAGCGAAGTGCATACCAACGGCGCTGGTGGCGCCGGGAGGGAGTGTTGCGCCGCGGCGATGTCCCCCACCATTGCGAGATTCTCTCGCTGGCCCGCCAGGTCCCTGAGGTAGAAGCGGGCGAATACAGATTCAGTCTTCCCGTCCACGGTAGCCACGATGTCCGTGACAGCGCAGTTTCTAACAAACGTGGCGCTCGTGGCCATGGCTCGTACCTCGTGTGCGCATATGTGCAGCCTCTTCGCTCACTGCAGGGAGATATCTTGATAGGCGGAGCATATGACTCAGGGAGCCAGGAAGAGAACGTCTGGGCTGTTAAGTCATTCCGCCGGTCTCAGAGGTAGGGAGAGGCGTGCACGCCCTCTGCGGAAGGCTTTAGATTGTCACAGAGCAGTCAAAAGGTGCGCACGGGATCCTGTTACCTGGTCTCCTGTGACAGGGGTTTGTTTCGTAGCGGCCGTAAGGTGAAACCTGCGGCGCGGTCAGAGGAGACCTGTTTGGCAAGGAAGGCCGGGGCAGTGAGAAGTAGCGCGGACCCGTCCGCTCAGAACTGTAAGCCGATAGGACGCGCCTAAGCGCGTGTAGTTCACTCCCCCCGTGAGGTGGTAGCCCGGGCCAGCAGGAAGCATGTGTAGCGTTTCACATCTGCGAACGGGCCACTGTAAGGGTTCGAATCAGGCAGAATTCAACCACGTTAGCACCCAGGGTAGGTCCCAGCGGGGGAGGAGCGAGCGGTAGGCCGGGCGCCGGCTGCCGCAGTGTCCCATAAGGTCGGCGAGGTCTGTGCAGGCGCCCGGGTCTGGTTGTCCGCGGTGTCAACGTGTAAGCAAACCTGGACAGGTGACCCCTCACCGTGAAGGGGCTAGGTCTAGGTCTCAGCCGAGCCAGATAGAGGTCCGCCAGCTGCGGATACGACAAATCCGTGAGGTTCAGGCTGTGATCGGGGCATCAGGAACACAGGACTCGCCATGTCCCACGTAGACTCGAATGGCCGAAGGTCTGCGGGCCGCAGCGATCGCCTCCACTGCTGTACCCGAGTAGCCTCTAGCACCGAGGGCTTGCCGCACAACCTCCAGTCGTGAAGGATGAGCCGCTCCGGGCAGAGAGGAACAGCGGCCGGCGCGGTGGCTTGAGCATGGTGCGAGGAGTGGGAAGGCGCATGGGGGGGGGGGGGGGGGGGGGGGGGGGGCCCGTGGCGAGGCTGAGAAGGCCGGTGTTCCAGTGGCGGATCCAGGCGAACGGAGCGACTAACAGGACGGCCGCCGAGCAGCGCCGAAGGTTGAGGAGGACTTTGGGTACGAGGACCGTCGAGGAAAGGCGGAGGCCGCCAGGACGTCCCAGGGAATGGGGCGCGCATCGACAGCCCAAGCACAGGGATCGGGACTCGGGGGACGAAGAGGGGAAGCCGAAGGTTCCACCTTGTGGCGAACAAGTCGACCTGGGGAGACTCCTAATGGGCGCGGGTCCACCGATAGATGTCCTGCCGAAGGGTCCAATCCGCGTGTAAGAGCTGGCCACGGCGAGACAGCGAGTCGGTCCAGACGTACAGCTGTCCGGGAATGTGTCGGGCTCGCTAAGAAGGTCCGGTCCTCGCACCAACGCCAGCTCTGGTAGAGAAGCATACCAAGCTCGGGAGAGCGTGTGCCACCTTGTAACTGGAAGTGATCCACCAAAGGTGTGTTGTCAGAGAGGGCGAGCAGCTCCTGGTGTCTGAGGAGGTCATCCCAGCAATGAAGGGCTTGTCAACGGCCTGCATCACTGGCCAGAC
Source organism: Semisulcospira habei (assembly GCA_036245525.1). NCBI lineage: Eukaryota > Metazoa > Mollusca > Gastropoda > Semisulcospiridae > Semisulcospira > Semisulcospira habei. The sequence continues at coordinate 87,072,111 of BTPG01000006.1, read as the reverse complement.
GATGAGATAGTGCGTTAATCCGAGGGCCGAGGGCCGGAAGTCGAGAGGAACCGAGGCAGGAGATGAGCATCCCACCCAGAGAGGCTCGGGTAGAACCCAGAGAGTACTGGGGCGGAGAAGATGCCCGGGGAACTGCCGAAGCTAGCCAAGTGGTGTCGGTCCACCGACGAAGGCAAGGCGACAGAATCTGGGGCACCGGCGCCATCGTCGATACGTCGCCGGAAGCCGGGCGCCCAAGGAGTAGGAGATGCAGCTGAAACGGCTGGGCGTAGAGACGACCTAGGAAGGAGTGAGATCAGACTTGCCCTCGTTTACTAGGAAGCCCCAAGTGCGTCAGGAGGTGCAGTAGCGCGTCCTTGTCTGTCGCGAGAGCGCTCTCGGACTGGCGGCGAAGGAAGAGGTCGTCTGGGTAGATTGACGTCGGACTGGAGGAGGACTGTCAGGCCTTGGCGACTAAGGAGTCCATTGGCCCGGTGAACCGCCAGGGCAGAGGTTGAGACCGAACGGGAGCGCGGGAAACTGGAGAAGACGCCGTCGATCGCAACCAGCGAACTTCCTGGGGGCCTGGAGCATCGAGACAGCAGATACACATCGGAAAGGTCCAAGCCGACTGCGAAGTCTAAGGCTGGACCGCTGCTTTCAGGGCTCTGGCAGTCTCCGTCCGGAAGGAGGGTCGTAATCTGTACAGGCCGAGAGAAAGAAACCTGACGCCACTCCCTCCAGGCTTCGGAACGAAGAACCGGCGGCTGTAGAAGGCTGGCGAGTCTGAGAATCGGAAAACTTCCGTGGCAACTTACCTGAGGGAGGAGAACCTCCCGCCGCACGGAGGCCTCAGCGAAACATGGGGAACATGAGACCTCGAGGGAAAAAGACGGCCAAGGCGGGGTCAGGGCACAATCGGCGGAGGAAGCCAAGCGTAGACCGATGCGAGGTAGGCGGCGCGGTAGGCGACTCCGCTAAGAAGAGCAGATCAACCCGGAGGCGTGATGGCTAGAGAGGAGAGCTCCAGGAAACCAGCGCAGGTTAAGGTGTTCAGGATCAGGGACGCCGTCCTACCAGACCACAGGGAAAGGTAACGTCTAAGAAGCGTGGGCCGCCAGCTTGTGACCAGGCAGGGGGGTCCCGCGCAGGAAGAGGGATAGAGAAGCCTGGGAAGGCCGACAACCAGTCCCGACGGGAGGAGACATCCAGGCCAGCCGGCCAGCGACGATCGGAGAAGAACACCAACTCGCGTGGCGTGGCAAGTAGCCGGTGCGCCGAGACAGCATCTCGCAGTTCCTAAGTCCGGACGGCTGGGGAAGCAACTTGACCCTCTAGACCTGACGCTCGCTAACCATGAAGGCGGAGACCTTCCTCTCAGGAGGAGGGAGGGCAGGCGTCAGCTGGCCAAGTCACCGCGATGATCCTGGCAGTTCCATCCAAGGCAAGAGGGACTCCACACGTGACACGACGAAGAGCCGAAGGGCAGCATTCCCGAAGTCCGCGGGCGAAGGGAGTGACCAACCTCATCCAGAAGGGCCGAGACGGAGTCCTCGGGCAGCAAGCTAAGAGCCTCTACGTCCAGGAGCGGTGAAGGGGCGGGCGGGACACCGAAAGTCGTAGGCTGACGCGTGGGCAGGGAACCGTCCTGAGTAACGCAGAACGCCCGGAGATGAGCAGGGAGCGACGAGGCGGCCGCGAACGACGAAGCGAACGCCAGGAAGAGCGAGGAAGAGTCCTGTCCGAAGCGGAGAACGACGTCTGGACCGTGGACTGCGAACAACCGAAGAGGAGCGCCGCCGAGGGAGGGGGGCCGAAGACGGCGGCGGCGCGGCGGACGCGTCGAACGGAGCGGGGGCGAGCGCGAAGCGCACGCGAAGCGGAGGGGTAGGTGGCGCGGAGGCGATCCCGGAGGGAGGAACAATCCTTCCGGAGGCGCTCGAGCGGCGAGCGCTAGTGTCCTGAACTGAAAGTGGAACAGCAGGAGTCGGGGGCGCGAACGAGTCACGCAAGCTAGGGCTGACGTCTCTCCTGGCCAGACTCAGTGAGTAGGGCGCTACGCCAGCGTTCAGATCCTCCGGAAGGATCAGCGGGCTTAACGGGGAGAGATGGGTGAGGAAGGCCAGTCACGTGGGACGGCACATGGTGGACTGCTGCAGGCCGGGCTCAGTGAGGTGGGCGCTCTGCCGGCAAACAGACCCTCCGGAAGGGTCAGCGGGTGTGGCAGCAGTGGCAGTCCTCTGATCAGCCAGCAAGTGAACTGAAAGTGGAACGGTGGGAGTCGGGGCGCGACTGTGTCGCGCAAGCTAAGCTGACGCCTCTCTTGGCCAGACTCCGAGAGCAGGGCGCTATGCCGGCGTACAGATCCTCCGGAAGGATCAGCGGGCTTGTGGGGAGAGACGGGTGAGGAAGGCCAGTCAACGTGGGGCGGTTCAGGGCAGACTGCTGCAGGCCGGGCTCAGTGAGGCGGGCGCTCTGCCAGCAAACAGACCCTCCGGAAGGGTCAGCGGGCGTGGCAGCAGTGGCGGTCCTCTGGTCAGCCAGCAACACCGAGTCCCAACGGGAATCCTTTCCGTGAGGCCAGGGCGGGTGGGTCAAATGGTTGTTGTGATGCGTCTAGTGTGGTAGCGTCTGTGCTTGTCGCTCTCGCTTTCAGCTCCCACCGCTGGCTAGCAGTTTTGCGAAAAGGGGAGCAGAACATGTCAGTCTCTCCCTGCCAGTACACAGCCTCTCCAACAACAAGCCTCATGTAGTGCCTCCTCGTGGTGACTCATGGTAACCGAGCACCTTACGGACTCGGGCTGAACTACAGAGGACTCAGAGGAGATCTGGCCCCCAGACATGCGGCATGCAGGCCCATCGATGTGTGGACAAGCCCTGATGCCCATGAACCAGATCCCCAGCTATGGGTAAATAGCCCCACTGCCTTGTGGGTGCCTTGGGAGAGGCAAAGGCTAGGGGAGTAAACCCTATACAAATCCGGGCAGGGATGCTCGATAGCCTTGGTTGGCAGATCTCCTTCGAGAAGGAAAACTCCGAGGAAAAACCTGAGTAGATGGGACCCATAAGCCTTGGTCGGCAATCCATCTAGGAGAAGGATACTCCAAAACTAAACCATCCTGTGCTCCCAGGAAAGGCCTTTTGACCAGGAGCTAAGGGTGAGGTAACCCCGACAGAAACCCCGAGTGCTGAAGACGGAGGTACTGGGCTGCACAGTGCACTCTAATAAACCACAGTACCATGCATATTCAGCCATATGACACTTGGAGATGGATTCAAGAGGAATGGTGCTCGCCCTGTGGAGTCTCACCAGGCAGGTGCAGTACCGGGCTCTGCGCCTCTTCAGAGCCCACCCCCAGCGACTGGAGGACCTTCCCGACTGTCTCGAGGAGCCAGGGGACTGGGAAGTAGAGCGACTGGCCAGCGAAAAAACAAGACCAGAGACAAAGAAAAAGCCAATGTGAACATCATGCACTGGAATGCCGAAGGGGTTACCAACAAGAAAACAGAACTAGAGCACTTTCTGCATGAAAACAGCATAAACATCTGCTGTATACAAGAGACACACCTGCAAGAAGGGAAACCCTTTAAGGTCAGAGGATATCAGGTCTTCCGAAGTGATCGCCAAGGGAGGAAGAAAGGGGGGGTTATGACCCTAGTTAGAAACAACCTGAATGCCAGCGAAACCAGGAGATTCATGGAAGAGACAGAATACATCCAGGTCAAGGTAACCACCAGTGACAGCACCCTTGACCTTGTCAACTACTACTGCCCTAATGATAAGTTGCTGTCCCTCGACACTATCCAGGTCCCGGACAGTGGATTCCTCATCACTGGTGACTTCAACAGCCAGTCCCAGAGTTGGGGATATGACACACTGGACAAGAGAGGAGAAGACATTGAGGAGTGGCAAGATGAAAACCACCTGATACTTGCCAATGACCCTGAGGACCAACCTACCTTCTACTCTCGCCGCTGGCACACCACCACTACACCGGACCTGGCGCTTTGCACTGAAGATGTTCATAAGTGCCTCAGCAGAACAGTAGGACCACAGCTAGGAGGAAGTGACCACCGCCCTATCCTCCTAACCCTAAAAGGATGCACAGCAGCTAGCTCGCCACACCGGCCAAGATGGAACTACCGAAAGGCAGACTGGCGCTTGTTCAGTATCCGAACAAATGAGCTAATGCAAGACCTCGCTGTGTCTGGAAGGAACATCAACAATGTGGTCAGAGAGTTTAATGACATTATCAGTAAGGCAGCCAAGGAATCCATACCTCGAGGGGTCCGGAAAAACTACACCCCATACTGGACCGCAGATCTTCAGAAAGCACATGACAACCTCACTAGGGCCAGAGAAGACGCTGAAACCAACCCCAGCCAAGAAAACAACATCAAGCTACAACACAGTAAGGCCCAGTATCTGAAGATGAAGTTGGAGTGCACAAGAAGAAGTTGGAGAGAGAAGACTGCAAGACTAAACATGGACAGGGACACCACGAAGTTGTGGAGACTGACCAAGGCGTTGAACGATGAGGGCACCAGGGAACAGAAGATCACCTTGGAAGAAGAAGGGAAAGCACTGACTGGTAGGAAAGCTGCAAACATGTTTGCACAGATCTATGCAAGAAAAAGGCCAGGGCGGGAATGGGCGGTCAGCACCGTAAGGGCTGCAGAAGAATCAACCGGAGCCGGAAGTGAGGAAGCAGGCAGGGGCCGCTCTCGTCGGTACAGGCTCCAGAGGTCCGACCAAACATCTCTGGCCAGGTCGCACCGACATCACAAAGGTGGTCCGGGTAGCAGCCCGCACAAGGGAGGCAGACCGCATGGTCATCCGTCGGCACTGGAAGTTGCCCCATTGGGAGCACATAAGCATTTGGGTTCTGTAACAGACAAAGGGCATAGCAAGGTCGCAAACACAGGCAAGAGGGCGCCGAGCCCTCATTTTTGTGATATAATTCTGTTTCCATCTCACCAGCCCTACCGGGCATTCTCTTTTCAACTAGTGGGAATGGGATTTTTATCATGTGCACTTGATGATCATGCGTGCTGTGCACATGAAGGCGAGACAGGCAAACGTAAGCTGAGTCTGTAGTAAATTTGACTAGATGGGATTGAGGAAAAGTCCACATCCCATTCCTGCCCACCAGGGGATTCGAACCCGGGATCTTACGACTGCCAGCGCAGTGTCTATCCACTAAGCTACATCCCCCTGTCCACCAAGGTACCCCAGGCGCCGTGACCGCCGGCGCGTGAAACAGTGGTTATACTCTCCAAGGGCTAAAGGGCCTTTAAGCTGGACGAACGGAACGTGGGTGCCGCCAGGCCCTACGAAAACCAGCATCTGAAAGGCAAAGTCTACTCGTAAGCTAACGAGGCATAACCAGGAGAGAGAAGGCGACGTCCCGCTAGGAGAGTCGCAAGAAGGCTGTGCAAGGCACGGAAATTAAGCTCAATAGTTGGTGCCCTTATGTCGTAACCACAACGAAAGACGAGTCCCACGGAAGCCGGCTCTCGACCCGAGGGCCGGCTGTGGGTAGCTACCGTTACCTTACCTCCAAGCCGAAGCGGGAACGGGGGGAAGGGTAGCCATACAGCAGTCACAGCACAGAGGAGAGCCGAGGAAACCCAGAACGGCGCAAAGGAAGAAGCAGGCAGCGCTAGAAGGCGGCAGGCACGGAAGAGAAGTCGGAACGAGTGTAGGCAAGACGAAGACCGGTCGAGGCACAGCGGAGCAAAGCCCGACACGTCTTCTCGGCACGAGCGAAGTAGCAAGACTGGTTGGTCTCGTGACAGGAACCGGTAACGAAGGAGCGGGAGATAACTCTCGGCCCCTCTGGGGTTCCCCGAGTGCCTAGCGGGTTGTGTAGGCACAATGGGTAAGTAGGCTAAAATTTAGCTAGTAGTAGACATTTCCACAAAGTCATGTCATCGGTAATGTTTTTGAGGAAACAAATACTTACCAATGGTATTACTGATAGGAAGATATACTTAGCCTGTCAATTTCAGCCTCCAAAATTGGTGTGTGTTGCTACACAACCAGGGACGTAATTAGCTAGCAGCTACCCCATCCCATGAGGGGCTTCCCTTTCCTCCGGATAGCCTCCCTTCCTGATCTCGCAAGAGGACGTTATTTCCAAGTTCAATCTTAACAGACGGCAAGCGGGGAAGGTGGGAGGGAAATCTGAGTAATACCATCGGTAAGTATTTTTCGAAAAAATTTATTTTAAGAAAAAATACATTTGTTTCATCAAAAACTTTACCGATGGTATTACTGATAGGAAGAATGGCGAAGAGGAGGAGGGTGCTGTTGCAAATGCTCAGTCGTGGGGTAACTGCTTAGCTAGGTCCCATTCAAGCGCACACTCCCGACAATTTCAGTTAAGTATTACCTATGGCGCATCCAGTGCCGGAAGGGAGTGTTGCGCCACAGCGATGTCCCCCACTAGTCTCAGGTTTTGCCTATGGCCGGAGAGGTCACGAAAATAAAAGTGGGCGAAAGTAGATTCGGCCCTCCAGCCCCCGCCGCCCCAATGTCCCGTACGGCGCAGTTGCGGTCGAATGCTACGCTCGTGGAGACAGCCCAGAACTTCGTGTGCTCGAATCTTCAACCTCTTTGCTCCCTCTGTCGAGAGGTCGTCGTAAGCAGATCTTAGGATTCCGGGAATCGTCTGAGCCGAAATATCATTCTTGTCCGGAGCTAAGGGCAGGAAGAGGCGTAAACGACCTCGCCGTATAGGTTTAGACCGGCGGAGGTAAATTTTTAAACGCCCTGATCGGGTCTTGTTGGCGCACGTCCGGGGGCATATTTGGGTTCCGCAATGGACGAATAGTGAGCGGATGAGGTGGGGCGGAAGGGAGCCTGTTCTTGGCCAAAAGGAAGGACTAGTGAGGAGTTGGACAGAGCCGTCGGCCCAAAGTTGTAGGCAAGACGGGTGTATAGAGAAAGCGTGGAGTTCACTCACACGAGAGGCAGTGGCCAGAGCCAGTAAGAAGCACGTTTTCGAGGCAGGTCAGAGAACCCCGCCAAATGCAGGGGCTCAAAACGGGCAGTGTTCAGTCATGAGAAGACCCATGCGAGGTCTCAGCGAGGTAGTAGGGAGCGTGTGACAGGTCGCTGGAGGTCAAAATGAGCCATAAGATCGGCGAGATCTTTGCATGAACCGGGATCGGGTAGTCCCAAAGGGCGGTATGTATCTGCCACCATAGACAGATATCCCCGAACAGTAATGGGTGCTAGGGACTGATCCTGAAAGAGCCACAGAACGAATTCAGCCAGCTGAGGCATAGTCAAAGCAGTGGAGGAACGTTGTCTAGTACCGCACCAAGCTGGCAGGACTCGCCATTTTCCCGCATAAATCTTCAGTGTTGAAGGGCGTCGTGCTGAAGTGATAGCCGCCTCCGCTGCATCCGAGAAACCTCGAGCAGTGAGGGCACGCCGCATAACTGCCAGGCATGTACGAGGAGGGTCTCCAGGCAAGGGTGAAATAGGTCTAGTCGGGGTCGCTTCAGCATCGTCCGCGGCGTTGGTAGCCGGAGTGGGGGATCTGTGGCGAGACTCAGAAGATCCGTTGTCCAGTTCTTCTTCCAAGAAAATGGGGCTACCAAGAACAGCAACATGTTGCAGCCGCAGAGTTTTAGGAGAATCTTGGGGATCATGATCGAGGGAGGGTATGCGTAGGCCAGGAGACCCTCCCAAGGAATGGAAAGAGCGTCTAACGCCCACGCCAGTGGGTCTGGAAATGGAGAGACGAAGAGGGGAAGTTGTGAATTCCACCGTGTCGCGAAAAGGTCGATCATGGGTATCTCCCAGTGGATACAAATCATGCGGAAAAAAAAAAAAAATCGGGACGGAGAGTTCACTCTGTATGGAGAATTTGATCCGTACGGAACAGAAAATCCGCCAACACATTGAGTCGTCCCGGAATGTGACGCGCCCGTAATATGATGTCTCGATCTCGGCACCACACAAGAAGGTGAAACAGAAGGATGCCCAGGGAAGGAGAGCGCGTACCACCCTGTTTCTGCATGTAAGCCACGCCTGTCGAGCTGTCTGATAGGACCAAGACTTCCTGGTGAGATACGTGTGTCCCCCAAGCGATGAGAGCGAGCCAAACAGCTGTCAACTCCAGCCAGTTGATGTGTTATCCCCCCATATCCGTTGGCCATAGGCCCGATGTCTCTGGAAAATCCGGGAGAAGGAGCGCTCCCCAGCCCGAGAGACTGGCATCTGTGCAGATCGACAGGAAGGGCATTGGTGATGCTAGGGGAACCCCGGAGGCTAACCAGAGGGGGTCTGTCCACCGGAGGAGAAAGGGCTGGACCAGTGGAGACACCAGAACACGGGCCTCTAAATCCCTTGAAGACGGTCGCCAGAGGAGAAGTAGATGTAATTGAATCGGACGTGTGTAGAGCCAACCAAGAGGAAGTAAATCCGCTGCAGATCTCATGAGGCCTAACAACTGTAACCACGTCCGTGCAGAAGCTTCCATAGTACGATACATCCGTATTGCTGGATTCGCTAACTTCTCGATCCGAGTCTGAGGAAGGTGAACCAGGTTTAGATCTTTTTGAAACTCCATACCCAGATGAATGAAACTGCGGAAAGGTAATAGATCCGAATTGCCGAAGTTGACCAGGAACCCAAGACTGTGAAGAAGGCATAGGAGAGCGTCTCGGTCGGTGGAGAGGAGGGACGCGACCTGATTGCGGAGTAGCAGATCGTCGAGGTAGTGCGAGGTCGGACGGAGAGAAGACCGCCGGGCGTGTGCGACCACTGCATCCATGATCCTGGTGAAGACCCAGGGACTGATGTGCAGACCAAATGGCATGGTCCGGAACTGATAAACCACTCCACGGAAGGCGAAGCGTAGGTAACGGCGAGCCGCAGGATGCATGAGCACATGGAGGTATGCATCAGCCAGATCGAGACTGACAGCGAAATCCATGGGACTGACCGCGGTCCGGAGAGCCTTTGTAGTTTCCATCCGGAATGATGGAGCGGCCAGAAACTTGTTCAAAGTGGAGAGATCGATCACAGGAAACCAAGAGCCGTCAGATTTTTGAACGACGAAGAGATGACTGTAGAAAGCCAGAGAGTCAGGACGTAGGACCACGTCTGTGGCGGATTTATGTAGTAAAGCTGTCACCTCCGCCTGTAAAGCCGCAGCTTTTACCGGATCGTTCGGTACCCGAGTCCAAACTGGTGAGCATCGCAGAGGTGGAGGGCTGTGGAAAGTGAGCTGGAGTCCTGCCGTAACTGTAGAGAGGATCCAAGGATCGTCCGGGAACAGTGAGAACCACGCCGCGCTGTGCTGGGATAGCCACCCGCCGAATGTAGACAAAAAGTAAAGGACCCCCAATGGGAGCCTGGCAAAGCTTTGATTTGACCAGATTAGGCAATACCACGCAAGCGTCGAGCACAGCAACTCGGCGAATGAAATCACAGTTGATGGCAGCAGCCAATGCATTGGTCGAGGTGAGGTAAGAAGCCCGGTGTGCTACCACAGCCAAATAATGGATCTCACGAAGAGGATCAGTAGAAATAGGATCCCAAGCATCTTCTAGTGCCTGAGCAAGGGCCTGTGTTGCGAGGTCTAGGAAACCGGAGCATGCCAGGATGATGCAGATTAGAACAGCAGTCTTATCAACCCGAGGAACTCGAGAAAAGGCGGCACGGCGTCCACCCGCCTGAAATTCCGCGTAAGTGTCCAGCGATGGCAAAGGACAGGAAACGTCTGAGAGTGGCTTGCATACCAGCTCTGGCGAAAACATATATCGATGCCTGCCGGCCACTTGGCATCAGAAAAGAAAACCGGCTCCATAGAAGTGGCGAGAGGTAACTGATCCGAAAATGCGTCTGAGAGATCAAGGAAACCCGGCGGCAGTAGGAGAGATTTAATTCGCTTGGTAGGAAGGAGAGCAGCAACAGAAGCGGAAGGTTTGCGCCTGAGTGTAGGAGCGGAAGGACAAATATCCGTGGGAAGGAAACGTTGAATAAGGTCCGAGGCCGCCTCAATCGACCGCCTGGTCTCGTCCTTGTCTCTTTTCATTTTTTTTTTTTTTTTTTTTTTTTTTTTTTAAATATTGGGAGCGATGTGGGAGGAAGAGTCCGAATCATCGCAAGTATAGTCCGCTGAGAGGGAAAGCAGGGAAGCAGGATGGTCACTACCGGGACCAGTCGAGAAGAACATTTAATATCCCGTGCGGAAGGTGAATGCAGTAGACCCGAAAGGCAAGAACGGCGCCGAGAGGACTGTTCGCCGGAATGATGTACGTGCGGTGACCGTCTGCTAACCGGGGCGCTAGGGGAGACCGTAAGGTCCGCCACGCCGAGCGAAGGGTCATAAGGAAACGAGCCAAGGTGACGCAGAGACGGAAGAATGTCTGAACGGTGTTTGCGCGGTGACCGGCTACCCGCCGGGGCGCTATGGGACATCGCAATACTCGCCGCGCCGAGCAAAGGGTCATGAAGTGACTCACTATGGCGACGCTGAGGCGGATAAGTTTCGGAACGTTCTATGCGCGGAGACCGGCTACCCGCCGGGGCGCTATGGGACATCGCAAGTCTCGCCGCGCCGAGCAAAGGGTCATGAAGTGACTCGCCATGGCGACGCTTAGGCGGAAAAGTTACGGAACGTTCTATGCGCGGTGACCGGCTACGAGCCAGGGCGTTGCGCGGTGACCGGTTACAACCGGGGCGCTAGGGAACACCGTGGGCATTGCCGTGTCGAGCAAAGTGTCATGAAGTGACAAACTATGGCGACGCTTAGGTGGAAAAGTGTTTGAACGGTGTGTGCGCGGAGACCGGCTACGAGCCAGGGCGCTGCGCGGTGACCGGTTACGAACCGGGGCGCTAGGGGACATGGGAGTGTAGGGTGAGGGAGCGAACAGGGTCCAGGGATCGAGAGCGACTGGACAACTCGTCGAATTGGAAGGGGCTGGTTCCGCAGAAAAAGGAATGGGGTGCTTGCGCTGGTAGAAGCTCCACATTGGAGACCAATGGTTTTCCTCCCAAGCCGTGCAAGTAGTGCAAGATTTATCTGATGCGCAGCCCGAGCACGGAAGGCAGCGCAAATGTGAATCCGACGGCCACTGGAAGGTGCCGCAGGAGGTACAGGTTCTGAGTTGACGACTGCAACAAATCATGCCAACAGAGGAGAACCGCGCGGGGTCGGGGCCACGAAGGCCACGAGTACGATCGTTGTAACGACAGATCACGAAGTCGAAAGAAGAAGGCCAAAACGCCATAAGTCCACGGAAATTGCCCCAGTGAACAGTAAACGCCGGGCGAAACAATGTCTGAGGCCTTACCTGGCCATCGGGGATGTTCGAGACCGACCAAAACGAATGATAAATACGAAAAAACACGGAGACTGAAAAATAACGAAACCGACAAAATGGCAGTTAAGAACTTGGAAATAACGTCCTCTCGCGAGATCAGGAAGGGAGGCTATCCAGAGGAAAGGGAAGCCACTCATGGGATGGGGTAGCTGCTAGCTAATTACGTCCCTGGTTGTGTAGCAACACACAACAATTTTGGAGGCTGAAATTGACAGGCTAAGTATATCTTCCTATCAGTAATACCATCGGTAAAGTTTTTGATGAAACAAACGCAAGCATGAACACTGGTCCCCGTAACTCACCTGGTGTGTAGCCCCAGGGCTCGTAGTAAGATGGGAACACTCCCAAATGGCAGCCACGCACGAAATCCTCATAGTCCAGGCCGAAAAGTGGGTTGGTAGAGTTCAGGAACTCAGGGTGGAAAATCACCTAAATAACCATGGGGGAAAAAGTATGTTACAGGTAAGCTGAGGGTTGGTCTGTCATTTTGGAGCTTCAGCCATAAGGTCCAAAATCACAGACCAGCATGAATTCATGGCAGCTTCATACAGGACTTTGCTTTCACAAGGCAGAGTAAAGTAAACATGAAAAAGTTATCAATGGTGAAAATACAGTAGGCTGTGGACACATAGGCACTGGTGGAGTGCCAACAATTATCTTTTTTTGCATTTTCCAAGCATGTGTGTAGCTTCTGATGTAATCTTGAAATGAATTTCTATCTTTGCCACTAGTGTGAGAAAGGGTCCCATTTTGAAGGCACAGAGATTTCTGTTTTTAATTTGTCATTATAACTGCTTACAATGTATGAATGTGGTTTTTGGATGGTGGACTATGTGATGTGATATGTGTTATGTCTAAGTTTGTCCAGTCCAATGTATTGAGTTGTGAACTTGTTTTTATTGACACGTTTATTATGTTGAAATTGTAAACTGCTTAGAGCCAATTGGAATAAGCGCTATATAAATACACATTATTATTATTACATGTATCAATCTGATTCCCATCTTTCCATCTGATAAGTTCCACCCATACCTGCACATCTGATGCTTAGCGTTGCTAAGCACACTTCCTTTTCCAAGCCTAGTTCACTATACAGACAAGCCTCCATAGTACATGCAGCGAAATATCTTGTAACAACTGTTTACAGGCTATCTGAGGCTTAAGGCAGCTAGATGACTTTTTGCTTACTGGATGCTTTGTTTCTTCAAAAACATTACCGATGACATGACTTAGTGGAAGTGTCTACTACTTACTCATTCTAGCCTAAGAACCCATTGTGTTACCACACAACCCGGGAGGCACTCGGGGAACCCCCAGAGGGGCCGAGAGTTGTCTCCCGTTCCTGCCCATCCGGTTCCGAGTCACGTGGTGTTCCAACCAGTCATGCTACTTAGGCGAACACGTTCGGACGTGTTTGCTCTAGCATCTGAACTGCAAGTGTTTTCTTCGACCGGTTCCCGGCTTTCCAGTCTCTTGCGTTTGCTCTGGGCTTCTCTCCTTCGGCTAGCATTCACCCTCTTCGTTGGCGGCGGCTCTTCACTCCTTTGCTGTGCGTGTGGTTGCTGGCGCGGCTGCAACCGGTCGTCTTGCGGGCATGGACGTTTCGTCTCCTGTCCCCGCTCCGGCAGAGAGGTAAGGTAGTTAAGTTGTTCCTCAACCGGTTCCCGGGCGGGGCACCGGTTCAAGCGGTGGAAACCACCCTTACTTCTTCGTCTTGCTGCATCGGATGGTGGCTTCTTCTCACTCGTGGGCTGGCAGGGGGGTGAAAGTTGTTATGGTGGGCTCACTCTTAGATTGGTGGCACTCTTCGTGCCGTGCCCGCCCCCTTCCTGGATAATGGCTTGGCCTCTAGCTAGCTACCTTCGCCATGCTGGGCTTACGACGTTTAACGCTCACTGGTTGCTGTAGTGGTCGCTTTGTAGCATTGTTAGACCCTACCCCCTGCTTATTTGCTAGTGCTTGTTGTACTAGGTTGCTATGACTCTCGCCCACGTGCCACCATGCCTCTTTTGTTACAGTGGCCTGTTGATGACTTGCACACAATGTGGAGGGTTCCAGTGGCCGTCGGATGACCACAAGGTCTGTCTCCTATGTGCGGGTTGTGTATCTGACCGTTCGTGTGACGTCTGCTCCACCTGGCCTGAGCTGCGTTGGTCGCAGCTATGGAGTTTTTACAGACGCAAGCGCCCGACTCCGTTGGCTGTGCCGAATACACTTGAGACTCCACCTGCCGTGCCCTGTGCACGACCTCTCGGGACAGGATTGACCCTGTGGAAAGGACGCCACGCCGGAAGCCGACAGCTAGTGCGCAGAGTGGTTCTTGGATCGAGGTGGCCACACCCAGGAGGGAGCGCGCCCAGACCAAGCCCTTTGACAGGCAGAGAACTCGCCTCACAGAGCCCAGTTTGGAGAGATGTGCTTTGCACCGTCCCAGGTCCTCTACCGATCACCACTCGTCTCCTAGAAAGCCCGCGGGCCCCCACTGGGGGTACCCTTGCCGGCAGTCAGCCCGCCTCACAGAGCCCGGCTTGGAGACTTATTCGCACGCGCGTCCGAAGTCTCCACCCGACACAGATGCTGTCCGCCGTGCTAGCTCTTCTCGTCGCTCTTGCTCGCCTGCTGAGGACCACAGGAAGGATCATGCTCTGCGTCGTTCTCGGGATCCTGGCTCTAAGCGCTCGGTAAGGTCTCCACACTCGTCTCGTTCCCTTTCGCGACCGGTTTCCCTTTCGTCCCATCCCCCTTCCCCTCATTCGACCCTTCCTTCTCCTTCCCCCTTTTGCCGTCCCTGGTTGCCTAGCCGCAGTCGCGCTCCGCGCTCTGGACGTTCTTCTCCCCGCGGTAGATCCTCGCCTCGTCGTCTTACGCGTCGCTCGCCTTCTCGTCGCTCCTCTTCTCTCCCCTTGGATCGCCACCGCTTGGTTTTCGTTTCCTGGAGCCCTCGTCGTCCGCATCGCTCCCCCGTTCCCAGGCCGCGGGAAGACGTCGACACCTTGAGTCTGGTCGCTGACGATCCTGCTTCTGCGTTCCTCGGACGCCTCAGCCGCTCCCCTTCTCCTGCTTCGGTGTCGGATTCCTCGGCTTCCCTTAAGTTGACCTCTTCCTCTCGGACGGTCACTCTTCTGGCTCTGGATGAGGTCGCGCGTCTCATCGCTTCGACGCTCCCCGTGGAGGACTGCCCAGCGTCGCCTCCCCTCAAGAGGAAGGTATCCGCCTTCGTGGACGCTGGGAGACACGTCAAGAGATTTAAGTCACTGCCGCAGCCCCCTGGTTTTCGGGATCTCCGTGATGTCTTCTCCGCGCACCTTCTTTCAGGTGTCCGAGGTTCGGACTTTCTCTAGGACCACAGGTGGCCTCCTGGACTTGACATCGCTTTTCGTCAGGACTGGTACGCCGGCCATTCTCAAGCGTTCCATTGCCCGCTTCCTCCCGTGGACCCTCCCGCTGTTTTGCAAGCTGGGGGCGCTTCCCTTCTCAAGCGTTCCTTCCCTCGGGGTTTGGACAGGATGGCCTCTCTTGTGAGGAACTCTCTAGCCTGCGCGGGATTCTTGGAGTTGCTTACTCAGGCGTTCATTCGTCGCATTGAGGACTCCTGGCACCCGTCCAAGTCATCCCTCCTCGGAGATCTGCTCGTCATGGCGGAAGCTGGCAACCGCGCTGCTTACCATTCCTTGGTCAACGTTATGGCGGCCGCCGCTAACTGCGACTTTTTGCGTTGGGATGCTGTGTTGAACGCCTGCCGTGGGATGCCTCCGGATTTGAAGGTTCAGCTGAGTCGTGCCCTGTTCGGAGGACCGCTCCTCTGCGGAGACTCCTGGCAGTCCGTCAAGGATTCTAATTCGGATCGCTGGCCGCGCAAGACAGTACAGCAGTGCTTTCCTGCAGCCTGCTCGGCACCAGGTCGCGCCCTGCGGACCTCCAGACCCGTCGCCTCGGCCCCCGCCTTCCGCTCGCGGGCCCCTCGTCATTGTCGCCCAGCCTTCGGTCGCCCTGGCCCAGGTAGCGCCCCGACCCCCCGCTTGGCCCCGTCCTGCCCGGCGCCCTGGGCGCGGGCGGGCCCCCTGACTCTCCCTCGGCCCCGCCTCCGCCGGCCGTCTCCGGGTCTCCAGTCGGCGGGAGGTTTGCACGTTACAGCAAGGAGTGGCGCTTGCTGTTTCAAGACGACCCTTGGATTTTAGACACTGTTTCGGAGGGCCTGCGGATCTCCTTCCGCTCCCCGCCTCCCCTACGTTGCACCCCAGTCTGGACTGAGATCCCGTCGGACAAGCTCAAGGCCTGCGCCCTGCGGGGAGAAGTCGCCTCTCTCTTGCTAAAAGACGCCACAGAGATTGTTCGTCGCATGGACTCCCCCGCCTTTTACAGCCTTCTCTTCGTGGTTCCAAAGCCAGGCGGCAAGTGGCGCCCAGTTATCGACCTCTCGGCGTTGAACGCTTTCATCGTGGCCCCGTCCTTTCGGATGGAGACAGCTCGGGCTCTCCGTGCTGCCGTGCAACCGATGGATTTCGCAGTCAGCTTGGATTTGTCCGACGCCTACCTCCATGTCCCGATACACCCAGCTTCTAGGAGACATCTCTGCTTCGTCTACGACGGTCTTGTCTACCAATTTCGCGCTCTCCCTTTCGGTCTCAACCTCAGCCCATGGGTATTCACCCGCATCATGGACACGGTAGTGGCCAAGGCGCGTCAGTCGTCCTCCAGCCCAACATCCAACTACCTCGACGATATCCTCTTGAGGAATCAAGTGGAGGCCTCCTTGGTGACCGACAGGGATGCACTGATGCGGCTGTTATCGGGATTGGGGTTCTTAATCAACACAGGTAAGTCGGATCTCACTCCCTCCCGTTGCTTCATTCACCTCGGCATGGAGTTCGCTACCGACCTCAACAGAGCTCGGTTGCTGGAGCCACGAATCCTGAAGCTGTCCTCCCTAGCGTTACAGATAGCCCAGCAAGATGCAGCATCTGCCAGAGTCTGGCTTCAGCTCCTTGGGTTGATCAACGCAGCGGCAGAGTTGATCCCCCTCGGTCGTCTCTACGCCCGACCGCTTCAGTTGCATCTGCTCATGCTTTGGCGTCCCTCTTCAGGCGATCTCACCGCTTTGGTACCGGTGTCCCAACTGATTCGCCCCTATCTCCTACTCTGGACCGACACTACGTGGCTGGCCTCCGGAGTTCCCCTGTCTTCACCCCCTCCGCATCTCTCCCTGTGTGTAGACGCGAGTCGTGCCGGGTGGGGAGCCCACCTGCTACCACAGTTCCTCACGACGTCCGGCCTCTGGCCCCCGATGTTCGCGGACAAGCACATCACTGGTTGGAACTGAAGGCGGTCTGGCAAGCCCTCCTGGTGTGGGAGAGACAGCTCTGCGGCCAGCAACTACTCGTCCTCTCGGACAATGTGACTGTGGTGACTTACATCCAGAAGCAGGGCGGGACACATTCTCCAGACCTGTGCATGCTCCTCTACCGTTTGATGCGCTGGTGCGAGGACTGCAACCTTTCCCTCAGTGCACGACACATCCCTGGCCGTCTGAATGTTTTGGCGGACTCCCTCTCGCGGCGCGTCCAGTCACTGCACACGGAGTGGTCCTTACGCCAGGATATCTTCCGGATGATCTGCACCCACTGGGAGACACCGACGATCGACTTGTTTGCCACGAGGTGGAATCACCAGCTTCCCCTCTTCGTCTCCCTGATCCTGGACCCTCTGGCCTGGGCGGTCGATGCCCTTTCCATTCCCTGGGAGGGACTCGTCGCCTACGCGTACCCCGCAACAGTCCTTGTTCTCAAGGTCCTCCTCAAGCTGCGAGGATGCAACGCGATCGTCCTTCTAGTCGCCCCGTTCGCGTGGACCCGGTCTTGGACCACCGACCTTCTCAGTCTCGCCACTCACCCCCCACTGCGACTCCCCACGCCCCGCACGATGCTCAAGCAACCGCGCCAAGCACTGTTCCACCCGTGCCCGGAGCGCCTACTCCTACACGCCTGGAGGTTGTGCGGCAAGCCCTCTCCGCTAGAGGCTTCTCGAGTGCAGCAGTGGAAGCTATCGCTACAGCGCGCAAAACCTCGACCCGACGAGTCTACGAGGGAAAGTGGCGTTTTTTTTGCGCCTGGTGCGACGACCGTCATCTCTCCCCCACCGATCTGATTACCCCCCAGCTCGCTGACTTCTTCCTCTGGCTCTTCGGAGACCAAGGATTAGCTCCGATCACCATCAGGGGCTACTTGTCCATGATTGCCGACACCTACCGACACCTCGGCCGCGCGGACCCCGGTTCCTGTAAGGACCTCGCTGATCTTATGGCACACTTCGGCTTGCAGCGTCCAGTATCACGTTCGCTCATTCCGCGCTGGGACCTTCCCTGGGTACTAACCTGGCTGAACTCCCCTCGTTTCGAACCCCTACCCCTCACCACTCTTGTGGATGTGACTCGTAAAACCTGCTTTCTACTGGCGCTTGCCACCGCGGCCACGGCTGTGCAGAACCACACTTTTAGTTAGGAGAGGACCGGGGGCCACTGAGTGCAAGATAAGCCATCTGTGGCACGGCCGGGCGTAGGGGCAATTAGTCATTAGCGCACGCCTCTTCAGGCAGAGTGACAGAGCCGTTCATGGTCCTAGAAAGGAGTGCTCTTCCAATACCCTACACTATGTCTACATGCCGACAGCAGCATACCGGCGCACTGCAGCGGAAACGCTGGCCAGTGTTAGTAACTGAACATTCATCACAAAATGCGTTTTTGTCTCAAGAATGTCATTATAACATGAGTGTAAATTTGTAGCTGATAAAATTTGCTTTCTTTTCATACTAAACATGCCCATGCTGCTTACTACCAGCACACCTTGAAGAGCAGTTCATTTCATATTTGCAATACAATGAACATGCACTGACAAAATAAAGCGTTAACTTTGAAGCTCAATCTGTGGTGCATGTCCCTTTTCTGTGGGATGAAAAGTTGATGTATCTACGCAGCATTCTAGCCTCTACTGTTATCACTTACTAGATTTCCGGGGCCATTCCTGCTAGAGCAACAATAGCGTCAGAAAGCACTCCACTGCTGAGATGCCGGTAAGCTGGTAATCCGTTAAGTCCATCAAGATGATCAACACAAACATGCTGATGCCAGCCTTACTTTATGCCTTACTTTTGGGTTTACACAATAAATCATAACCACTAACACAAGTAACAGGTCTTAAGCACACCACACTGGTTCCTTTACATTAACACTAACACAAATAACTTCTCTGAAGCACATCACACTGGGCCTTTATATGAACACGAATACAACTGTAATGGGTCCGAAGCATATCACACTGGTCACACTGGTTCCTTAATATTAACAGTTACAGTTAGATACTACTAAACAGTATCACAGAGAATACTGAAGGCTATAAGCAGAGCATCATAGCACCGGGATTACACTATACACAACAGTATTCCATAGAGAATGAATGTTCAGACCTGCATGCACAGTTCTGTGCGAGGCAGGGATAACTTATTATTCAGTCACACACAAACACAGTACCTGTCTTTATCCTCGGATTGCACTCTTAAAAAAAGCGTCCCCTGAATAATACCACCAACACAGGAACCAGCAGGAATTTGTGCACAAGTGTGTTAAACGGTTTTATATAGAAAACTGGTGAAGAGGAAATAGAGAACATTAAACACAGGCATTACACACCACTCGTGAGTAGTCCGTTACATAGAATAGAGAAGGAATTTTTGCTGCGAGCCAGTGACCTAGATAACCTGCTCGCTGGGGGGGAGAGGCTACCGCACACCACAGCAGCAGGCTGCGGGCCAAACTAAAGAGTGAGAAATCAGCCTTTCTGTACAGCCGTGCGGCCCAAGTTAGCGAGCTACACGTGCTCTCAGCGCGTCCTGAAAGCCTGCAGTTCAGAGCGGATCGTTCAGTACAGCTGGTCACAGACCCTGCGCCTTCATTGCCAAGACTAGGTCTCCTTTGACGGCGCCACAGGTGATCATCTTACGGCCGTTTCGCGGGACAGACTTTCCCCAGTAGACTAGGCGCCAAGATCCTGTGCGAGCCCTACGTGTGTACCTGCATTGAACCAAAGCCCTTCGGAGAGGACGATCACACCTCTTTCTGCCATTAAAACGCGGCAGACCTGACATCACAGCCCAGACGATCTCTTCCTGGCTGCGCTGGGTCATTCGCTCAGCCTACGTGGATCTTCCCCCCAGGGAGCGAAGAGGCTAAAGATTAGGGCACACGAGATACGAGCCATGGCCACGAGCATAGCGTTCGACCGGAACTGCTCTGTCAAGGACATCGTGGCGGCTGTGGGCTGGCGGGCAGATTCGACCTTCGCCCGCTTCTACCTCCGGGATCTGGCAGGCCAAAGAGATAACCTCGCTGTGATGGGGGACATTACTGCAGCGCAACACTCCCTCCCGGCGCCATAGGTACGCACCCAGCTTAGGGAGTGAAGAATAGCGGCAGGGAGGAGGAGCCCTTGGCCCTAGATTTTTTTTGGGGGGGCGCGGCACCCTCCTCCTGTTCGTTATTCTTCCACTAAGTCATGTCATCAGTAATGTTTTTGAAGAAACAAATTCATTTTTCTCTAAAAGGTATTTTTTCGACAAATACTTACCGATGACATGACTCGGAGGACCCTCTCACCTGCCCCGCTTGCCGCTGGTGACCTAAGTATCATGACTGGTTGGAACACCACGTGACTCGGAACCGGATGGGCAGGAGCGGGAGACAACTCTCAGCCCCTCTGGGGGTTCCCCGAGTGCCTCCCGGGTTGTGTGGTAACACAATGGGTTCTTAGGCTAGAATGAGTAAGTAGTAGACACTTCCACTAAGTCATGTCATCGGTAAGTATTTTTCGAAAAAATACCTTTTAGAGAAAAATGAATTTTTCTTCATAATGAGAATAACAAAAACACAGTGTGACTTTACGGCTCCCAGGTACCGCCACAAAATGATACTGATCTAAATATGCAAATTAACTCACCTTGACCCGATCATGGCGGTTGTTAAAGAGCTGACAGCGTCGCAGAGCATTGAGAACTTGGTCATTGTGGTCGTCCACAACGTTGTGAGTGCAGATAGGAGGCAGGTTGTGGCGCTAAAGACAGAAAACAATCAACAGATCAAACGATTGATTCTACTTATTTTAACATCTTTTGTGTCCTTGAGCCCAGGTACTGTTCACTCAAAAGACCAGGAGGCTGCGTGCACAAAGGGGTTAACCTGTTCAGTGCTGAGAAAATTTGAACACCACCCACCCGCAAGGGGTATAGATCCTCATGAGACCGTGCGGTTGCGGAGGCTCATGAGGATCTATGCCTCTTGCTGAAACCACTTTGAATTCATGTGTCTGAGACAGCTAGGGCTCTTTGGTGTTGACTTAACGAAGATTGCACAAACATGGTCCAGGTCAAATGGCACTGAAGGCGCTAAAGCCAAATGACCTGCTCATCAGAAATCACTTCCCATGCAAAATTAGCGCACCAAACAGGCTCATCCATCTGCAAGAGGCACAGATTCTCATGAGCCCCTGCAAACTGCAGAGGCTCATGAGAATCTATGCCTCTTGCTGACAAAGGTTGGCTTCATTTGTAGTCTCAGACTGATTGACTACAAGTAGGGTCTGCAGCCCTAAAAAGGCTAATAATGTACAACAGAGAGAGAGGCCAACATTATGAGAGACCACCTGTCATTAACCCTTTTAGCCCCAAGGTCCCATTTCTCAAATTTTAGAGGTGTTGCCTAACGACTATGTACCTGTTGTAGATGGATTGATCATGATAATTCAAGGGTAGTGCCAGATGAGCTTGGCGCCTTCAGGCGCCAATCTCATCTGGCACTACCCTTGAATTATCATGATCAATCCATCTCCTGCTGCAGGGTCCCGGGGCTAAAAGGGTTAAAGGCCACAATAGGTGACACTTTTTGCCCTACAAGCCTTCTCTTGAGACTATTAGGACTACCTTTACACATAAAAACCACACACTGGATATAAGAACGCAATTATGCTGACCTGTGCAGTGAATATGCACCTCTTCAACTTGACCATGTCTTCCTGCTGTAGGATGTCATCACCGTTTGGCAGGCTTCCCCTGCAAAAGACAGGGCTACGGTCAGGTCTTAGTCAGTGTCAAAATGAGCACTTCAATAGGCATACTGTGAAACCAACTCTCTCCCCTGTTCTGAAAATAAGTTTCCTAAAAACCAGCAGCCTAAGCCAAAACAAAACACAATACTACAGTGATGAAAACACTCTCAAACTAAATAAATGACCAATCTTTGCAAAACATAACATGAGGAAAACAGCAAATTACATGCATGAATACATCCCGCCACATACCGTAACTGGCAATTATAGCTTCTCCCCATGAACACTGTAATTGCCAATTACATGATATACAGAGAGCTTTAAGCTGATCAGCCATGTGGAAACATTTTCAATCTAGTACCTGAGGCAGATCTCAAAAATGCGTTTGCCAATCTGGTTCTGGACGTGGTTGACGGTCTCGCGCAGCTGCTTGGCAATGGCCTGACCTCGCAGCGATTCCACATTGAAGTTGTTAGTCCTGGCCGGGAAAATCAGGAAGGCTACCACTGTCATCTCGCTGTTGCATGACTGAAAAATTCATTTTTCTCTAAAAGGTATTTTTTCGAAAAATACTTACCGATGACATGACTTTGTGGAAATGTCTACTACTAGCTCAATTTTAGCCTCCTTACCCCTTGTGTGCCTACACAACCCGCTAGGCACTCGGGGAACCCCAGAGGGGCCGAGAGTTATCTCCCGCTCCTTCCTTACCAGTTCCTGTCACGAGACCAACCAGTCAGATACTTCGCTCGAAAGCGGCAAGCGGGGCAGGTGGGAGGGCCATCCGAGTCATGTCATCGGTAAGTATTTTTCGAAAAAATACCTTTTAGAGAAAAATGAATTTGTTTCCTCAAAAACATTACCGATGACATGACTTTGTGGAAGAATTGCGATGAGGCGGAGGGTGCCGCATGACAACTCCCTAGGAGGGAAAAGAGCCGTCCTCCCAGTCGCAACTCCCGACAATTTTAGCGAAGTGCATACCAACGGCGCAGGTGGCGCCGGGAGGGAGTGTTGCGCCGCGGCGATGTCCCCCACCATTGCGAGATTCTCTCGCTGGCCCGCCAGGTCCCTGAGGTAGAAGCGGGCGAATACAGATTCAGTTTCCCGTCCAAGGTAGCCACGATGTCCGTGACAGCGCATTTTCTAACAAACGTGGCGCTCGTGGCCATGGCTCGTACCTCGTGTGCGCATATGTGCAGCCTCTTCGCTCCCTGCAGGGAGAAATCTTGATGGGCGGAGCAAATGACTCAGGGGGCCAGGAAGAGAACGTCTGGGCCGTTATGTCATTCCGCCGATCTCAGAGGTAGGGAGAGGCGTGCACGCCCTCTGCGGAAGGCTTTAGATCGTCGCCGAGCAGTCAAAGGTGCGCACGGGATCCTGTTACCTGGTCTCCTGTGACAGGGGTTTGTTTCATAGCGGCCGTAAGGTAAAACCTGCGGCGCGGTCAGAGGGACCTGTTTGGCAAGGAAGGCCGGGGCAGTGAGAAGTAGCACGGACCCGTCCGCTCAGAACTGTAAGCAGATAGGACGCGCCTAAGCGCGTGTAGCTCGCTCCCCCGCGAGGTGGTAGCCCGGGCCAGCAGGAAGCACGTGTAGCGTGTCACATCTGCGAACGGGCCGCTGTAAGGGTTCGAATCGGGCAGAATTCAACCACGTTAGCACCCAGGGTAGGTCCCAGCGGGGAAGGAGCGAGCGGTAGGCCTGGCGCCGGCTGCCGAAGTGTCCCATAAGGTGGGCGAGGTCTGTGCAGGCGCCCGGGTCTGGGTGTCCGCGGTGTCAACGTGTAAGCGAGCCTGGACAGGTGACCCCTCACCGTGAAGGGGCTAGGTCTAGGTCTCAGCCGAGCCAGATAGAGCTCCGCCCGCTGCGGATACGACAATCCGTGAGGTTCAGGCTGTGATCGGGGCATCAGGAAACAGGACTCGCCATGTCCCACGTAGACTCGAGTGGCCGAAGGTCTGGGGGCTGCAGCGATCGCCTCCACCGCTGTACCCGAGTAGCCTCTAGCACCGAGGGCTTGCCGCACACCTCCAGTCGTGAAGGATGAGCCGCTCCGGGCAGGGAGGAACAGCGGCTGGCGCAGTGGCTTGAGCAAGGTGCGAGGAGTGGGAAGGCGCATGGGGGGGGGGGGGGGGGGGCCCGTGGCGAGGCTGAGAAGGGCCGGTGTTCCTGTGGCGGATCCAGGCGAACGGAGCGACTAACAGGAGGGCCGCCGGGCAGCGCCGAAGGTTGAGGAGGACTTTAGGTACGAGGATCGTCGAGGAAAGGCGGAGGCCGCCAGGACGTCCCAGGGAATGGAGCGCGCATCGACAGCCCAAGCCCAGGGATCGGGAATCGGGGCGACGAAGAGGGGAAGCCTAAGGTTCCACCTTGTGGCGAACCAGTCGACCTGGGGAGACTCCTAACGGGCGCGGGTCCACCGATAGATGTCCTGCCGAAGGGTCCAATCCGCATGCAAGAGCTGGCCGCGACGGGACAGCGAGTCGGTCCCGACGTACAGCTGTCCGGGAATGTGTCGGGCTCGCCAAGAAGGTCCGGTCCTCGCACCAACCCCAGCTCTGGTAGAGAAGCATACCAAGCTCGAGAGAGCGTGTGCCACCTTGTACCTGGAAGTAATCCACCAAAGATGTGTTGTCAGAGAGGGCGAGCAGCTCCTGGTGTCTGAGGAGGTCATCCCAGCAATGAAGGGCTCGTCAACGGCCTGCATCACTGGCCGGACGATGAGATAGTGCGTTAATCCGAGGGCCGAGGGCCGGAAGTCAAGGGGAACCGCGGCAGGAGATGAGCATTCCACACAGAGAGGCTCGCGTCGAACCCAGAGAGTACTGGGGCGGAGAAGATGCCCGGGGAACTGCCGAAGCCAGCCAAGCGGCGTCGGTCCACCGACGAAGGCGAGGCGACAGAATCTGGGGCACCGGCGCCATCGTCGATACGTCGCCGGAAGCCGGGCGCCCAAGGAGTAGGAGATGCAGCAGCAACGGCTGGGCGTAGAGACGACCTAGGGAAGGAGTGAGATCAGACTTGCCCTCGTTTACTAGGAAGCCCCAAGTACGTCAGGAGGTGCAGTAGCGCGTCCTTGTCTGTCGCGAGAGAGCTCTCAGACTGGCGGCGAAGGAAGAGGTCGTCTGGGTAGATCGACGTCGGACTGGAGGAGGACTGTCGGGCCTTCGCGACTAAGGAGTCCATCGGCCCGGTGAACCGCCAGGGCAGAGGTTGAGACCGAACGGGAGCGCGGGAAACTGGAGAAGACGCCGTCGATCGCGACCAGCGAACTTCCTGGGGGCCTGGAGCATCGAGACAGCAGGTACACATCGGAAAGGTCCAAGCCGCCTGCGCAGTCTAAGGCTAGCCCGCTGCTTTCAGGGCTCTGGCAGTCTCCATCCGGAAGGAGGGCCGAATCTGTACAGGCCGAGAGAAGAAACCTGACGCCACTTCCTCCAGGCTTCGGAACGAAAAATCGGCGGCTGTAGAAGGTTGGCGAGTCTGAGAATCGGAAAACCTCCGTGGCAACTTACCTGAGGGAGGAGACACCTCCCGCCGCGCGGAGGCCTCAGCGCAACACGGGGAACATGAGACCTCGAGGGAAAAGGACGGCCAAGACGGGGTCAGGGCACAGTCGGCGGAGGCAGCGAAGCGTAGACCGACGCGAGGTAGGCGGCGCGGTAGGCGACTCCGCTAAGAAGAGCCGATCAACCCGGCGGCGTGATAGAAGGAAGCCAGGCGTCTTCCACACGACGAACCAGGGCTTGAGTGAGCAGCTCCAGGAACCCAGCGCAGGCTAAGGTGTTCCGCACCAGGGACGCAGTCAAATCCAGGCCACGAGGGGGGGAACGGGGAAGAAGAGCGGAGCCGCCAGCTTGCGACACGGCAGGGGGTTCCATCGCAGGAAGAGGGATGGAGGAAGCCTGGGAATGGCCGGCATACCAGTCCCGACGGAAGGTGATGTCCAGGCCAGCCGGCCAGCGACGAACGGAGAAGAACACTGGCCCTCGAGACGCGGGAAGTTGCAGGTGCGCTGAGAAGGCATCTCGCAGCTCCTCAAATCCAGGCGGCTGGGGAAGCGACTTGAACCTCTTAACTTGACGCTCGGCATCCACCAAGGCAGAGACCTTCCTCTTCAGGGGGGGAGAGGCTGGGCAGGAGTCCGCTGGCAGAGTGGCTGCGGTGATCCTGGCGGCTTCGTCCAAAGCTAAGAGGGTCTCCGCACGGGACGACGACGGAAGGGTCGAGGGGACATCAACACCGACGTCGGCGGGCGAAAGGGAGCGACCATCCTCATCCAACAGGGCTGAGACGGAGTCCTCGGGCAGCAAACTGATGGCTTCTTCGTCCAGGGGGCGGCGAGAAGGCGGGCGAGGCACCGAGGAAGGCCGAAGCTTGGGCGGGGACGCGTGTCGAACCTCGCGGGAAGCCCGGGAACGAGCCGGCAGCGACGACGGAGGCGGGGATCGCCGAGGCGACCGCGAGAAGAAGTGATGAGGGGTCCTGTCCGGTGCGCGGGAACGACGTCTGGACGAAGGACGGCGGACAACCGAAGAGGGGCGCCGATGAAGGCGGCGACGCGGCGGACGCATCGAACGGTGCGAGCGCGAACGCGCACGCGACGAGGAGTGGCGGTGGGAGCGGCGACGATCCCGGCGCGGGGAATGATCTTTCCGGCGGCGCTCGCGGGCGAGCGCGAGTGTCTAGAACTGACGGTGGAACGGGATGAGTCAGGGGCGCGACTGTGTCGCGTAGGTTGAGGCTGAGGTCTCTCCTGGCCGGACTCAGTGAGAAGGGCTCTATGCCGGCGTACAGATCCTCCGGAAGGATCAGCGGGCTTATCGTGGAGAGAGAGAGAGGAGGAAGGCCAGTCAACGTGGGACGGCTCGTGGCGGACTGCTGCAGGCCGGGCTCAGTGAGGCGGGCGCTCTGCCGGTAAACAGACCCTCCGGAAGGGTCAGCGGGCGTGGCAGCAGTGGCAGTCCTCTGATCAGCCAGCAAGTGAACTGAAAGTGGAACGGTGGGAGTCGGGGCGCGACTGTGTCGCGCAAGCTAAAGCTGACGCCTCTCTTGGCCAGACTCCGAGAGCAGGGCGCTATGCCGGCGTTCAGATCCTCCGGAAGGATCAGCGGCTTGTGGTGAGAGACGGGTGAGGAAGGCCAGTCAACGTGGGACGGCTCAGGGCAGACTGCTGCAGGCCGGGCTCAGTGAGGCGGGCGCTCTGCCGGCAAACAGACCCTCCGGAAGGGTCAGCGGGCGTGGCAGCAGTGGCGGTCCTCTGGTCAGCCAGCAACACCGAGTCCCAACAGGAATCCTTTCCGTGAGGCCAGGGCGGGAAAGGGCGGTCAGCCCCGTAAGGGCTGCAGAAGTATCAACCGGAGCCGGAAGAGAGGAAGCAGGCAGGGGCCGCTCTCGTCGGTACAGGCCCCAGAGGTCCGACCAAACATATCCGGCCAGGTCGCACAGACATACACAGGTGGTCCGGGTAGCAGCCCGCACAAGGTAGGCAGACCGCATGGTCATCCGTCGGCACTGGAAGTTTCCCCATAGGGAGCACATAAACATTTGGGTTCTGTAACAGACAAAGGGCATAGCAAGGTCGCAAACACAGGCAAGAGGGCGCCGAGCCCTCCTTTGTGATATCATTGTTTCATCTCACCAGCCCGACCGGGCATTCTCTTTTCAATTAGTGGGAATGGCATTTTTATCATATGCCCTTGATTATGCGTGCTGTGTACATGAAGGCGAGACAAGCAAACGTAAGCCGAGTCTGTAGAGATTGACTAGATGGAATGAGGCAAGTCCATATCCCATTCCTGCCCCCCCGGGGATACGAACCCGGGATCTTTGGTATCAGTTTCAGCCCACTTAATCAAATTTCAAATACAAACGATTTTGAAATTCCAAAACTACAGTAGCTCGCCTGAGCTTGCCCCCCGCACCACGTGAATGTTCTGTGTCTACGTACAGTGTGTGAGCGAATGCGCGTGATTCACGTGAGCGTGCTTGTTGGGTTCAGTACGCGGCGGCGCTTAGAGCCGAATTTCAATTGGGATAAAGCGCCTATTTAATGCGCTTATTATTATCATTATTATTATCTTACGACTGCCAGCACAGTGTCTTATCCACTAAGCTACCTCCCCCTGTCCACCAAGGAACCCCAGGCGCCGTGACCGCCGGCGCGTGAAACAATGGTTATACTCTCCAAGGGCTAAAGGGCCTTTAAGCTGGACGAACGGAACGTGAGTGCCGCCAGGCCCTACGAAAACCAGCGTCTGAAAGGCAAAATCAACTCGTAAGCTAACGAGGCAGAACCAGGAGAGAGAAGGCGACGTCCCGCTAGGAGAGTCGCAAGAAGGCTGTGCAAGGCACGGAAATTATTTCAATAGTTGGTGCCCTTATGTCATAACCACAACGAAAGACGAGTCCCACGGCAGCCGGCTCTCGACCCGAGGGCCGGCTGTGGGTAGCTACCGTTACCTTACCTCCAAGCCGAAGCGGGAACGGGGGAAAGGGTAGCCATACAGCAGTCACAGCATGGAGGAGAGCCGAGGGAACCCGGAACGGCGCCAAGGAAGAAGCAGGCAGCGCTAGAAGGCGGCAGGCACGGAAGAGAAGTCGAAACGAGCGTAGGCAAGCCGAAGACCGGTCAAGGCACAGCGGAGCAAAGCCCGACACGTCTTCTCGGCACGAGCGAAGTAGCAAGACTGGTTGGTCTCGTGACAGGAACTGGTAAGGAAGGAGCGGGAGATAACTCTCGGCCCCTCTGGGGTTCCCCGAGTGCCTAGCGGGTTGTGTAGGCACACAACGGGTAAGGAGGCTAAAATTGAGCTAGTAGTAGACATTTCCACAAAGTCATGTCATCGGTAATGTTTTTGAGGAAACAATTAGAGTATCAAGCTTATGTATAGAGTTCATACTTTCATGTTACAAACATCTAACGCATTTGAGATGTGCCACATATGGATATATGTGGCTCATCATCATGTATCTGTATGTGGTGTGTAGCATACGAGTCAGAGCACAGTGAACTTCCAATGTAACAAAATGCCAGGAACAATAAACGTTTTCAATGTTATGTATGTTTTTTAACCCCTTCACTGCCGAGAATAAGTGAACGATCCTACTGCAAAAGATAAATCCTCATGAGTCCCATGACTGTGGGGCACATGAGGATCTAAAAAGCATCTTATCTGACTTGTTAATTCAACTTTCTCATCAGCAAAGCTGACTGTATTCACATTTACCAAATATATTAACATATACCTAACAATCTATTATAATAAAAGTTCTTTAAGTTTAATATCTATAAATGGACCTATCTTTCAACTATACATTTTCATTAATTACCACCAACAAATCATCACAGCGGCATACAATAGGAAGAGTGGGGAAATGTGGGGGGGGGGGGGGGGGGGGGTGGGGGGGGGGGGGGGCCGCAGTTTTGGTTAATGATAAACCCCGCAATGGACAAATTTCCTTTGACTTGTGTAAAATCCATAAAGAAAATGCTCAAAAAGTCTCTCACCTTCAAGTAGTGATTCAGACGTGCCAGTGACTCGATGAACATGTCTGCTCCTTTGTTGGAGAACTCGTAGCGCCCAGCCGTAAAGAAGTAGAGCGTCTTGTCTAGATCAAAGTCATAATGACTGCGGACACAAGTGCAACCAATAAACAATATTAAAATAGAAGACTGGAATATCAAGTTGAGGAAACAAATGACAAAACAGACACATCTGCAGCATACTTAGCCCATTAAACAGCACGGCTGCATTTCCTAGATTCTTTGGGGTGTCACCTAACGACTATGTAGCAGTTGTAGGAGATGGATCGACCACGATAATTCAAGGGCAGTGCCAGATTAGCTTGGCGCCATCATGCACCAAGCTAATCTGGCACTGCCCTTGAATTATCATAGTCGATCCATCTCCTGCTGTACTGCCTTTGGGCTAAATGGTTAACCCCTTCAATGCCAAGACAAGACAGGCAAAGCCATTATGGCTCATGTGTATGACCAATTTACATAATTATGTGTGACCTTTATGACAAGGGCTGGCTTCTGCAGCAGCAAAATCCATGTTTTCTGAAAATGTAAGAATTTTTCACACATCTGTCCACCTCCAGTGACCCTTGACCTTTGTGATGAGTTGACTAAATTAGTATGCACAGGAAGGTCTTATCATCAGCTATCTTTGTACCAAATTTGGTTGAAAAATTTGCCAAAATGTGCATTTTTCACACATTTGCCAGCCTCCTCTTGTGACCCTTGACCTATCTTCTGAGGGGTCATCGAAATTAGTGTGCATAGAAAGGTCTTCCCATCACGTATCGCTGTAGCAAGTTTGGGTTTAAAGTTGTGAATAGTATTTGAGAAAAAACATCTCTTGTCAAAATACGGCTATTATGGACCTATTTCCTGAGCCCTTGTGACCCTTGACCTCTCCAAGGGGTCATCCAAATTAGTATGGATAGATAGGTCTTACCATCAAGTATCTCTGTACCAAGTTTGGGTTTGAAGTTGTGAACAGTATTTGAGAAAAAAGATCTTTTGTCAAAATAAGGCTATTATTCATCTATTTCCTGAGCTCTTGTGACCCTTGACCTTTCCAAGGGGTCAACCAAATTAGTATGCATAGAAAGGTCTTACCATCAGGTACCTTTGTGCCAAGTTTGGGTTTGAAGTTGTGAATAGTATTTGAGAAAAAAAAATTATGTCAAAATATAGCTATTTTTGACCTATTTCCTGATCCCCTCTGACCTTGACCTTTGTGAGGTCACTCAAATTGGTATGTTTAGAAAGGTCTTGCCACAAAGTATCTTTGGGCCAAGTTTGAAGACTGTGGCTTGAATAGTCTCCGAGAAAATTCCAATATTAAAGTTTACCACGCATGATGCCGGATGGACGACAGCGGAAGCCGAACGGATGACCCCTTACCCAAAACAGACTCACTTCTGCTTCGCACATGAGCCAAAAAACAGACCACAATCCAGACTGCAAGACACAGGTCCTGATGAGCCCCTGCAGTTGTGGGAGGTCATGAGGATCTATCCCTCTTGCTGACACCACTTTGTATCTGTGTCCCTCAGATGGCTCGTGCTCTTCGGCATTAAATTAACAAAGGTTTAAGAAACACAAAAAGAACGACGGTCAGGAAAAATATGTGGCTCCTGTAGTCTGTGATTATGTTAAAGAAAGTTGGATTGAAAAAAATCATACCATGTGTCTATTCTGATTTTTTCTCCTTTCTGTTTAAGTTGTCAACGTCTTCAATGATGTTTAAAAAGAGCACCAAAAGAAATTCTGCAAATGCAAGGGACATCGATCTTCATGAGCCCCTGCAGTCGCCTGAGCTCATAAAGATCTATATCTCTTGCTCATACCATGTTGTATCCATGTTCCTTAAATAGGTTCTTTGGCGCTGAATTAACCCCTTAAATCCTGGGGTTGAATTTTTCAGACTTGTGAGTTGTCCTAGCCATGCTGTTTTGCAGTCCAAGAGATAGATGTACCATGATAGTTGAAGTGTGGTGCCAGGACAGCTTAGTGCCCCTGGGCGCCATCCTGTTCAGGCACCACTCTTGAACTATCATGGTCAAATTTATCTCATGTTAGAGTGTATCAGGACTTAAATGGTTGACAATGAGTTCAGGGACACAGTCTGCATCAAATGGCAGGGAAAGGGTTAACTCTCTCAAGACGTGCTGCATCCGGATTCGCGGCTTTACGCTGCGAATCCGGATGGGGCACGTCTAGAAAAAGTTAAACATTTTTAATGATTTTCAACCTGGTCACAAAGTAAAGTAGGTTATAGCACTGTCAGGGGAGAGAAATGTGCATGAGCGACCAGTGATCATAGATCTACTGTGGCCAAAGCACACAAAAAAAAAAAAAGATAGAAAAGAGAGGGGGCGCTAAGAGAGTGACTGAAAGCAATGCATATGGAAGCCCCCCTCACTCTCTTAGCACCCCCTCTCTTTCCTATCTTTTTTTTTTTTGTGTGCTTTGGCCACAGTAGATCTATGATCACTGGTCGCTCATGCACATTTCTCTCCCCTGACAGTGCTATAACCTACTTTACTTTGTGACCTTCCTGGAATATTAGCACTGGCAGTCTCCCCTTTTCTTTTCATTTGATTTTCAACCTATTTTAATGATTTTCAAAAAAGATTTGAAAGGATGACATTTATCTTACCCATAGAAATGTCCTCGCACAAAGTCATTCAGCTTTTCCTTGTTGATGGCGTGCAAATTCTGGAACTCATGGAGAGCGCTGAACTTCACCACATTCAGTCCATTGGGTGTGATTACATCTGAAATACATGCGACACTTCAAGATCAAAAGCATCTAGAGCTGTAAGGTCCAAAATCACAGATCAGCAAACACAAGTCAACACACATAAACTATTTACACCATGGCCTTAAGGTGAACAGTGAATGGTCAAAAGTTTGAATCAAACTGGGGTTACAATTTGCTGATATCCTCTCTGGTGCTCCATTTTGACTTAAAATCACCTGTGTTGTCGAAAGAGACGTTCAAAATTTAACTTTAAAGTTGTCCTTGAGGGAATGAAATACATCAATTTTTACTTCATTTCATACTTTTATTTTCTATTCATTATTTGAATGCTTAACAGTTTCTGTGCTAGGTAAAAATTTCCCATCGTTCTCAGCTTTAGCTTAACCCTTTGCGTGTCGGTTATGGTTTTCGTCACGGTGATTACTACAGGAATCATTGTGACAAAAACAGCTACCGACACGCAAAGGGTTAAAATAAGCTCGATACCACAGAGTGCCAAAAATAATACACCTGGTTTCCGTTTCAGCAGGTATTCAGCCTCTGTCCCTGTGATCTCGGAGACTGTGGTGAAAACGTGAGCACAGTGTACAGCTGCCCGTTCTACACAGTACCGATGGTAGATCTGCCGGTCCCCAGCCTCTTTGTCTAAATTGAACTGTCAACCAAACATTCCAATATTCAGATAAAAATTAAACAAGAAAGGCAAAACCCTTATGGCTTACGTGTACGACCAATCCACACGTCTGACAATAAGTAAAGGGATGGCTTCTGCAGTAACAAAATCCATTGTTTTCTCAAAATTTAATCAGTTTTCACACATCTGTAAAACCCCTGTGACCCTTGACCTTTGCGACTGAGTCGACTAAATTAGGATACATAGGAAGGTCTTTTCATCAGCTACATGTGTGCCAAATTTGATTGAAAAGTTTGCAAAACTGTTGAAAAAAAGCATCTTTTGTCAAAATATGGCAATTTTGGACCTATTTCTTGAGCTGTTGTGGCCCTTGACCTTTCTGAGGGGTTGTCCAAATTGCATAGAAAGGTCTTACCATCAGTTATCTTTATACCAAGTTGTGACTAGTATTTGAGAAAAAACATCTTTTGTCAAAATATGGCCATTTTGGGCCTATTTCCTGAGCTTTTGTGACCCTTGACCTTTCTAAGGGATCAACCAAATTAAAGTGCGCATAAAGGTCTTAACATCAGGTATCTTTGTACCAAGTTTGGGTTTGAAGTTGTGAATAGTATTTAAGAAAAAATAAATTATGTCCCAAAATAGCTATTTTTGATATATTTCCTGATCCCCTGTGACCTTGACCTTTGTGAGAGGTCACTCAAATTGGTATGTTTAGAAAGGTCTTGCCACAAAGTATCCTTGGGCCAAGTTTGAAGACTGTAGCTTGAATAGTCTCCGAGAAAATGCCAACGTTAAAGTTTACCAAGGAACACACCCGACGGACGGCAGACGACGGACAACCGCTGGCCCAGAATATAGACTCACTTTTGCTTTGCACGTGAGCCCAAAAACAAGAAAGGCAAAGCCGTTAAGACTCACCCGTATGACCTATACTATTTACATATGTGCGACCTATGTGACAATAAGTAAACGGCTGGATTGCGCGCCAGCAAAATCCATGTTTTTTTCAAAATGTAAGCATTTTTCACATATGTCAACCCCTGTGACCCTTGACCTTTGCTACGAGTCAACTAAATTTGTATGCATAGGAAGGTCTTATCATCAGCTACCTTTGTAACAAATTTGATTGAAAATTTGCAAAAATGTTGATAATACCTACAATTTTATCAAAAATTGGCATTTTACACACATTTGCCAGCCTCTTGTGACACTTGACCTTTTTGAGGGCTCATCCAAATTAGTATGCATAGATAGGTCTTGCTATCAGGTATCTCAATACCAAATTTGGGTTTGAAGTTGTGAATAGTATTTGAGAAAAAACATCTTTTGTCAAAATTTTTCACCTATTTCTGAGCTCTTGTGACCCTTGATCTTTCCAAGGGATCAACCAAATTAGTATGTATGTAGAAAGGTCTTACCATCAGGTATCTTTGTACCAAGTTTTAGGTTTGAAGTTGTGAATAGTATTTGAGAAAAAATAAAAATTATGTCAAAATATATCTATTTTTGACATATTTCCTGATCCCCTGTGACCCTGATCTTTGTGAGAGGTCACTCAAATTGGTATTTTTAGAATAGTCTTGCCACAAAGTATCCTTGGGACAAGTTTGAAGACTGTGGCTTGAATAGTCTCTGAGAAAATGCCAACGTTAAAGTTTACCACAGACAGACGGGACAGACGACCACTGGCTCAAAACAAAGACTCACTTTTGCTTCGCACGTGAGCCAACAAGGCAAAATACAGACTGTTGAATGCAACTTCATGCTATTGTATCTACAATTGGGGGGGCTCATGAGGATCTATGCCTTTTACAACTGGTGCCTCAGGCTGACACTCCCCCCCCCCCCCCCCCCCCCCCCACAAAAAAAAAAACAAACACTTTTGTCACTGGGTCCCATGCGAGTCAGAGACCTGTGCGCATAACAGAAGCTGACCTGTACTAGTCCTACCTTGTCTAGATTGTTGTAGAAGTCGGCACTGCCTGCACACAGGTATCGCCCCAGCAGTGTAGCATGAGTGGTGAAAATCAGACTAACGTTGAGCTGTCGTAGTCGCGTGAAGATGAGCCCTGCACCTGCTAGCCACTCGTGGAAGTGACCTAGCACTACAGGGTCACCTGGTAGATTTTTTATAAACTGTAACAGTCAAAAAGAATAATTCTGTGACTGACAAATCGGCCATTCATCCCATCCATCCACTAGAGCTGTTTATCAGCAGCCATATGGCTGCAGGGGTTTGCTACACGGACCCTTGTAGGTCTGAGGGAGGTCAAAGGAACTATTGTAGCCCAAAGGCCTGAGGGGTACAATGGTTCCTTTGACCTCCTAAAGGTCTACAAGTGTCCATGCAGCAAGCCCCTGCTACCAATAATGTATTTGTTTTCATTCCTCCACTATTTTCGTTACAAAAATCAAGAAGAAATTTTCCGACATGGAACACGCCCGACATGACCGACATCAAAGGAATATACATTTACACATAATAGACTTATGACCTAATTTAAAATCTTTCATGACGCTGCCGTCTCTAGTAGTGTGCCTGCTGTTTCGAACAACACTAAGTAACTTTTTACTTTAGAATGTTTTGGTGATCTTTTATAAAACAAAACTCGCATCCAAGATGTGTCACAAAGAGGGCTACAAGAAGTTTGCCATTTGTCGCTATAAGGGTTTTTGTAGCTCGGTCATGTGGTACAGTTTGCGCTAAAGAGATTGGTCATGTGACGTAGGGATGAAAACAAATATAATTATATCATCTCAGAGTCACCTAGACAGATTCATTACAAACTGTATCATTGAAAAAATCTTTTTATCGACAGCAAATTGGAAATGCATCTAACATCGCTGCATGCCAACCATCAAGTACATTAACACTTTTAGCCCTGGATCCATACAGCAGTAGATGGCTTGACCATGATAATTCAAGGGTAGTGCCAGATTAGCTTGGCGCCTGAAAGATGTCCGGATGGAGAGACCATTCTGTGTGGAGAAGCTGACCCTGCTGTGACAGGGAGTCCGCGAGGACATTCAGGTGTCCTGGTATGTGTCGCGCTCAAAGAGTGATGCCGCGATCCCTGCACCACAGGAGAACGTGAAACAGGAGAATGCGTCCTGGTTCTGAATGTAGGCGACTACCGTGGTGTTGTCGGAGAGATCAGGAATTATCATAGTCAAGCCATCTCCTGCAACTTGTACATAGTTGTTAGGCAGCACCTCCAAAGTTTGAGAAATGGGACGTTGGAGCTAAAAGGGTTATAAACACAGCAAAGACATTGTGAAGAATACATTGGGATCAAAAGGAGACTCAACCCAACATCAAAACCCACATCAAATTAGTACGTTTCACATCACTGCTTGTGGATGCAGCTTGGGTTTCTGAAATATCTATTAATTCAGCGAGAAAGAGCTCCAGAAACATCAATACAAAGCCATGTCAGCAAGAGGCAAAGATCCTCATGTGCCACAACTACGAGGGCTCATGAGGTTCTATGTCTCTTGCAGTTACATCATGTTCACCTTTTCTCCGCAGTGAAATGGTGAAGTACATTTCACTTCACTTATCTCTGATCAGTTGCCAGTGTGTACATCCTTTTATGTTTCACAGATTAGAACACATTGTTGGTACTTTGTGCTAGTCTGTGATTTTGACCTTAGAACATTTATATGCAAGGTCCAAAATCACAGACCAGCACACACAAACACATGCACTCAAGGAAAACTCAGACAGTATAAATTAGTCTTTTAGTGTCATATGCAGGTATCATGTACCCCTTAGGTCTTCTCTTTATTGACAGTGTAGCACCATCGTGGGGGCGCATCAGCATCATCAAAATGCCTTTAAATTGCGGATGGTTTTCTTATGTGAGTTTGTATGTGTGTGCGTAGATTAAATTTGTTTAAAGGGAGTGAGATTCTGCATACATACATTTTTTGTAACTTAGAGTCCCCTGCTCCTGGGGATTCAGCGCAATATAAATGCTCTTTATTATGTAAACCTAGAAACAAAAGTTAGTGGCCCAACACCAAACAAAATGTCCTTCCGAGCTCCAAATTTTGAGATTGCTGGTCAGGCTACAGTTTAAGGAGTGTAATCACCTGATGTTTTTCAAGTCACCATGGGCAGCCTCCTCGCGCTGGGACCATATGGCATTGAGGCGCGTCCCCTGGGTGGTGGATAGGGGGTTCCTCGTGAGAGGGGTGCACCGAAGAAATAAGGTGCCGTGAACCAACATGGTCTAAGGGAAGGTGACCCCGACAGAAAACCCCTGGTCCTCCTAGTAAGGAGGTTGGGCGTGGGGGTAGCTTCCCCACCCTGCAAAAAAGGAAATAGCTACAAAAACGCCGACGAAAAGACTAACAGTAATTCCTTTCCTGGAGGAGGAAGGTTCTTCTACCAAAAGACTTATGACGTCCTGTGGTGAAAGCCGGAAGTCTTCGGAAGCCACAGGACCGAGCCGCCTCTCTCTATCCAGGGATACAACCATGGGCACATGGAACGTCAAGACCATGTACCAGAGCGGCAAGGCCGCCCAGATAGCAGCGGAAATGCAAAAGTACAACCTTTCCCTGCTAGGTATCAGTGAAGCTAGTTGGACGCAGTCTGGCCAGAAAAGGCTGTCAAGTGGGGAGATGATTCTGTATTCAGGTCATGAAGAGGAGAATGCCCCCCATACAGAAGGTGTAGCATTCATGCTGTCACCAGTGGCACAGAGAGCGCTGATGGGCTGGGAACCTCTTGGGCCAAAAATTATCACAGCAGCCTTCAGAACCAAGAAAAAGCTCAAGGTGAACGTCATCCAGTGTTATGCGCCCACTAATGACAGTGACGAGGAAGAGAAACAAGAGTTCTACGACCGACTCCAGAGTGCCGTAGACAAATGTGCGGAGCGAGACATTACCATCGTCATGGGCGATTTTAATGCCAAAATAGGGGAGGACAACACCGGATACGAAGAGGTGATGGGGAGACAGGGACTAGGCTCGGAGATGAGTGAGAACGGGGAGAGGTTTGTAGACTTTTGTGCTCTAAACCGACTTGTCATTGGAGGCAGCATCTTCCCACACAGAAGAATACACAAAGCAACTTGGGTCTCACCTGACCATACAACAAAGAACCAAATAGACCATATCTGCATTAGCAAGAAATTTAGAAGATCCCTTCAAGATGTTCGAGTGAGGAGGGGAGCAGATGTCGCCTCAGACCACCATCTGCTTACCTTAAGAATGAAGCTCAAGCTAAAGAAAAGCCGCACAGAGACGACAAGAAGACAGCGTTATAATGTAGGCCTCCTGAGAGAAACTGGAGTTAGAGAAGAGTTCAAACTGGTGCTGTCCAACAGGTTTCAAGCGCTACAGGAGCTAGTAAATGAAGAGGAGGCGGTCACCACAGAGCAGCAGTGGAAGGCAGTTAGAGAGGCGCTGATCTCAACCTGCAAAGACACTGTAGGGTTCAGGAAACACCATCACAAGGACTGGCTGTCGGCACAGACCTTGAAGAAGATAGAAGTGAGGAAGCAGAAGAAAGCATTGTCAACAACAGTCGCACGAGAGCAGCCAAAGTAAGGGCACAGGGGGAATACTGGGAAGCCAACCGCGAGGTGAAGAGGAGTATCAGGGCAGACAAGAGGGCCTACACAGACAGCCTGGCAGCAGAGGCAGAAAAGGCAGCAGGCAGCGGCAACATGAAACAGCTCTACGACATTACCAGAAGATTGTCAGGCAAGTATGGCCATACAGAAAGACCAGTAAAAGACAAAGAAGGCAAGCCTATTGCAGACAGAGCAGACCAACTCGACAGATGGGCCGAGTATTTTGAAGAGTTACTGAACAGACCTAGCCCACCCGACCCCCCAGACAACCAGCCGGCAGAGACCGACCTACCCATCAGCTGTGACAGACCCAGCCGGGAAGAGATCAGAAGAGCAGTGGCATTTTTGAAGAACGGCAAAGCAGCAGGCCCAGATGGCATCCCAGCGGAGTCTCTGAAAGCAGACCTAGAGACAACAGTGGAGATGCTGTACCCACTGGTTTGGAAAGATCTGGGAAGAGGAGGTGATGCCAGCTGACTGGAAGGAGGGGTACCTAATCAAGCTTCCCAAGAAAGGCGACCTCAGCAAGTGCTCCAACTACAGAGGAATCACCTTGCTGTCAGTACCAGGAAAGGTCCTCAACAGGATCATCCTGGAGAGAATGAAGAGCTCCGTTGACCCCCAGCTGAGAGACCAGCAAGCAGGATTCAGGAAGAACCGATCATGTACAGACCAGATCGCCACTCTCCGCATCATCGTGGAACAGTCTCTGGAGTGGAGCTCCCCGCTGTACGTCAACTTTGTGGATTATGAGAAAGCATTTGACAGTGTGGACCGAGAGACTCTGTGGAAACTCCTACGACACTACGGTGTACCCGCAAAGCTCGTCAGCCTGATCAAGAGCAGCTGCGATGGCATGACATGTCGCGTGATCCACGAAGGGCAGTTCACCAGGGAGCTCCAGGTCAGAACTGGTGTCAGGCAGGGGTGTCTGCTGTCTCCGTTCCTCTTCCTACTGGCCATAGACTGGGTCATGAAGATGACCACAGAGCACAGACGAAGTGGAATACAGTGGACACTGTGGACACAGCTTGACGACCTCGATTTTGCAGACGACTTGGCATTACTGTCCCACACTCATCAACAAGTGCAGGACAAGACCACGAGGCTTGCTGACATCTCGTCCCAAGTGGGCCTCACCATTCACAAACAGAAAACAAAGACAATGAGGCTGAACGCAACCAGGGAAGAACCAGTCTTGCTTGCTGGCACCCCGTTGGAGGAGGTGGAGTCCTTCACCTATCTCGGGAGCATCATAGACAAAAAAGGCGGCACTGATGCAGATGTCAGAGCACGAATCGGTAAAGCCAGAGCAGCCTTTCTCCAGTTGAAAAAAGTGTGGAGTTCCAGAGAGCTGTCACAACACACCAAAGTCCGGATTTTCAACTCCAATGTAAAAGCAGTTCTCCTATATGGAGCAGAGACTTGGAGGTTGACAAAAACCACAGTCAACAGAGTACAGACCTTCATGAACAGTTGCCTTAGAAGAATTTTGAAAATCCACTGGCCAGAGAAGATCAGCAACGTCAGAATCTGGAAGAGAACAGAGCAGATAACAGCAGAGAATGAAATTGGGCGAAGAAGATGGGGATGGATCGGTCACAGTCTGAGAAAGCCAGTTTCCAGCATCACTAGGCAGGCATTGTCATGGAACCCCCAGGGAATGAGGAAAAGAGGTAGGCCGAGAAACTCCTGGCGTCGAGACCTCCAAGCAGACATCAAGAGACTGGGAACCACCTGGAGTAGAATCGAAGGAGAAGCACAGGACAGGAGCTGCTGGAGGTCTTTCGTCGACGACCTATACCCGGGTAGGTAAGTAAGTAAGATGGGCAGCCTGTTTCATCAGCCCTGCATACAAACAGTTATCTACTTTTGACACCGATGTAGCAGAGCGCCATAAGCCTCTGTCCCCATGTAGTTATTTTTAGTCCACGTCCGAGGTTGCCTGGTTCAGCCGCTAGATGTGACAGCACCACTTGCGTGTTGCGGCGAGTCTTCTGTTTTAGTAATGGTTTCATAACTTGTGTCTTTTGTTTATTTTTGAAGCCTCATAGCTCCCGTTCTATTAAACGTAGAAAGCTGTTTCGATAGTCATTAGATTCAGCACAGTTCCTGCTTTTAGAATATCTATTTGGTTTTGTACGATCTGTAACCTGTCTTAGTTAGATTTACGTTTTTCATGCTTTTTCACGTTTCACTTGGCTTGTGTGACAGTCATTAAAAAATCATATTAATTTCAGTTTAGCGTTAAGCTTTTCCTGATTTAGTTCATTGAAAAGCCCTTTAAATTCTCTTTCGGAAATGCTAAGATTTATTAGTATTGAACGTATAGTTCGCTAGTTATTAAAGTTTATTCAGGTTTGAACTAACACAATTTTTGCTATTTTCTTCGCCTAGACGAGCCGTTTCGGCTACGCGAGGGAGGTGCTTTCTTTGCGGCCCGCGCTATACCTATTTAAAGCTGAGCATCCGGCCGGCTTGTAGCAGACGACTATTTGCGTACTAGTTATTAGTGCATATAGCTAGTAGCGGCCGGTTTCACATCAAGTATTTCATTGTGTTTCTGGAAACTGGACTGCGGGTCGAATGCCCTGTAAGTAGTGATTATTTTGTGTACATATTCATTGTGTGTTTTTGCTAGTGATGATTTTCTTGATGTTTGATTCTTCATTATTGTCAGAACTCGCATTTTAGGAAGCCAGTTTTGGATAATGTGTTTCCGCTTTTGACAATAGGTTGCGATCCACATTGTAACTTTGTGGTGGTTTCTCTTTTGTTCCCATTTGTAATGTCAGTGCTCGAAGTTGGAGAATGTAGTTTTTGGCTTGATCGTTATTACTGTCTTGTGGGAACGATTGAGAGTTTGTGTAGTTTACCGAGTCTTTGAAGAGACTTTCGTTAGAAATAGTACCAGGTCCGGAGAATATAGTTCTTCGAGGTTGACAATCTTCATGTATCAGCATCGCTTTGTTAAATTTATGTTAGTTACGTTGTTATCCATTCTTATATTGTGCTCAGTCCCTTGCTATTTTGACTCTATGCTCTGTCTTCTCTCTCTCCTTTGCCTATCGCTTCGCTAATACCCCCTTACCTGTGTATCTTTTTC
The DNA here is from genome assembly GCA_036245525.1 of Semisulcospira habei. Classification (NCBI taxonomy): domain Eukaryota; kingdom Metazoa; phylum Mollusca; class Gastropoda; family Semisulcospiridae; genus Semisulcospira; species Semisulcospira habei. The sequence continues at coordinate 87,031,085 of BTPG01000006.1, read as the reverse complement.
GCGCTACTCATTGACGTCACTACTATCCGCCATGTTTGTTTATGCATTGCTATGCCTTAGTTGTTCACTTGGCGCCATGCATTGTGTACTAGCCATTTCAGTAGCCATGCAATTATATAGTTACTCCTTGATTTCATTTATTTATATTTTCGTGTTAGTTATGCATCAGCGTGTGAATATGTTTACCAAAGATGCAGGTGCGCGCCCCTATGATCCCCGATCATACGGGAACGCTTCTGCAACCATAATCACACCGTACTCAGCTGCGAACCCCTAGGATCTTCGATCCTACGGGAACGTGGCTGATAACACGGGTAATAGTTACTAGTTGTAATTCATCAGTTATGATTTGGTGGTTTAGAATCGGGAGTAACTCGATTCTGCTGAACGCAGTTGCGCGCTCCTAGGATTCTGAATCCTACGGGAACGTGACACTATATTCGTTGCATGCAGGTGCCCACCTCTAGGATCTCTATGCCTATTGGAGCGCATCTGTCATGCTACCGCTAGTACAGTCATTAGGTATGTACTTGTTTGTGGTCATATTTACGGTAGCGTACCTCTATGATTTCTAATCATAGTGGCTCGCTTCTGTAAGACTATATTGAGTTTATTGGCCTCCTAATTTGTGTATTTTAGTATTTAGTCTTTGAGTAGAGATTTAGTGGTTTTATGAGTAGAGATTTAGTGGTTTTATTAGCACTGCTTTGGTATAGTTCATTTGATTAGTTATTGGTTTGCTACTGATGCATGACATTTTCCTTTTCCTTCTCTCTCTCTTGGCTTGACTTCGCGAACGAAGATTTTATAGGAGTTGCCCACGACGTCTGCAGGCTTGTTCGTGGCTGCGGAGGCCAATCCGAGACAGGCAGGTTCGACCGCAGTGGCTGCAGGGGAAGGTATGGCCAGGGTTCTGAGCTGCGGCATCTCTGTTTTTTCTCCTGAGCCGCTTGTCCTTAAGGCTAGCTCTGTGAGAGTCCTCAAAGGAGACAGCTGCCTTGTAAATGGTGGAGCGCCAGGTGTCACGGTCCGCAGCAAGCGAAGACCACTGGTGGTGGTCGATTTGGCAGGCACTAAGTGACTTCTTGAGACAGTCTTTGTATCTCTTCTTTGGTGCCCCTCTGTCACGGTGTCCAGTAGCAAGCTCGCCGAACAGGGTGATCTTTGGTAGGCGATGATCCTCCATCCTGGAGACATGCCCCGCCCAGCGGAGCTGTGTCCGCAGCAGCAAAGCCTCGATGCTCACAGTTTCAGCCTGTTCAAGGACCTCGACGTTGGTGACATAGTCACTCCAGTGAATGCCCAGGATGGTACGCAGGCAGCGCTGGTGGAAGCGTTCGAGGAGTCGTAGTTGGCTGCGGTAGAGGGCCCAGGACTCGGAACCATACAGCAGGGTGGTGAGGACCACAGCTCTGTACACGCTGATCTTGGTGCCTGTTTTCAGCTGTTGATTGTGCCACACCCGCTTGAAAAGTCGCCCGAAAGCGCTGTTCGCTTTTGCCAGCCTGCTGTCAAGCTCCTTGTCCAGCTTGGCGTC